>VXBT01010117.1:1699583-2152464 GCA_013400235.1 Oriolus oriolus
CCCCCCCTCCCACTTCCCTACCCCTTTAACTTCCTTTCCTAAAGGGAGTGGAATTGCCTCAATGGTCAAAAAGCATTTTCTCAAGGGCTGGTCTCAGCCTGTAGCTGCGTTGGAAAAGCTCTACTTTGTTGGAAAGTAGAGTTGTATAGAGCCAGATCTAGTGTATTTGCAGGCTTGTTTTGCTGATCCTTGGGAAGTTCTGCTCTCCTTTCAGAGACTATGGAAAGGACTGCACTGACAATAGGTAATACCTTTTATTTAACTAGGAGATGCAGAAAACACATGTACAGTTTTATTTGCAGATCCAAGGCCAATACTGTGACCTTTTGTTGACAGCATCTGTGAGGTAGTTGCCTTTCCTCCCCTGAAATGTAGAAATGGCCATAGCAGACAAACTGGATCAATTTGAAAATGCAAGGTTATGGACCTCATATGGAAGATGCACCATTCAGTAAAACGGTGTGGTATTTCTCCAGGGCAAAGTGCCTAAATATAAATGTCTCTGCTGTTACACTGCCCATGTTCTTGCATGTTGTAATATCCTCCCCATTCATCACACCAGTGATGTAACAACATTGCCCATATTATGCACTTCATTGTTCATATTTCCTGTCTCATCATGGAATACAGAACCAAGGTTTTCCAGTGCTCAGAGGGGTTTGTTTCAAATGTTGTTCAATTCCCTTGATAAAGAAGGACAGACAGCTCCATCCATGCCTGAAGTACTTTGTTTAATCCATCATCTCTCCAAGACACATTTTGAAAGGGTGCAGCCTTAAATACGGTGCTGTCAGGGAGAGTTATGGCTACAACTTTTATTACTGCTACTTCCAAGAGCAAAGAGATAAAGCACAGGAGACATGCACTAACGATGGACATGTTGTTCTGACGCACGCTACTGTAGCTGCAGTCACTGACTTTTTGTTAGTGGAAGTTCCTTCCCAGAATATAATGGCATATCATAGTCAGAATGCTCATGGGAGGAATTACACCATTTGAAAGCTTTGTTAAAAAGAAAGAAAACCCAACATCTTAACAGCTGTTGGAATAAAAGCCTTCCAGCAGCTACTGAACTGAGAAGGAAATGAGCCAAAAACTAGACCTAGAAAGATTTGTATGCAGTTACCAGCCTTTTTTTTTAAATCACAGTGATGTGACTTTTGTAGTCAAGGCAGTGGCATCAGTGTTTTGGTATCTCTGTGGTCGTTGTACTGTCTGCCATCCCACACAAAGCAGCAGACAATTTCTCCCAGAAACTGCCAGCAGCAGAATGCAGCATCTCAGCACACGGAGAAGAGGGGTGGTGGATATCTTCTGCTCGATGCAGGAAGCTTCCTGGTGGTCCCACTGGACTTGGCAAAATGGGGAGATGGGGTACCTCAAGTGTAAACAACCACCTGTAATACACATTTCTCTTCCCACTGCTTAAAAAAGCACTTGGAACGAATTAAAAATAACTGTGATACTAGCTGGGACTGCTTTAATGTCCATGATGCAGCCAGCTTTCTAAAAACACAGATCTTGCAAGTTAACTCGATAATGTAGAAATGCAATTGATGCTATTAGATGTGAATTTCTGCAGTTTTATGTTAAGACTCCTGCCACCACCATAACACAATTTTGTTTGCCCTTTGAGATTGTTACCATCTTGTGTCAGCATCCTACAAATTCTGAACATCACCGTGAACACTGTGGAAGGGTATGGTATTTCTTCCTTTGCTTAGATTAGAAAGAACTGAAGTTTGAATAAGAAATGCAGAAGCTACATATGGATGGCTGAACAGTGGGAGATACTGTTCTATAATTTCTGTAGCATTAATGAAGTCTTCTGTGTGCCACTGTTGCAAAGGTTTCGCCAATGACAGGAGGAATTGTTAATCCTTTAACTCAGTGTTTAAGTATAACAAATATGCTGGTCTGTTGCAGAGTGTTCTTCCAGTGTGCAGTGCAGCTATGGCTATTGCCGTGAAGGCAGCTAGAATTGGGATCATTATGGCTCCTGTCTCTCGGTGCTTCTCCGTTCCCAGAGAGCTGAGCTGCCTTTGGTAACGATCTCTCGTTTGCTGGGAGATCTCAGGAGACTGACTGTTGGAAAAGTCACTCTGTCAGTGCTCTATCTGGCTGCAGTGCTTGTGTGTCATGCCTAGGGTGTCCTTACCCCTCAGTCCCTGTACTTACGTGGAAGTCCTGGCAAAGGGCTACAGCATCTATCAAGCCTCTTTTAGTATCCTGTTCCTCTTCAGTTCCTTCTCCATCTCCCTTTATTGCTTTCTCACCTTTCACTTCCTTGCACTACAGTAGCTAGGAGACTCTAAGAATGTTTGATTATGTCAAAAAATGAGGGGGGAAAAAAAAAAGGTTGTGGATAAAGTTGTTCTCAAGCAAATGACCTGCAGCAAAAAAAGGCTGCAGCTTTTTCAGTCACTTTCTAACCTTTCAGTTACCTAACTGCTTGCTAGAGTACCTAATGTTCCTTTGAGTTTTCATGCTGATTTCTCAGTGATGCTTTGTAAAGAAACTCGCGCTCTGCTGTTGTGTTTTAATACTTATATGCATGAAGCTTTCCAATAAATTAAATTTTGATTCAAAAGAAAGCACGCAGAGGGTAAAGAAGGTACAGGATGTAGAGACCCGAGAATTACCATGGATAGGGCTTATTCTCAACATTTCATGACCACAGTTGAGGTTTGGTGGCATAGAAAACTGGCACCTGAAACATGCTCCTGTCAGCAGTGATGCAAGAGTTTTCCTCTGCAGAAAGCTCTGATTTTCTTGCACTTGTTTTTAGCCTGTCAGGCATGTGAGTTTAACTAAAAGGGGCCTGATTTTCACGGAATATTGAATTCTACTTTATGAAAGTGGGACCTCCCACTAGGAGGTCTCAAATTAGATTCTCACTAGCAAGCTTTGCCACCTTAGGAACTGTGTACCTCTATTATGGATTGAAGTAGCAGAGAATATTGAAGATTCAACAGAGGTATGCCAGTTGAGGTATAACACTTGAAGAAATACATACAATTCCTGCTTACAGAGGATCTGTGCAATACCATTCATGACTACACAGCCATTTTTATAGATGTTAAAAATCTAACCATTATTTGAGACAAAGACAAAACAAACAGGCTTAAACCCCCAAGTAATATGAATAGGTAGAAGTTTTAAAAAATGAATAGTATTTGAAATGACTCAGTAAGTGCTATCAGGAGAACTCTGGAATAATCATAGCGTTAGAAGCAAAGAGAAATTACTTGTATTCATCGGCACTGCTGCTGTATAATTATCAAAAGGCTGAGTCAAAACCGAGCAAGTCTGTCAGAAATTCAGCATGTGTCAGGAATTATTTCCTAGCTAATAAATAACATGGCAAAAATCTTCCCCTGAAGAAATTACCAGCTCCTTTGCATATCTGAATCGTATGTAATGGGAATAAGCGAATACAGAGTCAGCAATTGTGTGAGGAAAGAAGCCACATTACTCCTTTTATTTTTGGCTGTGCCTGAGGTCAGAAGTTCCTTTGTTCTTTCTTTACCTCCCATTAGAGCAAACATAGTCTGCTTCTTTTCTCTTAAGACTCTTCTTTTCCCCGTCCAACTTTTTTGTTTTGTTTAAATAAAGTAAAAATGTCTATCTGTGTTGCGAACTATGACTGTGTGGGCTCATTATTTTCAACACTTGCATGTTAATGAAACGTTGCCTTATCCTACATTGTGATGCTTTTCAAAGGAAAAAACCTTATTTAAAGAGGCAGACTAGTGGAGCTGTAATTTATTGAGTTAAAACCTCGAACAGTAATACTTAATGTGCGTGTTGTTAAAGCACTAACCATGCATCAAGTGTTTACAGCATATAAGGCTACTTCTGTAGTAACATGCTTTACTTACCAATGCTTCCCCAATTTTGCATACTAGAGCTTTGTGGGAAATTAACTCCCTTTGTTTTGCCTTTCAGCTTTCAAGCTCTTTGTGGCCCATGTTATTGTTTGCTTAAAAGCCTTTACTGCTCCATCAAATGCAATGGGGAATCCATTCATTCCCTGTAGGTGCTTACAGCAGGGAGAAGTTAAATAATATAATTGAGTGCATATGTGATGCCATGTTTATAAGCATGGTTCCATCTGTGGAACTGGAAGGGTGAGCAGAAGTATTTCTTGGATCACTGTTAACCAGTGTCTGAACTGTAACAAATGTGTAGCTGCTTCATGGTTGTCACTCTATCTTTACCATGACCGTGTGGAATTTCACAGTGACAGCAGGGGTAGGACTTGGATCTGCATGCATCACAAATCTTGGCCTGTTGCCACTGGAGGAAGGACTCTGCCTGGTTTTGCTATTCATGCATGGAGCTCCACTAGTGGAAGCTGCCACGTGTGAGAAAAGGGAATTAATTACTGCATTAGTACAAGTAATAACAGTAGCTGTTACTGGCTTTTATTGACTGTACAACATTTAGTTGCTGTATCCTTTCCCAGTCATTCATTTTATAAAAGACAGCAAGAAAAGGCTTTCATGACAAGGGTGTTTATGCTTGAGTGACACATAGCTCGTTTTCCTGTTTATGAACAGATTTCCCTAATTATTAAAATCCCAGCATGTAAGATGCTTAGGGATAGTTATTTGATTGTGTGGCATATGTTTTCACATGAGACTATGCAGTAAGCATGCATTTGTGAATGGGATCCTATGATCCAGCATCCCCAAGCATGTTGGCTTCTGCAGCAAGTACTAAGTTTACTGCTGTGAACAAGGCATGGTCTGACCTTTTCCAGTGCCCTGGCCTTGGGAGCACAAGTGATCATAGGTTTAGCAACTAGTGTAACAAAATATAACGGGGAAGGCCTATAGAAGGGAAAGGTGATTTTACTTTAACAAAACACATTTGTCCTTCTCGTACTTACTCTTTCACTGATTTCGCTTTCTCATCACATATTCAGAAGCACCAAGATGTGTGATCAGGTGATGGGGCTGGGATTACTTACTGGGACAGGAAGGATAGAAGATGCTGGCTATTAAGTCCTCATCATATCTGCTGCATTTTTTTCTTGATTGGTGATCACATGGGGGTTTTTTGACTGTACGTTTTGTACTCTTTAGGAGTTGACAGTGATTGCAATCTTAGCCCTTTCATTCTGTGCCATCACTGTAAGTCAATAGGCAATGCTGCTGATTTCTGTACTGTCCTTGTCTGGGTGGTTTATAGCTCTAATCCTGTTCTTTATCTTCCTGTCACCTTGTCTTAATGATTTAATTTTGTCCTTTATTTTCTAAAACCAGACCTCTTGAGAAACTGCATACAGAAGTACAGTTGATAACTGGTGTATTTGGGGGTGCCCATCAACATGTGAAATCTCTTACTGATTCTCTGACTGTTTCTTTTGGTCCTCTCACAACACATAAATTTCCATTCATACTTCATTCAAACTGCTTTTCATAGTCCTCTTCTCTCCACATTTAATTGATTGATGGGATGAAAAAACATCCTTTGATAAAGTACAAGCGAGTTCTGTAATCCCTTTGATCTCTCTAGTTCTTGAAGAGATATACTGTAAAAGCTGTAGGTATAGCTTCTGTTTTATTCTCTCACTGCCATGAGCAGGAACATCTTTCACTAGACCAGGTTGCTCAAAGCCCCATCCAGCCTTGCCTTGAACACTTCCAGGGGTGGAGCACCCACAACTTCTCTGGGCAGCCTGTGCCAGTGCCTCACAGCCCTCACAGAAAAGACTTTCTTCCTACTATTTCATCTAAACCTGATCTCAGTTTGAAGCCATTCCCCCTTGTCCTGTCACTACATGTCCTTTTAAAAAAAGCCCTCTCCATCTTTCTTGTAGGCTCCTTTCAGGTACCAAAAAACTGCAATTAGGTCACCTTGAAGCCTTCTCCGGGCTGAACAAACCCAATTCTCTCAGCCTTTCTTGTAGGAGAGGTGCTCCATCCCTCCAGTCATCTTCACGGCCCTCCTCTGGACTCACTCCAGGTCAGTGTCCTTCCTGTGCTGGGCACTTCCCTCACCCTGCTGGCCACGCTGCCTTTAATGCAGCCCAGGATACAAGTGGCTTTCTGAGCTTTTTCTAGTGCTTTATTAATTGAAGTCTTTGCCTGAAAAGTGAAACTTTTACGCTCCTTATGAAAGCAGCCTGAACTAAGCAAAAAATAGAAGATACTGACTTCATTAGCTTATATTGTAAATAAGTGACCTGAAAGAGAGGAAGAGTGTGCATATATTACATACATAATAACCAGAATAGATAATGTATTATATGAGAAAAATTACTTCTGTGAAGAGGTTGGAAGATGTTTATTTATTTTCCTAAGAGGCATTATCAGTGCTAGAAACGTGAGTCAGAATACCTATTCTGCAATAACAGCTAATCTGTTATACAGCATTTCTGTTTCTTGCGAATATATGTGAGTGATAGCAGATTATGTGTCTCTTCTGTTTACAGAATCTTGTACATTATGATTAGCTCTTGCTTTTCCAGGGCTAAGATCACAGCTAGTGAGTGATGAAGCAACTTTGTTTTTATTTGAGCTCAGATAGGGAAAAGGTCTTTCATTTCCTTTCCAAAATATTGGTATTTGCCAAACAATACGGAAATGATTCAAAGTGGTGTGCAAAAAACTCACTAAAATTAAAATAAAATGGTAAAAGATATTTTTAAAGCTTCTACAGACCCTGTCTTCTTTTTACTGAGAGAAGGGGTGACTCGACCTTTCCCTTCTGGGGCCTATTTTTGCATTATAATGTAGGTCATAACTTCTTAAAACCTACATATTTGAAGCTAGTTGCTAATTCTATCTGTATTAATTTTATTCCAAATTTGAGACTTTGTAAGACTTTGTTTTGAGTGTGTATAACTTCTGTGAAAGTCTCTAAACCTAGAACTCATGACCTTTAATACAAAATCAGCATTTTTTTTTTCATAAAATCAGAGAAGAGCCCAGGTTAGAAAGGGCTTAAAAGGTCATTTGGTCCAAACTTTTGTGGAAAAGGGAGCCTGGATGTGATCATCTAGTACTCTGTCCAGTCGTGTCTTGTTCAGTCTTTACAGAAGTGGGTTTATTAAAAGGTAGACATCCCACAATGGCAAAGCGTATTTTTAAATATAAGTACTTAATTTTGGACTTCCTGCCAGATTAGCCTCTAGATCCCAAAAAAAAGCCTTTGTAAAAATAGTTCATTTTTTTCCTAAACTACAGTTGTTACCTTCTGTTTCTGCAAAGCTAATGCATGACAAAAAAATTAATAGGCCTTTTTTAAGGTATTGTCTTTTAGGGAGTTGTTAAAGCATAATGAGAAGACTGTCTTCAATAAATAACTAATAGTCTGTCTTCCATGATTAGCATATAGGTTTCCATCTTCTATTTCTTTATTTTGCATTTTGATTTTTCTGCTGCCTTCCTAAAAAGCAGAAGGATATCTCTCAGCCACTGCTTTCTATCTGTGAAGAATTTGGAGGATAATGATGCTCCCATAGGTACAGATAAGATTTTCATGCTGTAAATGTGAGAATTATGGAGGTTTAAACTAATAATTGTAGCGTCAGACTGAAGTGTGAGTGTGGGAAAAGTATGAACTAAGCGTGTGTGGAAGGAGGTGTCTCTGATTTGCAATTGCTGGGTATCAAGGGAAGCAATGATTGTTAACAGTGTGTGGGCATTACAGAAATTACTTTTTTGACTTGGCAGCAGCTTGTAAGGTCATTCCTGTCAGCTTCATTAGTGTCCTTTTTGCTTTTGCCATCATCCTATTTGGGTATTGAAAGATAGTGCTAAGCTTTATCTAGTGTTTTATTTGCAAAACACCTGTTCAGGCTGTAATCGCCCTTTTTGTGATTTTTCTGCAGAGCAAAGTCAAATGCTGTCTCAGGAAAAGTGATGTTAGCTCAGGTGTTTATAATTGTACATAGCCCTCCTATGAGACTGCTTTTCTGCCTCTGTGACCACAATCCCATGTCACAGCTCTGGTGCTGTGCCCTGAAACCATGACACTGTTAACCAATTAAGAAAATTTATGTGTGTGTTTTCTTAAAGCCTAGATTGTGAAAATGAGCCCCATAACTCGTAAACAGGAGCATCCACTTCCATGTCTGCAAAGCAGAAATGTAAACAGAAATTGTTTCAGGTTAGCTCTCTAAATTCTTCATGCACATAAACATGAGACACCTGCTTGTGTTCCTGTTCATATGCACAAGGTGGCCAGTGCTAAATTAAAACAACCCATGTAAGCTTGGGTTGAAAGAACAAGATGATTATTGTAATATCAGATTTTAAATACTTGCATTGTCAGTGGAAAGGATATGAGTAGGCAGGCAAAATCTAGGTCTGCATTGTGTTCTTACATACCACTGAGTAGGGATGGACAGGAAAAGGTCAGATCTTCATGATCTTTAGGCTAGACGGTGTCTGGCCGGTGGACCTGAGCCTTGTCCACTGGAAGAACATCCTTCTTTTGCTTTTTGAGTGGCATCATGCAGAGCTATTTTGCAAGTGTTTTCTTTTTTTTTTCCTTTTTAAGGATTGTGTGGGAGTTTCCTTTGTGAGATGGATTCTGACCAATTCGTTAAAAATGGAATTTATCTCTCAATACATCTGTAAACCACTGTGAAAATTGCCATTTCTTTTGGAAATGGTGTTTCATTTATTTCCCAGAGCTGTAATTCAGCACTAAATACTGGGCACATGCCAAGTTATAGGACTGCAAAATAGATTTCTGAAAAAAGCCTTAGACCTTCCTATGTTTTAAAATGTTTGAGAGGGGAAAAAAAACTAGCGACTGTTTAAGTGTGACACTGAGAACTTCCTAAAAAATTCACCCCCAAATAATCATCTCTTAAAAAAAAGGTGCAAAAAACCCCAAAGGAGAATTAAGGTGTCTTCTTAATTGCTAATTTTAGACTGTGTGTAATGTCCAGCTGTGTTGCTGAAGAATTTGTTGGCGAGTGAGAGAGCCTGAGCTGGTAGGTTCTTTTAGGTGGTGAACTGGGAAGGAGCATCCGATCATGGCATGAAGAGTTCTGTGGTAATAATTCATTTAAAGAGGAATAATTTGCAGTTGAGGTGGCGAACTTAGCCTTCAGAATCCATTTTTAAGGCCGCATTTCAGGCTCAGTCTGATTATAGACAAGGGACATCAGTCTGCCTTGTTACCCTGTACTCTGGAAGAATATTTTCTTTCTGGATACTTTTAGACTGAAGGTGTGCAGGGACAAGAACTTGCCTTGTTTGCACACCACTTATTAGATATGATCCTCCTATGCTGAGGCCCATAGGCGTAGTCACACTAGAAGGAGTTTCTGCACTGGGAAGAGGAAAAACGTAGAAATTTTGCCATTTTGACTGTAACTAAGTTTCTGTTTGCACAGTATTACTGTTATTTGCACTACGTGTGTAAGCCAGCCACTCGCTTCTAGCATTCAGCGGGACATTTTTTTCCACTGCCTGTACTACTGTACGTTTTTCTGCAGCTGGCAAATGCGTGCCATTACCTTTTACTGCCCGATTAATCGTCGCTCCCTGTCCCCGCCGGTTCCTCCCGGCGCCGGGGACCGCCCGGTGCCGCGGCCGCCGTGCTGGGCGCTGCGCCACCTGCTGCCCGGCCCTGGCTCCGCCGCCTTCCCAACGCAGCGCGCTCCCACCGGGAACTCCGCTGTTCGCCCTGAGAGCGTTTAGGACGGCAGCATCCGGCTGTGTAATTTCTGTATGTCACCTTCCTAGCTGGAGCTCGGTTATTTGCTTGAAAGCATTTAGGGACGGCAGCATCAGGGCGTGTAATTTCTGTGTGTCTTAGGTAAAAAGTTTCTCTGAAGTACTGGAAGTTGGAATGCGTCTAATTCGTTGCTGCCTTTGAGGAATTAACTGCTCTAGAATTTTAGATTTGAAGGGAAGAAAGTGTTGATGCTAAATAAGTAATTTATCTTTACCTCCTTTGCCTGCTGTAAATGCAAACGCAGGAAAATGCCCCAAATAAGCTACCTTTATCAAGTACCTAATTAGCTGAGCTGTTACGCTTCAGCACAAGACAGGTTATGACTAGGATGATAAAAAAAGGGAATTCTTTTATAGCCTAATTTTTAGATGAAGAAAAAAACATGCATTTGATCACAGCCGTTGATTTTTCTGACAGCTCCCCAGCCTGTGACTTGTTTCTCATTAATACAGCTCTATGAAACTGTTCTTTTTCATTTCACCTCATATTTTGTGTGGCTTCAGCATTTTCTGCAGCTTGATGTGGTACAGCTTTGTCCGTGTTAAAAAATACTGAGGCCCAGCAGGAGTGGATCTGTAGGGTGAAATAGTCAGTGCAGAGGACCAGATACACGGGCTGCATTCATTCAAGGTTTTTACAGCAGTCAAGTTGCAGTCTTGTCCCAGCAGCTGAGCATCCTTTAGCATACACTCTGGAATATATCTTCTGGTTTTGTTTCATCCTGAGGGTATCCAGTTTGTGCCCTCTCAGACTCCTCAGTCATGTAGTCTAGACTAAGAAGGAATGCTTGGGGAGATTATGGCAAAAGGAATGAAGGCATTCCTCCTCTGAATTAAAATGCTGATGTAAACTCACTCATTGAATTCTTTCTCAGTTGTAGCTGAAACTGCCTGCTTCCCTGCTTTTTTCCACATGGATTCACCAAAAGGAATAGAGATTGAATTTGTGAGACATATGTCATGGTAGCTGTAGGGTTTCAATGATAATGTTGATAATGTTATTGCTATTAGCATGCTGGTGGAACTTTTTTCCCATAAACTTTAGAATTTTATACCTCCAAGTCATTCATATTACTCACGTAGCAAAACAATTTTAGATGTTCTTATCTAAAATCTCTTAACCTCACAGATAGCAATAAAACCTAAATAGAAAATCCTGCATGTTATTATGAAAAAAAACCCTAAAAAAAATACACGAAATGTGTAGATCTGATTCATTAATCTTTGTTAGTGGCACTTAGACAATATTATTGAGCTACTGTGGTAAAATATTAATGAGGATTGAGGTATTGCTTAGATGAGATTTTCACTGCAGTTGGGCTCTTTGGCTGCTTTTCTTAACTTTACTATTGACTTGCTGGGTAACGAATTTTCCTTAAACTCTTAAATTTTTTACCTTAAAGACTTGAGGAATCCTGAAGAAGTTTAAATATTATGACATTTAAATTAAAAGATCCAGCTACCTTTATATGAGGTTATGTTACAGGAATGATGGAAATGCTAAATAATTTGAAACCTTCAAAGGAGGGATGGGAATAACTAAAACAATTCTATTTATACTGCTGAAGTATTTTAGTATCAAAAGTAGTAAAATATTCTCCCAAAGAACTGTTGTAGTGTTTCATAGTTTTTCAGCTGATAAACCCCTGCAATCATTTCTGTTCAAAAGCCAGTTTTCCCCCTGAATTCTTTCATGTAATTATTTGGTAGCATCACTTTAAGTATTAGAAGAATGACATGTATGGTGTTTGATCATATCATAGAATATAGCTTTGAAGATGACAAAAAAATACCTCACGATGTATTGCACATTCAACACTGCTTCTTCTAAAGTGTATTCAGACACTAAGAAGACATGAGTCAACTTTTAAAATTTTGGCTTACTTCACAGAACTGGTTTATAATATTTGTCTGTAAGGGTCTTAACATGGAGTCTTATTTGTATGTGTAAAATTGGTAAGGTCTTCTCAGTAGTTAAAATACTCAAGGATCTCTACCTTGATTGGTTACAAACTACTCCAGGCATCTATCTTTTTATTAAAATTTATAAACATTTTGTCATCATAGCACATGTGTTTGGAAGTCAGTGAACTACTGTAGACGTGTTCTGTCTGAATCAGACTCAGGAATTCCAAAAGCTGCATGATAAGAGCCTGAATTGTGATCAGTATCAAGTAATGGTTGGCACTCTCTTCCAACAGATCTGTGCGTTTCCAGTAATGCCTACAACAGTAGTACTAACCCCTGTGATTTTCTCAGAAGCCACGAGGAGGTGACATTTTATGTCAAGTTCAGTTCTTGGAGTTCTAATAAACCTTCAACATTCATACTTAGTAAAAAAGGAGAAGATCCAGGTTTTTATAGTTGCAAATATAATTTGAGATACAAGCTTTCAAAGCTTTCTGATCTGAAGGTGATGTTTAAGAAAATGAGAAGAGTGGTCCCTTCTTCCCCTCCTCTGGTGGTGGGAACTCTCTTCAGTTCTGAGACACCCAAGGTTGTCAGGCTGCTAATGCTTGTTGTTGAAGTGGCCACTTAGGCAGAAAGAAGATATATTACCATAGTTTAAGGGACATTTTACAGGAACACCATTTTCTTTAGCATATTTTTCACTCTACTCTGCTTTTTAGTAGTCTTTTGCCATGCTATCCAATTAGCTACAGCTTCAATTTCTTATTCAAAATGATGCTCGTTGTTGCTTTCAGTATATTTCACTGTCTCTCTGTTTCAAAATCAGTTTGTAAAAGTCTTTGGCTGTAGAGATGATGTAATTTTAAGGTCAGCTGTATTGATAAATGTTAACTGTTTCTTTAATCTGTCGAAGTATGTTTAAAAAAGTAAAGTATTCTTCCAACTGCTGTATGTGAGCTAGAAACGAATATATCACACAAGTTTTTAAATGGGCAACATTATTCCATGTTCTTAAGCAATGCTAAAAGAGTACATAAACTTTACAAAATACAAACAATTAACATCCATATTAACATTTAATCAAGTTGAAACCCTTCAGGAATAAATGTATTCTCCTTTTAAAAGAATATCTCCTTTTAGGGAAATTGAATCAAATGTAGATTATTTGGCTTGATGCCATTGAAATACAAAGCCAGTGGGTATGCATTTTGGAGGTAATGCATAGTACTGGCACAAGCCTTTTCACTTTTTTTTCCCACTTTTACAGGTTATTTTTTATGTTAGATAAATAATTTAAAAACTTGTGGCCAAAGAATCAGCCACTTAGATCATAATTTGCCCTGTAACTACAAAATTATGTCTAAATATCAGCAAATGTCTGAAGACTGTACAGGGCATTTTTAGCATATAGAGGAGGTATTTCACCAGCCTTACTGTTGGAATCTCCAGCCTTGTCATTCTTAGCACGCTCAAAACATGCATTTGAGCTGCTTTGTGCTCTGTACCAGAGCACATTCTAATAACTGAATGCATTTTAAGTGTCTTTTAGTAGCATGGTATAAAAAATGTAGTCATTACAAGGTATACCTTGACATTTCCATAAAACAAGGCAAACAAAATGGGTCTTACAGTTTTGAAACTTTTGTGACAAATAAGGAGAAATAATTGAAAACTTAACATCAGAACTTTCAAGACCAAATTCTAAGTTGCCTGTAAAATAAATGCAACACATATTTTCCCAGGAATTAGTGGTGGAAAAAGAACTCTAGTTTTTTCTTAACTTGTGTATCCCAAAGTTAATGTTGGTAACATGTGTTCTGCAAATGATGACATTTTATAAAAATTCAGACCATTTGATTTGTGCATATTCTCTAAATTTTCAAATATTCTCAGTGCAGTTTCATTGTTACATTAGTAAAGGATTTACCTTTTCTTTCAGCTCTGCAATAATATATAATCACTGCATGTATTCTGTATATCCACAGATCTAATCCACAGCAGCCAAAAAAACCAGACATTCAAGCCCTTTTCAGTCTTTTTAAAAAAATCTTTTTTATCAATTGAAAAAGTAATTAATATAAGCTTGGCAATAAACAAAACTTGTCCTACCAAACTGTATTCTCATAGCTGTAGGTGGATTTTGGAAAACAATATTACATGATTTGTTATCAAAATCAAGCTGTCTGTGTGAATCACTATAGCTAATAATAAAAATAATAATAATAATAATAATACTCTGGACTACTTTTCTTGCCCTTCAAATAACTGCATTGTTATGTCCTATATTTTTGTATCTCCTAGCAACAGAAAAAGTTCCGAAAAGTTTTATTTTTAGAAGTGTGCTAAAATTTTCACAATCATTATATTTTCATGCTGTCTCACTGATAGGTTCCCATGAGCAAGGGAGAAAGCTCCTGTGCTAAAGGTGCAGTGCTCTGTAGTGGTTACTGCTCTCTGTTGCAATACATACTGAGGTATATCTCATCTTGCTGGTGAAGCATTGGCCTTGGGGTCAGTATCATGATCCCAGTCTCTGTACAGTTATAACTGAATTGACCTTGTTTAGTTCATTATTTTATCTGCTGTTTAATCTGCAGTTTGCATGGCCCATAGATTCAAAATATTGTGTCCCTGTGTCCCGTAGGGTTATGATTAAAGATTATGGATCATCTGTAGGTAACAAAACAGACATTATAACCATGGCAGTTATACTGCCAAAGGCATTGCCCCCAGAGAATGTCCTGATCTGCAGGCCAAGAGGTGGGAAGGGCTTGGCCCCCGTGGAACAGACTGGCTGCACCAGTGTTGTGTAACATCCTCTGCTTGGATCCCAAGAGATTGCTATTTTTCCTTCTTTGTATGATTCACAAAAACTGCCACAGTTCACCCAAGTCATATCATGATGCAGAGGGGTGTGTGTTGTATTTCTTGAGGCATTGCATGATGGCAGTGCCTGAAGGCAGCAAGGCTGCTGAGGCAGTACTGGGGGAGTGCTACAGTGCACAGGGAGCAATCTCATCCATGCTGTCTGTAGGGAATAGCCCCTCTAGTAAATCTTGTTCAAAAATTCCCCCGATTCTGTGTCAGAAGAACCTACCTGTCTCACCCTGAGAGGAAGCCCGGGAGCTACGAGCTGTGTGGAAAACCTTAGCAAATCACAGATCTGGAACAAGCAGGGGAGCAAACTTACTAAAATATTGGTACACGTGGGGTTATTTTAACTGTCGGTCCATTGCTTAGACTAACTTTTAAAAATATATATTTTAAAGGTATCGTTTTGGTTTTGGTATGAGTTGAAGTTGTATTTATATGTGTGTGTTTGTAAGTTTCTTGTATAAAGATATATTTAAGGATTTACTGGTTTTAAACGATAAAGATCTAATATGCAGAATGTTCCAGAAATCAAACTTCAGTGTAGAAAGCTCAAGTGTCTTTCAGAATTTCCTTTGCAGGTGTGAATATTCGTAATAAAACTTTCAGTCATTCCTGCCTGATTGTTCCACTCAGGTGAAATACTTTGATCCAGTCGACAACAATCTCAGACTTGAGAGTAAGGATCTCTTTCAACTAAATTCTTCTCTGAGACTCTTAGCAGTCTTTGTCCTGCTCTCATGGGACTCGCTGTTGAAGTACTAGAGGGTAGCTTGACTTCTGCTCTTATTAATGATTGCCAGACAAAGGAAGAGTTGAATTGTCTTAAAAGATACTAGAACATAGAAGCAGTTAGGAGGGAGAATAAGTGGTGTTCATCATCTCTTTCTCTCCCTTTGTCTCTACCAGCCTCTGCAGAGCATGCTTTTGTGTTATATAACATGGCCGTGACTGTACGTTCCTCTACATCCTTTCATGATCCTCAGCATCATCATTATCCTCTTTTCCTTTTGTTAGAAAAGGTCTGGCAACCTCCCCTTTGCCCTGAAAATTATGAATTATAATCAAATTTAAAGTGCAATTGTTAATTATGTGCACTTGAATAAGGTAATTCTTTCCAGTGTAATAATTTTCTTTATAAGACACTCACTAAATATTTTATATCTATTATTTCTACACCTTCATCTAATTGCAGAGTTACAGGAACTTCCGAAAACAATGGTGATGATAATGAGATCAGTGGAAATTACAAACGCTGAAGTTTTCATGCAGAGATACAATGAAATGTTTAGTGAAAATCATTGGAATTTGAGGAAATGGAGAAAACACAGGAACACAGAGCCCACTGCCCTTTTTCTCCAGGCAAACCATCCTCCTTCAAACAGTAGTTGTTAAATGAAAATTAAAGAGCTATCCAAATGATACGTTGGTTTGAAAGAGCATTATTCAACTTGCTTTGTACAGAGGATTGGACTAGATAACCTCTAGAGGTCCCTTCCAACCTGAACTGTTCTATGATTCTATTGAAATGCTAACTCCACACATGGAAAATTTGGATTCTTTAGAAAGTGTTTTTGCCAGGATCTCCTCTTGAGGCTGTTTCTACAGCTTTGTTTAGCTTTGATAACACCTTTCATAGTCCTTTTGTAATTAAAACTTCTGTGCCATTCTTGTCTAATACCCACATTAATCTGTGTAGTAATAAATAAGAAGCCGTGAGAAACCTGTGTTTGTAAATTCCAGTTTATCAAGCCCTCTTCCAGTGTTCCAGTGTTCAAGAACAGCTGCCTTTCCTACTTAAAAAAGTGTCTGACACCAAATTATTCTGCAAGAGCTTTGCTTCTCTGTCAGGTAAAATGGAATGTGGGGTGTAAGCACCTTTCCCATTAATTTGCAGAG
This sequence comes from Oriolus oriolus, assembly GCA_013400235.1. Taxonomy (NCBI): domain Eukaryota; kingdom Metazoa; phylum Chordata; class Aves; order Passeriformes; family Corvidae; genus Oriolus; species Oriolus oriolus. The sequence goes on from VXBT01010117.1 coordinate 1,715,969, forward strand.
AACCCACTCAGCCTTCAGAAAGCCTACAGAAAAGGATAGTCCTTCTAGCCCACTTGAATGGTATAATATTTAAGAAGAAGTAAATACTGGACCTTGAAACAAAGGGATTTCAGCAGGAAACTTACAAAAAAAGGGTTGCTCACGATTCTTGGTGTTATTTGATGTTCTGTAGTAGCATCAAAGAACTGCTGAGAATGTATAGTGTGCAATGTATAGGTAAAGTAGCGCTGTGGTCGTAGCGAAAGATTTGTCTTCTGCTTTTGATTATGGCCACATATTTACATACACTACACTTTTTTTCCTATTTGCTGATGCTTGATTATTCAAATAGGAAATTACCAGCAATTCTTGGAATTTTCATTTCAACATTTGTTTTATTTTTATATAAATCTGATAAAAATATTTGCGGGTTTGGTAATGTTTGGGCAATGTGTAGTAATGGGGTAAGAACTTTGGTGCTTATATAAAAAAACGCAACTTTTCATCAAGTTTGAGAGACTTAGTCCATATTTTTTGTGAATTGATGCTGGTTGAATTGATCCTACTGAAGCTGTATTGATTTATGCTAGCTAAAAGTGGAACCTGGGATTCTCTGTGTGCTTCAGTATAGTTGTTTATGTGCATGTTCATTCACGCATAGCAGGATAGCTGTTAGTTGGAATTTTGAGGATTTACATTAAACGACCACTGTTTGTTTTCTGACTGGGTACAAAGTGCTAGAATCATGAATCATGGAGTTGCATTTGGAAGGCACCTCTGGAGACTGCCTAGTTCAACACCTTGCTCAAAGCAAGGTCAGCTAAAGGAGGTTGCTTGAGGCCAGTTGGGTTTTGAATGTCCCCAGGGATGGAGGCTCTGCAGCCTCTCTGGCTGTGTCACTGGGGAGTGCAGACGTGGACACAGCATTCCAGGTGTTTCTCACCACTGCTGAGTATAGGGGGCTCACCACTGCTGAGTAGAGGGGGATGATCCTAACAAGTGCTTCATGTATTTCTGCTGTTCTCACATACAGAGCAATTCCTCTTCCTGGTTTTCTTGGCTAGTCTTTCCTAAAAATCCTGTATCCATCCATTACCTGATTGCTGCAGCCAGGTGTCTCCTGTCACCAGCTGCACAACTGAATTTTGACCCATGGGATCTATGCACTGCTCATCTCTTTCCTTCTTACTGTCAGAATTGAGGAGAGAGCCATCTGGGCCCATTTCTCTCTTTCTTTATTTTTGAAATTTTAACTTGCTTAATTTAATACAAATATTTAATAAAGATCGATTTGAAAGTACGATGCCAGCTTTTATTTCCATGTGACAAGTAAGTAGCTGCTGTAAACATGCTATAAACATGTAAATGTTATAAATCCCCATGTAGAACTAACTTGTAGTTTGAGATCTATGCAGTAAAATAAAAGCTGAGGGGTTTTTGTTGTGCTTTTTTTTACTTTTTATAATAGGACTTCGCTTCATTGAGAGATGTGGATTTTTTTTTGTCAGGGAGGAACATTTCAAGAAATAATTGTTTTCTCCTGAGCAAAACTTAGTAATGAATCTTTAATAAATTTCCTTGTTAGAGCAGCTTTATATGTAGTGGATTCTAATGAGGGTAAACACTGCTTTTGAACAAGCATCCGAGAACTTCAGCTGAGAAGCAAAGTATTAGCATAAAAATTCTGGAGAGGGGTTATGTATATTGCACATAGTGCCCTGATCCTGATTTAAAGACCATTTTCTTTTCTATGTGGTTGCATGTACACAAGGGAATTGGTGAATAGACAAACCCATGGCTTGTCTGTATCTGATTATGAAGTAGAAAGATGCTGTAGTGTAGAGGTGGGGAGAGCAGTGATGCACCAACAAACTGATGTTTCCTTCGAGGTTAGAACAGATAGCATGTTACTTTTTTTTTTTTTTTCTACTTTAGGTGGAGNTTTTTTTTTTTTGTCTACTTTAGGTGGAGATGCTTGGATTTGGAAAGGTGTGGAGGTTTTTCCTTTTTATAAATCTGAAATTTTTTGTATATAATAATGCTGTGGCCTGTGTGTAGACTGTGATTCTAAAGGGGAGCTGCTTTTCTGTGGAAAGATTCTGTATCACAGGTGTGTGATACTGATGGCTGGTCATGGTCTCCAGTATGTTCATAATTCAGTGACACTGGGATCTCAAATTCTAAGGTACTCTCAGTATGTATTTATAGTGTCTTGTTAGAATTCTGCCATACACAAACCAAGCCAGGCTCTGTTTCACTGTCTTTGAATTGTGCTGAGTTCTTAGATAAGATGGGGAGTCAGGAAATACTGATGCTGTATGCCCATACAGCTGAGAAAGTAGAGTAAAAGTAGGGTTTGGAGAACTTGAGAAAACAGGTCAGTAGCTGCTTTGAAAGTAAGTATAATTCTTTGTTTGCAAATGAAATGTTACAGGCAAGATTGATCTTTCTGTTGTGATTGTGTTTTGTTGCTTCACTCTTTTCTCAACTGATGGCATTTTTTTCCCCTCATATTGACAGTGACATTTTAGTGGAGGCTTAGGAAATGATTCTTGTCCCATTGGTCTTAGATTGTCTTAGTCCTTAATAACAATTTTTGAAGTTGCCGGCTTTCATCCTTTTGAAGTAAAGTCTGGTTTTGAAAGGAAAAAAGAATGCCGTTATAAGGGTATATATAAATATATATATATATGTACATACACGAAGGAGTACATGGAAATGAAAATGGAAAAATGTGAAAGCATGTTATTTATTAGCTTCTCTCCATCTGGGGTTACTGTCATAAGAGATACCATTCCTGTGGTGGTGTTGCTTACAGGTGGAACCTTCTAGAAACTTTGATTAACAGGGCACTAATAGAATTTTCCTTAAGCCACAGCACATACTGAGTGAAGATATGAAAGATGTCAATCCTGTGTGCCCTCAGAGCAGTTAGCACGGTTCCAAGGCAGAACTCATTTGTGCTGTCAACTTACTGGCTATTTTCTCTCTTATAAATGGGACTGCTTTCTTGTAACTGGTTGAGAAAGAGTACATTTAGTAGCATTTGGAAACTCTGCTGTAATCTTTTACTTTAAAGTGGCTTCACAGAACTTCTCAGGTAGATGCTGAGTTTGAGTGCATTCCTAATCCTTCTTTAAAGTTATGATACTAATAGATTAAGAAGTCTGATTTTGGGGTGAGGTTCTCCAATGCCAAGGAAATTCAGCATGTGGGAACAAAGGGAGCCTTAGATTTGTTTCTGTAGTATGTTCTGGGTGGTAGAAGATGAAGAGGATGCTGATAGAAGAGATGGAATTTTCTTTCAAAATGCTATTTCTTGCTATTTCTTAACATTATAAGAACTTGAGAAGTGGAATACATTAATTATCCTGGTTTTGACTGAGATAGAGTTAATTTTCTTCTTAGTAACTGGAACAGTGCTGTTATAAATGACCACTCAATATTATGATTAAAGCACGAATTATTTTGTCACATACATTACAGTGCTGTATTTTGGATTTAGCATAAGAACAGCGCTGATAACACACTGATGCTTTGGTTGTTGCTAAGTCATGCTAACTCAGGTAGAAGGATTTTTAAGTTTCCCATGCTCTGTGCAGTGAGGAGCTGCACAAGAAGCCAGGAGGGAGCATGGCCAGGACAGCTGACCCAAAGGCCAGAGATATTCCATAGCATATGACAACATGCCCAGTATATAAACTGGGAGAGTTATCTGGAAGGGGCTGACTGCTGCTCGGGAATGGGCTGGGCATTGGTCAGCAGGTAGTGAGCAACTGTATTGTGCATCGCTTGCTTTTTCTTGGGCTTTATTCCTCTCTCTGTCTCCTTTTCATTGCAGTTACTGTTGTTGTTGTTGTAATAGTAATGGTGATAATAATAATATTTTACATTATTTGAATTATTAAGCTGTTCTTGTCTCAGCCCATGAGTTTTCTGCTTTTCTGATTCTCCTTCCCATCCCACTGGAAGGATGTGAGGAGAGCAAGTGGCTGTGTTGTACTTAGTTGCTGTCTGGGTTTAAACCATGAAAATTAACAGAGAAATATTTATTTAAGTAAAGATTTACCATTTAATTCTTTCATATTTTGTTTCCTAATCTTGGGTTTACTCTACACCCTGCCTTTATGGTACCAAACTTTTCTTTAATATTACAATGTCACATGACAACCAGCTTCCATAATGGGAAGACTGCAAAGCTGCAAGATAAAATCTGACTGTCAAGGAGTAAACTCATTATAAACCCTCATTAGCAACATTAAAAAAAACCAAACCAAAACCAACAAATCAGAAACATACTGCGTAAGATTCTGCTTTTTTACTTTACGTTATTTATATTTTGAGTCTGGCAAAAATCTGAAAAATCTCTCATAAGGGACAAATGCTACATTGACACAGAGCCAAGGGAAAAGCTTTACAGTAGAAATTGTTCATTGACTCTGTGACTGCAAGTATGGAAGAGCAGAAAGAATTAGATAGCATTAATTTAAGAAACACAACAAAGCCAAGGCACAAGATTGCTGTATAAACAGCTTTAACCGTATATATTTATTTCCAGTGGCTCTGAAAACAAATAGAAGATTCCTGGGAAAAGATTAACTGTAACAAATGCAAGGAAATGTTTGAAGCAGTTAGAAAAGCTTTTTGTAGTTCAGCAGTTAAATGTAGTTAATTGTATTTGATTTTTGTTTTCATTATTACTTCCGTTGTTTCACTGAAATCCTGCTGAATGGCTGACATAGTCAAGTGCTCGTGCCATAATTAAAAAAAAAATAGAAACTGAATACCAATGTCATTAGTATTGTGTTACATACTTTAATGTATGTGCTGCTCATACTGGTTGAGAGCTGCTTCATGCTTAGCTGAGAAGATAATCCACAATTTAAAACAAAGAAACTACTCTGGTAAGTTAGTGTAGTTAATGGAAGTATTTGACTGTATGTGAAGGTAAGAAAGGTCATTCTGGTCAGGTCATGAGTAAGTCTTTGTAATGAGAAACCCAAGTTCTATTAATTCCCGCTGTGAGCCCGCACACAGGCATTGTCCAAGCTGGTAGCCTTTTGGAGCACTGTTAGCAGCAGTCAGGGGTGAGCTGGCCTGAGGTCACAGCAAGTCTACGGAGCTGTTCCTGTGCAGTAGGTTTTATAAATCCTGAACTGGTGTCTTGAAGAAGTGCAGAGCATCTGACATATTGACAGCATGACATCCCATACGTGATGTACATACAACTAGCTTTTGTGGGTATTGCTTACTGAATGACGTTTCTAAAATACAATTATATGATGCTCTTGGAGCACGATTGAAGAGCAAGGTAGAACAATATCCTGCAATGCATGCACTCTTCTGTATCTGTGGCACAGGCAGAAAATCTGATTGTGTCTAGAGAGGTGAAGCTGAGACAGTGTTTGAAACTGCAAATACGAATGTTCCCTTTCACTCTGGGTCTTATTTTGGTCCCCCTGGCTTTCAGATAAACCCAGTAAAGATGGATAAAGTTGCAGATGCTCATTGTGGCTCAGTTAGATGTATCTGAAAATACTAACATAAGGCAACAGGTAGGGAGGAGCCACTGGCTGTTTTTTGATTGGAGTATCACACCTGGATGCTGTGGTTAAATTGGCCAGTTACTCCTTCATCCTTTGCTTTGTTTCCAGTATATTTCCTGCTGTGTATTTCTGAGTACAAATGTTTAGTTAGCACAGCTGTTGAGACTGAAAACTATCAGGAGGAGCACTGCATGGCTTTGTGTAAATGAAGTGAACCGTTTTACTGAAAAGATGAAGGTACCTAGCAGTGTCACATCTGAAGTAGCTTCAGTTTTAGGTTGTACCATGAAACAGAACTGTGGGAGAATTCTGAAAGGCAGTTGCAGGCTCATATGACAGAAATGTGCTACTGTGTTTTGTGCTCAGCCCTTGGTCCAGCCAGTGTTGTCAGTCACTTCCCTTCCATGGTGGATGTCAGTCTGGCACCTGTTGAAAGGAAAACCAAGTCAAAAGAACTACAGTGTCTTCTTTCAATTTATTTGACAGTGGTATATTAGGTAACATTGTTTCTGAGTAAAGCCAATAGTGAATACATGATTGAGTCCAAAGCTCTTCCTGTAAGCCAAGGATCTTCATTACCATTCATGGATGTTTTATATAATTGCTTGTGTAAGGGTTGCACACAATGCATCAGCTACTTTGGATAAAAGTACTCAGCAGGTGCCATGATTTTATACACTAAAAATGAATATTTAAGACCCAAGGGAAGCTATTCACAACTTTGGGGAGGTGGGGAGATAGTAGAAGCATAATTTAAAGTAGTTTATGGCTCTTTTAAAGCACTATTAAAAGAAATTTCTCAACATTTCCTAGGGTGATTCATCACAAGCTGACTTGTCTGTTTAGGACTTTCCCAAATGTTTTTCTGGTTAGATAAAGGATATGCATGAATGTGCAAAATGATTTGGCTGTTTTGTCTGAATGGTGACAATTTGTAGAAAACTGAATTTGCCACATTCCCGTCTTTCCTTTGCAGCTGAACTGAGAGTTCAGTGTTGTTCCTTTTACCTTTTTGATTTGTTAGAGTACTTTACATTTGTAGGGCAGAAAAGCTGGATTCCATCCTCCATATCAACCTGTTCAGAAACTTAACTTGCATGGATATTTAAAAGAATATATTGGAAAAAATCAAATTATTTCTTAATATGCAACCCCAGGATGAATTAATCCACTACCAACACTATAAATCCAGGCTTCAGAGTCTGGGCTTCATTGCCCTGGAAACTTGTAACAACATGATTTCAGAAACGTGTGATGTTGACTCTTACTTTGTTACCTGTAATTTTACAGGTGTCATTGATAGGAGCAGTATCCAGCCAGTGCACGTTGCAGTGTGAGACGTGACTATTTGCCAGTGACTGTGCTTGGGAGTTTATATTCTCAGAGGTTTATTTTTCCTTGCACAGACTGATGTCAGTGGTGCATGGCAGTACATTTAAGGAAAAAAAAAAAGAATTCCTACTTAAAATGAGTGATTCTGTGCACTTTATAATATACATGCTTATAAACACAGAAGCCAGGGAAATTATCAGTGTTTTTCAAGTAGGCATGTAAAGGACTCTCTTCAGAGAAGTTGTACAAGCTATGTGTTATAAGGAAAAGAAACGAAAAGTAATCATTATCCAAATACAGTGAATAAAGATAAGAGTTCTCCACAATTTATCTACCAAATGTGTGTCTCTGTCTAACACAGAGTGACTCTAATACCACAGTTGATAATATTAAGTCTGCCCACATATTTTGTGCAAAATCTCTGTGGTGAGGCATTCATTGCCTTGAAAAGCTGACACAATGGAATGCTTTTTGTGCTGGCTCTGGACAAATTATAGTCCATTTTATCAGTTCCAAGGTCAGAGTACTATCATGGCTCTTAAACTGTAGTGTAGTAAAGTGGGCTCTATTGAATGTTCAAGGAACAGCTATAAGTTTGCCTGATTACTGCAGCCAGGTATCTCCAGCACCAGAGATTTTTGTCTGAACCTATTTCTCATGTCTACATTCTCATTTTTGCTGTAATTTAATTTCAGGATTGATTTTTACTGCAATATATATGGAGTTGTAGAGCTAAGACACTTTCAAGACACACAGCAGCCATTGTTAACATGTCACTGTAGAAATGCTTTCATTGCTTATCTCAGCTCTAGTGCTAGTTTAAGCATAAGTCAAAGGGCACTGTCATTAAACACCTTGTACTGCCAGAGTCTGTGTTTCTGTCCCTATCATTCTTGTAGACCACTTCTATTCTAAGAACTGAAAAACTTAAGCCCTTTCACACAAAACCTGAACTAGATTTGCATGGACTTAATACTTCTCTTCCCTTTTCTAACTTGTCTACTAGCCTTTACTTCCCTTCCAAAAAAACCTGCAATCAATATGAAACATTATTTTTATGCCCTGCATGCCTGCACTGGTATGGGAATATTCATTTTCCTGTGAATAAAGATCATAATATTTTTTTTTTCTTGGCCCCTCTGAAATGCCAGACAATTATTTCAAATTAAGATCAGAATTATCTTTTCCTAATAAAAACTGTGTTATTCATCAGAATCCACTTCTCTCATGGCAACCAGTCTAAAGCTCCTGATAGCCCCTGTGTGAAGAAGGATGTTTCCTTGCCCATTTTGCACTTTCTCTTCCCTCCTTTTACAGAGCGATTTATCAGCATTGTTTTTTGATGTGCAAAGTGGGTAATTTCAGTAACATCCCTCTGCCCCCAAAATTTAGCTCTCCTTTTTTGGTTCAGTCTCCTGAGTTCACAACCAACTGCAGACAGATCACTGATTCAGTGGTGTGACTTCTGCTTTTTGGGAGCAGGTGAAGGAATGTGGGTGGCTTTCTCTTACCTGCCATGGTACCTCAGCACACGTGGGCATCAAAGAACTCGGAGTTCCTGTAGAGTAAAACGAGGGCAAAACCACAAATAAAGGTGACATCTCTTTAAGATGGAGTTTAGGTGATATGATGTGGTTTATTGACTTACTGTCTTAATCTGACTTCTAAAACTTGTTTTATTATTAAGTAGTCATGGGTAATTTTGAAATGGGTACCGCCTTGCAATTGCAGTAGCCTTTTCTAGAAAACTGTTCTTTTAACTCTTTAGGAACACTGGCACACTCTATGACTTTCTGTAAAGGGATAAGCTGTTGAAATATTTTTTTCTTTCCTTTTCAGGGAGTAATATGTGGGAGGCTGTGGACTATTTGCTTCCGACATAGGAACAACATTGGGTTGGAAATCTGCACTCCTGAGAGAATGCTGGGAATCTGCAGAGGGCGACGGAAATTCCTGGCTGCCTCTCTGACCGTCCTTTTTGTCCCAGCCATTACGTGGATTTATCTGTTTGCTGGGAGTTTTGAAGGTAGGAGAGGAATAATGGCTGAGGGGGGGTGGTGGGGTGTTGAATGATTTGCAGCTGGGCAGACAAATGCAGATCAGTCATCATTGATTTTATTTAAATAAATCTGGTTTGGCTTGCATATGAAATAGTTCCCAAGGTGCAGATTTCAACAAAGGGCCTTCCTTACCATATTCTCACTGCTGAGGATGCTGAGTTAATTATTTGCCACAGTTACTTGGTTTTCCACTCATCTTTGAACTTTGAAAAAGGGCAACAACTGCCCGCTGCCCAGTTTACTAATCTTGTCTTTGTATTTTCTAATTTTTAAAAGTTGGTCTATCCTATGCCCTGTAAGATTTTTAACATCTCACTTAAGATATGCTGAACACAGAAAATCAATGAATATAAAATTTCTTTACATAAAAGTAGTTTGTATCCACATCCATCTGACTGTCAGTGGATTGTTATGGTTGGAGTATCTTTCTGTCACCTTCTTTTCTTAGGTGGATCCTCCGGTTTATAGGTACATTGACTTGCAGCTATGTAATGAGCACTTTTTATAAAATGACTTGGAATAATCACTACTTTGTGTTTTAAGTTGCCTGTCTGATGAAATTTCTTTTCTGGCCTTTCAGAAGGTCAGCAGCAATACTTCAGTTAGGTGAGGTTCGAAGATTCTGGCTCTCCTGTTTTTGGCTGTTTTGTAGGGTTTTTTGTTTGCTTTGTTTATTGTGGAGGTGAAGCATTTTATGTTGGGCAATAGGTATGTTATTTTGGCAAGAGTAAAAAAAAGCCATTCAGCCTTTGTAGTTTCCTTAGCATGAGGAAAGATGTTCCAGTCTTGTGAAAACTGTTCAGTCGCTACAGTCTGATAATTTTAATAAGGCATTGTTTAAAATGTCCAGCTTCTTTCATGCATCCTTAGCTGACAAATCTGTGCTTTGTTTGGAAACAAAATGGGTTTCCACGTTAAATTACAAGTAAGAGCATGTAAAGATTTTCAGTGTGTGTTACATATGATTCTGAATTAGTAATATGCCATGTACAAATATTTGTTTATGCAAATTTATTTGAGTACTTAAAATTCTGCGTTAACGTGTAGTAACTCCATGAGCTCATTCTAGAACGAAACACTTGCAGGATTCATGTTAAATTGGAAATACAAGGCTTGCTAGCTGCATACTTAAAAATAATGATCTGGCAGGCAGAACAGTACTGATTTTGTTTGATTTTTAAAAGCTGAGCAAATGCAGGCCTCACCTTTTTGCTTTTAGAAGAATATTATACTGCTTTGTCTTAATGAGTATTTTAATTGTGTCCATAATTGATAATGCCATGGTGTTTTAAATTCCTCTGTGGGTAGAATCCTTTGTTTTTACAGAGAACTCAATACAAATCTTGAAATTTGCTGCTACAGGGTATTTGAAGTGACTTAAAGCTCTCACTGTGAATTAATCTTAAATGCAAACCAGGGAACAAAGCCCATTGCCTGTTACAAAGCCTTGCACTGGAAAAGGACTGGAAATTATATGAAGTTAGTAACTCAGTTATTTTTCTGTATCCTTTTTCATTTTTTCTTAATTTTGGATGGGCCATTATTTAATCTTTGTTGATTAAAAACTAAAGTCAGTTAGATTTTTATTTAACTGAATAATAGCTAGCATTTTCCTTAACTTGTAGGTATTATGGGCAAAAAGTTAATGCCATTTTGTTATTTTACGTGACTTCTTGGTTTTTTCCCCCACAATGGTTCCCACAATTTACTCACGTTTGAGCTCACTGTGGATGTTGTAGTGAGGTGGAAATGGCTTCCTTCTCCCAAGTAACAAGCAATAGAAAAAGAGGAATTGGCCTCAAGTTGCACCACAGGAGCTTTAGCTTGGATATTAGGAAAAATTTCTTAATGGAAAGGGTTGACAAGCATTGGAGCAGGCTTCCCAGGAAAGTGGCTGGCTCACCATCCCCAGAGATGTTTAAAAGAGGTGTAGATGTGGCACTTAGGGACACGTTTTAGTGTTGGACATGGCAGTGCTGGACTAATGGATGGGCTCAATGATTTTAAAGACCTTTTCCAACCTAAACAGTTGTATCATTCTATGATTCTATAATTGAGTAAAAATTGCCTCACAACAGCATTGTGCCTTGATTTGAAACTGTCAGGAATGTAGAGTCCTCTCTTCCTTCTGGCAGTAGTTTCTTTTGTTAATCACAGGGCTAGAAATTTTCTTTCCAGTTCCTCTGGTTTTGGATTTGAGTAAATAGTTCTAGACTTTCCTCCACCAAATTAAAGAAATTATCAATACCTAGTGTCTTCATAGACTCACTTAATAATTCAGTGTGGAAGGGACCTCAGGAGTTCCTTTATTAAACTCCTGCTCAAACCAGTGTGGGTTTTGGAATCAGGCAAGATTTCTTAGCCCTTTATTCAATTGTGTCTTGAAAACCTCCAAAGGTGGAGAATACATGGACTTCCAGACACACCATGAATGAGTAACCATCACCCTTTGAGCCCAACATTCTGGATAGTTTTTCACCCATCTAGTAGTCCACCCATATACGCTGTAAAATCCCAGCTTGGATACAGGGATACTGTGCTTAAATTCAAGGGAGATTGCATCAACTGGTCATGTATTCATAGTCATTTCATCACAGAAAGCAGTCAGGTTGGTCAAGCATGATTTACTTTTGGTGAATCTGTGATAATTATTGCCCCACCAGGCCTGGGAATGTTTCTGTTTGAAGATACCTACATATAGCAGTAAAGTCACCACGGTCTTTTGTTCACGAAGTAAAAAAGGTTGACCCAGCTGAGTTGTCACAGCAAAAAATTTTGTGGAGATTTTTAAATTCTTTTGCAGTTTTTTTCTTTGTTTGTATATTTCACAGCTCTAGACTCAAATGTCTCTGGTATGACTTCTGCAGTTCTGTGTCTGCCTTACATATTCTTGATGTAATCAGGAATTACATTACTCATCCATGTGTTTATATGTAAGAACTGAAGTTATTCATTTGCCATAGCATGGGAGTGGGATCACATTAGAATCCCTTTAAAAGCTTTGTTAGTGACTCTGTAATATAAAATATGCCTTACTGCAGTCTGTTCCCATGTTCTGCTTTTTAAATAGTTTCAAGTTCCTTAAGACAGAATTTTGTTTTATTTTGGATTTTGTTCTCTCGTCAGAAAGTACACGGCAGCCTGCTACTTCATGGTTGTCACTCAGACACTTCCAGTAAGACCCTTCCCTTAGAATATTCATTGGGGGTGGTGTTACCCAAGATGAGACAGCAGTAGCTACTAAAAGCCTCATTAATTATGTATAAATGTCTATTAAGGTTATGAAGCAGAATATTAAAGATGATATTGAATATTGTATAGCCTTTCAACATACCTGGTTACTGTTGTTTTTAATAATGCACAAAGACCGTATAATTTCAGTTATCAGTTACTTTGAATGAAAAAGCTAATTGTTCCAACATTCTTAGATTATATTCAAAAGACAAAGTAAGAGTAGGAAGGGTGGAGTGCATTTAAAACGGGGAAGAGGAAATAATCAAATAATACATGATGAATTTTCATTAGAAAGAAAATAGCAGTTTGACTAACTAGAGGTAGCTCCATAAATAGCTTAATTTTCCAAGCTATATGCAGCAGTTTTCAGTCCCCCTTACCATGAAGGTCATGTAAAATGGAGATTTGGAAATGTAATTTGACCATGCTTTCTAGATTACTGATTCCTCAAAAAAAAGAAAAAAAAAAAAAGAAAAAAAAGAAAGAAAAAGTGGCTGTGTGTCCTCAGCAGATTTATAGTCGCCTCTGTTTTGACGGGATGAAAATACACTTGAGTTACCAGTCCCTGTGTGGTGGATCTGCTTGAGGTTGAAAGCCTAAAGTATGTGTGTGGGGCTCCTGTGTAGAACATATTTCCCAGGAAAAAAAGAGTCAGTAATGTAACCTTAAGATGAAAAATTGAAAAGTTGTGTGAGATCCTGTAGGGAGTCTGTGAGAGAGCAGTTGACTTTGGTTTCTTTTAACTGCTCTGGTAGCATTTTAAAAAACAGAGCCTGCCTTCTTTCCTGGGACTTGCTTTCCTTGATTGTCCTCTTTTCACTCCAGTGTTGGGCAGCTGTCATTCCCTGACAATTCATTTCAGTCGAAGTCATCTGTAGAGACATGATTGAAGCCAGAGTTGGGCAAACACCTCATAAAATACAATAAAATAAATTGAAGGAAGGCTGCAAATATTCATCTTAGTATTTAAATGGATTCACTTTGATGCTGTTCACACTCTTTTTGTGTATGCTTCCATAAATATTCTAGTGAATATGTTAATTGGGAAGACTGTCTATGGAAACAATGAATATCCAGTTTTAATATTCATGGGAAGTAGATTTTGAAATCATATTTGTGAATACTTGAATCAAAAAACTGATTCTGGGGGTTCAGCTTTATCCAGTTAAGTGCCAAAAGTTTATCACATGATCTATGTGCTTGATGAAAACTGCCTGGATTTTTAATACTTGCAGTAAGTTGCCCATAGGAAGAGGCAAACAAATAATTAATTACTAAAATGTCTATCAGACACTTGCAACTGATGAACAAACATCAGAAAATAATTCCTTCACAGACAATGTAATCAAAAAGACACAAAAATTAGAATTGCTTTTTTTATTGCATTTCCTTCAGTTGGCCTGAATTTTATCTGGTACGTGTCTCAACAGGATTAAACAAGAAAACTTAATCCAGTGTCCATTTAAAATTGAAGCTTCAACCTTTGTATTGATCCTGTCTTTTTAATAAAGGTCTGAGAAAAGAAGTCCTGAAAGGGTGCCTGTGCATAAAGGGAGGGTGTTACTGCGATGAGTGCCCGAACAGGTTTACAGGAGGTGTGTTTAGTGAATATTGGCTATCTTTAGTTAAAAAGCCACCCCTTCATTTCCATTCTGGAGTAAATGCTGGTGGCTTACTCCTCTCGTGTTACATTTATTTCAGCTGGTAGAGAATTGTCACTTAAGCGCCTCTATCTCTACTGCAATCACTGTACCTTCTTAAATATGTTTGGGGATCCTACAAGAGTAAAACCACTTACAATAGCAAGGACCTCAGGCTTACGTGAAGTTTTGTTGCGTTATCCTGGAAAACTTGTCCTTCTGTGAAACCCTGGTGATTTGGTGATACAGAACGCTGATAGAGGACCGGAAGGTCCATGCTGTGAAAGCTGAGTCTTCTTCTGTGCTCATCATCTTTAACTTAGAAGTCAGCGATCCCATGTTTATTTTGTTTTACGGACTTGAGAAGCCTTGTATGTCCATCGTCTAAGAAAATAAAATTGATAAGTGAATATTGAAAAATAAAGATTTTTACTCCCCATTTTATAAATAAACAACCTGCTTGTGAGCAGTGACAGGAAATTTGAAGTAGTTTCTGTACCAAAACAAGAATGGCCTTATGCCAAGAGTGTCAGCCAAAATACACCACGGTCATGAGAAGCTTTTGGAGGTCAAATTGTGAAGTTAGGAGGGAGCATGGATCTTTTTTCTTCTCAACCATTTTTTCAATTGAACTTAGAATTCTGCAATACAATTGTGTCCTTAGCTAGTAAGGTCCACTCCTGCTCAGCCCCTTAAATGCTGAAGTCAGTGCTGTTTTTTCTTTGGCTTGCCAGGAGTTCACATCCTTAAACCAACACCCTGTCATCTCAGGAGAAGCCATGAATCTTGCAATGGCCACTTCTTTCGCCAGTGTGCTGTGCCAAATGAAAGCAAGTCTGCATTGCTTTTTTGGAATTCCAGTACAGAGGGCACACGTTTTCTTTTGGCGCTCATGTTTTTAAGTACAAGCTTTCAGAAAAGTGAAGTAAGCTGTAGTCTTACCGTCTTTCTTCTGTGTACAACCTCTTGATTGGATGGAATGTTTCTTTGCTATTAAACACCAGTTTTCTCTTGGCTTTCTTTTTCTAGGCAGCTCTTAATTTGTCATTTCTGGCAGAAACATAAAGGTCAGAATGAGAAGGAGTTCTTTGACAGAAGTGAGGGGCCAGCTTCTTTGGAACAGCAGCTAGCTGAATATAATCGGTGGGATTTCTCAAGGTTTTTGTTTCATCTTTGTCTTCCTCCTTCTTTGAACAAACTTTGGGGAAAAAGGCCATCTATAAAAGTTGCATTACACAAAAGTGAGCATGTTTCTCCCAAGAGGAAGGGCCATCTGGATGCCCAAATTCTGTTAGGGCTGCATAGAAGACTTAACAGTAGGACTGTTATTTCCTGATTATTCCTCCTCTGTTTCAAAGATAGGTACTTACTAACTTCATAGTCAAAACATGTTTTTAGTAGAAGAACAGAGAAGCAAGGTGAGCTGAAATGTCTTGTTAAAAAAAAACCCCGAAAAAACAAACCCCAAGAAGTAGTGCTTGGCTTTCTGAAACAAAATGGGCGGTTATAAGTACACCAGAACTCCTTTGTGTGCTGGAGCTAATGTAGCCTGACTTGCTGTGATTGATGTCATGCAGCTGATTGATGTTGAAGTTGCTTTTCCTACAATCAAGGCATTTATAAAATCTAGCTCCCATATGGATCTCCTGGTATCTAAATAAATCCTGAGCTCATGCTGCAATGTATTTCTCAGTGGTAGAATGTTTGGCATCTCTCATCTCTCTCTCTGTGTTCCTGGCAATTGTAGAAGCTTCATTACCTCTGACTTCCTTCCCTCTAACAAAGTAGTTTGAAATTAATCAATGAGCTTTGGGGGCAAACAGGCAAGCAGGTCAACGAATGTGTATGCATAAGATGAAAAAATATCTGAAATAGAGATGCTTTAGAAGATTGAAATGAAAATTGAGTTTTTGATTCTCAGAACAATTAATTTGGGCTGTTCAATTTTTGTGAAGTTTTTGTATTTAAGATTTGCAGGGTGTTTTTCAGATCAGGAAAAAGTTTGCAAACAAAATCTGTCTTGTTAGACAGCAAATTACATCTGTAGTGCCTTCCAGTACTTTTGAAACTTACATTTTGAATATTTATTTAAATGTGTATAATAGCAGAAGGAGGAGGAGTCGAGTCCAAAAAAAAGTTCAAATAATTACTTCGCACATCGTGTATGGTCATTCTTGTGTTCTGCAGATTATGCTCTGGAATGCTTTAGGAAAAGCAACTGAATGGGAAGGTTGATGTCTTGTTATTGGGTGGATGTGTTTTAGGAATGCTTAGCTTAACAATACCAATATTTTCAACACATCCCTTTTATTCCCTCTGTACCCTTTTCAAACATTTTTCAGACATGACAGCCATTGAATTGTTCAGCTGAGTAATTACTTCCTTCCCTTGAAGTTTTACCTCTCTTGTGTTGCTTTGCAATTCTTGTTTCTAGACTTGAAAGAGATTTTTTTTTAAAATGTATCTAGATATCCTTGGACTATTGAGTGAAATGCACAACTAACTTCAAAAACATAGTCTGACAGCAGTCATCCTGGTTCACTCAGCTTTGTAGATACCAACAAAAAGAGGAAAAGTTGATGACCTGGAGCCTGATATGTTTTTAGCCTGAGATTCTCTTCCAGTTTAACCCTGTTCAACCTATTTGAGCTATCCTGCGACAGTAATTTTTTCTAACCTGTGGTATGACTGCCCTTCTCTATAATGCTGTGAAATGGTCAAAGTTTAGGATGTAAACATCAAGGGCTTAAACCTCTTCTTTTTTTTTTTTTTAAATTCTGTAGCTCTGCTTACCTTTGAAATTGCTAAATATCAGAGTTTGCCAAGATGAGGAATTTGGGGGGGAGAACTGAAATTAGTGAGGTTAAAATTACCAAAAAAAAAAAAAATCATAGAATCGTCACATTTCTCTAAATTAAATTCACAGTCCAAAGGAGACTGTGCTTCTGTTTGGTATATTTACTTTGAAAAAATAATTATATGCCAAGTTAAAACATTGTGCTGTGTAAATAAAGTGTTTAACAATGAGATACTTTTTCCAGTGAACTTGTAATAATGTCTATACCTATTCTAAAGAAGAGGCGTGTGGAGTACTCTCTGCATACTGCTTCTTGAGCTTCTGTAAATGCCCAGCGAAATCACCATCACCACTGTAAGCCTTTGACCACCTGGAGTAGCTTACGAGCTTGGAGTTAGTAACACACCGAGGTCCTGAATTGAAAACCAAAGATGTGTATGTACAAAATAGACTGAAAATGTGACTGTAGCACAGTCAGCCCTGCTTGTGTTGGCTGTTGTTGAGCAAGCCCAGGTACTGTCAGGGGTGGAGATGCACCACTGTGAGAAGCAGAGGAGGCCAGGGCAGTTTATGCACTCTTTTCCAGTCACTGAAGCCTGGGCCCCTACATCTTCAAAGTGATTATTGTTCTTCCTAAGAAGATTAAACCCAGTGCAGTTATGGCTGTTGGTGCTACAATAGGATCTTCATTTGGCTCTCTAGACACAGGATTGGGGTTGTCACGGTGTAGTTTAATATCAAAGAATGTTGCATACTATTTGTGTAATGTATAGAGGATTATTTCTGGAGCTGAAATAATGCCAGAGCTAATAAGATAGAATTATTCTTATATATTGGAAAGCACTTGAAGAAATTGCTGGAATAAAAAAATGTAAAAGCTATCTGTTTCTTATGTGATTAAACAGAGTGAAAAACAACAGCCCAAAGTAGTTGTGTTTCTCCCCAACATTTTCTTCGTTTACAATTTTCCCTATTTTATCATTCACCTTTCCTTGTTTACATGTCAGTACATCTCTCCTAGAGTAGTTGCAGTAGTCTTTGTTTAATTTATGTTTCAGAATGGACCCAGCAGACAAATTTGTAGATTCTTCTCAACAGTGCACAGGACAGTTACTGATGTTTTAGGGGCTTGTGAAGATTTGTAGGTTTTTACCATCGGAGTGACTGTTAACAATCAATGTCTCTTACATCTTGCATAGCACAGGCTGTATTATATGGTAGAGTTGATGAAATAATGCTGGCTGGTAATTGCTGCATCTGACCCATGTGTTCTAGATACACCAAAGCTGTTCTTCTAGCCAGATTTCTGAACTTGATTTTAAAGCAGGTAGAGGATTCTAGCACGTCTCTGAATAAATTATTCCACCTTGTTAAAAAATACATGCTTTAATCTCTGTCCAGATATTTCTGGCTTCAAGGTAAGAAGTGAAAGACGAGAAGCAGATGGTGGGAAAAGAAAAATGAAAAAGGATCATTTTAACAGTTTCAGTTTCATGTAAAATAAGCAATCATGATTATGAGATATTGCTGTGTGTAAAGTGCACTGCAAGCAATATCACCTTGAGAACTGTAGATGAGAGTGCTACAGAGTTACAGCTATCGCAACTTGCAGCTGTTTAAAAAAAGAGGTAAATCCATAGGATAATTGCTCATCTTCCCATAGCTAGTAGAAGCTAGTTATCAGGATGAGCAGCTGCCATCCCAGTCCAGAAAAACTAATTTCTCAAGCAGAATATTTGTTTTGGGCTCCAGGTTACTGTACCTTTTCAGCTGTGAAAAATAACCCTTCAGAAAGGATCAAATCACAGCTTCAGTTGCAGGTTAAGAACATTTATTAAATTTAAGAAAACAGATGTATTTGAGCACTAATTTGGCAACCATTTATTCATGGGACCAAGGCTTATAAACTTATGATTTATCAGTATGGTATTCTCAATTCTCCAAATAAAACATAAAATCACTGTACAGCATTTACAAGTTACCTTTAGAACATTAAAACATGGAAGATTTCTCATCCACTTTCCCCAATGTTAAGGCATTCAGCATGCTAGAATCGTATTGAAACCATACCACCACTTTAATATTTCACAATCAGTATATTTCCTGCCTGTCATTGAATTTAATTTAACCAAACTCCGTGATTTTGCTTGTTAACTTTAGCAGGAATAATGTTTTCGGATGAATGAATGCTGTAAAAGTCTGCTTTTTATTCTCTACTAATCAAACTGTTATAATGTGTGTCTCAAGGGATCTACACTGACTTTAACAAAGGATTCTTTTGGTCTGAAATGTAATACACACAGAATGTTTTCTAGCAGTATTAACTATAATGGATTTAGCTATTTCACCTCTTGCTTCAGTGCCTTACAAGCCCAAGGGTTTAAGGTAAAAATCTCAATAGAGAGGTTACATTTTATAGAATATTCTTATAGGAGCCAAGTTTAAAAATCCATTTGCACAGCTACACATAATTACTGGTTTCCAAGGAACTCCAGCTAACTTTCTTCAAAGCTTTGCCAATATACACAGAGGTAAGTAAGTCTGAAAATAACAATTATCTAACTTACTTGAGTTGGGTGAAGGTATTAGTTGCTTGTTCATGTACACTTGAATGGAGATGTGATGAATTAAGTGGTCTTTCCTGTAGAATGCAAATGCAGTCGTTTAACCAAACGATTGAAACCTACTATTTATTTCCTTTAAACTGCATGACTTTGTTTGCTAACAATCTGCCTCACAGTAACCTGACTTCAGAGTCGCTGATGGTGACTCTCAGCTTCATATTCAGTTTCTTGCTTTTAAGAGACTTAAGACCAAAACATACCTCTGTTGTTACTTGTGTCCTTTTTTTCCTCTCCCCAGTTTTAAACATTGACGTATGACCCCTTTCTCTTCAGCTGCCAAACTTGTACCTCAGTGATGTGATATTAATAGCAAAGATTAAGCAGTTTCAGCTCATCAGAGAAGAGATATTAATCATCATCAGGCCCAATGAGAAGTTTAATTTTCCGCTTCTCTTTTTTCACTAAGCTCTGGTGGCTGTCACTCGCACCGGTGTCTGCGGGACATTTAATAATCTGCTTC
The DNA here is from genome assembly GCA_013400235.1 of Oriolus oriolus. NCBI lineage: Eukaryota > Metazoa > Chordata > Aves > Passeriformes > Corvidae > Oriolus > Oriolus oriolus. The sequence continues at coordinate 1,735,641 of VXBT01010117.1, forward strand.
TGAAGATGCATTTCAGTGGTTTCTTTCCTTTTATTTCCTCTGTCAATCTCAGTGAATTTCATCATTTTAGGCTTTAATTAAAGACCACTGTGAGGAGATGGAGAGAAGAGAGTTATTTCTTAAACAAAGCTACTTCAGGGACGCATGGTTTTTATTGTATTCAGGGGGAAGATGGATTAAATCAAGATACTGAAAACTATGGGATTTGTTCTTTTGATATGTGACTTCCTACCTGTTCCTCTTGAAATATTCCATATCCTCTCTGTCCTCAGCTCCGGTTTACACACAATTAGTTATTTGTGCCTCAGAAGTGTGGTTAGATTTGTGGTGCAATGTGGATGATGCGGAGCACACTGAACCAGGGGATAGCAAGAAAGAATCCTTATTAAAAGCTTCATAAAACAGCTTCCAAAATGATATCTGTACAAATAAAAGCACTCATGTGGGATATTAGACTAGTTGACATAGCAGTAGCTGTTCAAAATGGCACGTCTCTTAGACTGGCACAAACTTACCTTACAGAGAAGTCCTAAACTTAATAAAATTCTTCTCTGAGATTATGCTGGTACTATCACCTGTTAACTACAATCAGACAGTGAAGTACTGATAGGTGTTAATGTGCAGTCTACATATCCCCCCTTTTTTAGGGGTTTTATCAGCTTCTGAGTGGTTTTAAAAGCAGAAGGTCTCCATTAGGAGCAGCAGGAGATTACAGTTTTCTAAGTCAGAGGAGGATAGATCAGACTGAGACAAAGCAACACACAGAGCTCAAAAGAAAACTGGTTAGCCTTCTGTGTGTGTCAGATAAACCTCATGTATTTAGTGGAATTTTTGGTTGAACAGTGGAGGTTTTGGATTAATTTGAATAGCACATGATGTGAAAGCACTCAACATTTTAAGCAGTTCATAATTGTGGATGCTACCATTCTTTGCATTGCTGGCTTCGGGTGCCTGGTTTTGAGTCAGTGTTTCTCCTGTTTGAAAAACAGGCCCCTTCAAACTTGAAGAGGCTCAGGTTGACCACCTGAGAACTTTAATCCAGAATCTCTCCTTACCTTTTAAAATCTCTTGGAAAATGTGGCTCCCCGGCCTGGTACTTTTCTGTTCTTGGGGGATCGATTTATTCTATCTTGCCAGGAAGACTCTTGTATAACTGCATTATTTTAGCTTCCTAAAAGGCCTCTATCTACACTGCTCACTTAGGTGAACCATGGAACTTCAGCAGGCCTCGTAAGTTTTCAAGTCACAGAAACATCCTGAGCTGTATTAGAAATGGTCTTTTTAAAAGAAGATTTTTGCTCTAAATAGCTACTTTTTCACCTTGGAGACTAAAGCCACAATAGGCCAGTAAGTCTAGACATTAGCTTAGAAAAAACTAATATTACACATTGCAATTGCTACTGCTAAAGAAAGGACAGAACCCTTTCCACCAACAAATCTACAACAAATAGTATTGTTTTTCCTCAGTTGGCCTGGTAATTTAATTTGCAGGTTGATTCAGGGCAGCCAGATCTAGAATAGTATTGTCAACCTGAAGTAAAGCATAATGGTAATTTTGTGGAAGAAAAAAATTCACACCCTACTGCAGTCTGTGATATGCAGAGGAGGATGAGATACGTTATTTCCTTTATTTTTTTTATTAAGGGCAAGGTTGCAAACAAATGGTTTGGAAAAACACTTGCATATTTAAATAGACTTATATTTTTAATAGTTAAATAGTTGTTTACCTTACATATCCATGAGTACATTACAAAGAGTAGGAAGACCTTATATTATTTGAATCTTGTTTAGAAATATTCCACCAAGGTCCTGGCACATCATTTGACTGCATGTAAGTAGTGGAATAATCTGAGCCATTCCTGAACAGGGGATATTTTTCTGCTAATAACTGTTTGATTGCACAAAAGTGAGATACTTGATATAGCAGCTGTGGTGAAATAGACTCTGGTTAGAGGCAGACAAGTAACAGAAGACTTCTACTGGTGGAAAAATTATCCATGGTGATTTTATGTGGTGCTTGTTGGAAGAATCAGATTTTCAGCAAGTGAGAGTAGGAATCGCAAACAGAATTGTTGAGAGTTGGAACCTGTTTTTAGTGGATCTCACAGAAAAGATGTTCTAATGGTGTGGTGAAAACAGAACGTGAGAGTTTAGTTAGGAATGGAGGAGCTAGTGAATGAGAGTGAGGAAAGTACAGCGCTCACGTGTTGCTGTCACTTGTCATAAACAATTTCTTGGTAGAAAGCTGAATGGAATACTTGCAACCTGGCTTTTTTTATAATAATCCAGGCAGGAAGAATAGACAAAGGAAAGGATACGCATGCATTGCAAGTAGTGGGATGTAGTAAAAAAGTGGATTCATATGGAAAAGAGAAGGTATTATCTTGAGGAGTCAGGAAGACATCGAGTTCTGTCGTGAACGCACTCCTTGCAGTATCACTAAAAGCAGCCTCGCTGTGCTGCACACTAACCTTGTGTTTGAGCATCATGTATGTGTGAAAAGATTCAGCACCATGAAAATGTGCACATTCCAAATTATTCATAAGGTTTGCATCTTTTGAAATTACAAGGAATTTTTCTATGTGAAACCTATTCTGAACATAAAAGTTACCAGTCAGACTTGCGAATTGATGATTAATATCAAATGTTTGTGGATTTAACTGAATCGATGTTTTAAAGTTGTAGGAAATCATTAATAATTGTTAAGAGAGAATTTGCTGTTACAAGGAGTATAGATAACCTGCTTATTTGGCCCTCTCAAGAGCAAATACAACATTAGATGAGCAATATATTGAAGAGAAAGAGAAAAGCAGTCGTGTAAGTGAGGCGTTTTTGGTGATGGCTGATGGTGGAAGGACTATTTAAGGCTAATTTAAGTCTCTCTAGACCTCCTAGCACTTTCTTCTATTAGTATAACTCAAGAGTCAAGGCTATACATCATCAACCGTCCAGTAAGACTATGGATGATTATGTGGTTAAAAATAATATGAAGACTAGAATAATGAAAAGACAATGACTGAAACTTGATAAGGAGTTTGTATTCTGCCTGTGTACTCTAATGAACAGTTGCAATGTATCACAAAGAAACTGAAGAAGTAACTTTAACAGTTAAAATTTGGTTAGTTATATTCTTTTCATATAAAAGGAAAAGTACAATTCTGGATGCTGAAATGGAAGAGAAGGAAGAAAAGTGATGGAGAGGGTCAGTATTGTTTCAGGATGACTTGTTGAATGAGATAATGGCTTTGTGATTCCAAAATATGGGAAAAACTTATTTAATACTAGTACTACTACGTTCCTGTTTAATACTATTGATGATTTATCTCTAAAGAAAACAGCCACGTGCTGTTACCAAATTGATGGCAATGGCATCTATGGGTACAGGAGAAAAAAGTAATCAAGAAGGTCTTTGCTTCCTCAGCTAGCAAAAATAGGATAAAACAGATTGGAACTTCACATAAGCAGTAATGCAACATGTTTGGATTGCTATTTCTGAAGATGTTTGTTGAGACAGAACTGTCTCTTAGTACTGTCCTAAAGCATATGGTAGAAGGTTAATCCTCTTCTCTAGCTGTTCAAAGAGAGAAAGGTTGATAAACAGTGAAATTCTCAGGAAGACAAGGACTGCACATTTGTATTCAATGCTACAAAGCTGACTAGACTTTCCATTGCATACAGAAGTGGATTTGATCAGAACATAACAAGTTACAGCCTGAAATTGTAGTAATGGTAGATTCAGGTAGAGTTTGACAAGAGGAAAAGCAGCTCTAAACAGAAGAGAGTTTGAAGTGTCCTGGTAGATTGCAAACAGGAGTTGTGGAATCTCCACCCTAGATTTTTTTTAAAACGGGGCAATACAGTGGCAAATTAAAATCAGTGTTGGTAAGTGTAATGTAAGGCACCTTGGAAAAGAATAATCTTAATACACTATAGTGGACGCTTAGGTGATCGTCACTGCTCTGGAACTAAATCTTGGACTTTGAATAAATATTTCTAGCAAAGTTGAATTTGATAGTAGGGGCTAGTGGGTGATATATATATGTCAGTAGCCACAGGCAAAACTTGCTAGGCCTTGCTAGTTATTAGAATGGGAGACTTAATTGATTTTTCCTTTCCTTTACCAAACTGAGAGCTTTCTAAATACACAAGACAGGGCAGAGCTTTTCACATGAGCAGATACTGTTAATACCAAGACAAATGTGTTTTATCAGATCAACAATGCATTTAGGGATGCAAATGGGAAGAAAATATCTCTTCATCAGATCAATGTACTTCTGACACAGTCTGTCTGTGCTATTAATGAAATGCAAAAAGCTCTCACTAGTTTTAATGCAGAACTCAAGCTGTTTAAGAAAGGGCTTATATGATATTTCAGCCTGGGACAGCTGGGCCTGAGCTCAATAACTGAAAAGGTCCCTTGTAATCCTATGTGGTATCTTTGCAAATACATTCCCTATTTGCTTCATGGAGCTCTCTTGGGTTCCACTGAATAGGAAATAAATAATCTCCTTTGCTAGAGAAGGTGTATTATTTGGAGATTATGTTTTGGCTTCTTCATCATTTTAAAACACCATTTTTAAGGATTAAAGCAGCAGCAGAGCTGATTATTTAGTGGTTATTACTTGATGAGGTAATGACACTTGGCTTATTTCCTAAGCACTTTTTGATCTACTGATGAAAAACACTCTATAGGCTAGGTAATATTATTGTTAACAATAGTGGAGTGTTGGGAACTAATTAGTCACACCAGCCTTTTTAGGCAAAGGAAAAGAAGTGTTGATGGAGAAAAAGAAAAGCTGTTAAGTTTTAGGAATGCTTCTTTTGAGTGACAGTCTCACTGTGTAATGTGAACCACTCAAAGCACTCGGGTGCACTTGTGTGGGAAAATTGATTTCTTTCCAAGTGGGTGGTTCAGGGTTTATTTGGGGTGTGTGTGTGTGATCAGGTTTTGGTAGCAGGGGGAGCTACAGGGGTGACTTCCCCTATAAGCTGCTAGAAGCTCCCCTTATGTCCAACAGAGCCAGTGTCAGCCGGCTCCAAGATGAACCTGCTGCTGGCCAAGGCCGAGCCCATTAGTGACAGTGGTAGTGCCTCTGGGATAACAGAATTAAGAAGGGAAAAAAAACCCCAAACCACGATAGAAAGAGCAGCTGGAGAGAGGACAGAGAATATGTGAGAAGAAGACAGATGGGGAGCAGAACGAAACCCCCATAACCCTGGAGGAAATCATTAGCAACATGCTATGCTACATATTATTTGTAATATATTCTGTATGCAGTTTTTGAGAAAGCTGTTGATGAAATCTGGTTCATAAAATCCAAATTTGAGACTAGATAAGCACAAATGAGTTATTTATTCACCATGTAGACCTTCAATAACCTTCAAGATATAAGTGAATCCATGGGAGTCTTTTATCACAGTTTTTTGTGAATATGACAAATTACGTCTTTTTTATAAAATAAATATGACTGTCAAAAGGTTAAATGAAATAACTCTTTTTGAGAGCTTGAGTGCTAACGGGGAAGTCATCCAGCCTCTTGGCTTTAATACTGTTACACTCTAATAAACTTGAGACTCTCTTCAGAAAACCAAAACAAGCAGTTTCTATGCCATTAACCACACAAAATGAAATAGCTTCCTCTTTTTTCTACATGACATCTTACATAGGTGGAAATTGTCTTGAAATTTTTAGAGGGAGTACCAGTTTGAAAAAAGTGTCCTGTAATCTAAGTGTTAAAGAGAGAAAGAGGTGATGCGTCAAGACTGCTACCAGAAAAAGCAGAGTAATTTGAACACCATAACTGTTGTTATCTAGATAAGTACTGAAATACCTCTGTTTCTTTCTTTTTATGTGCATGGAGAAATATTTCCTGGTTTCCTGTTTTTATGTAACTACAGCTGTGTTGTTGTGGTGGGTTAAGCTGCACTGACTGCCAGGTGCCCACCGAAGTCACTCTCTCACTCTCCTCCTCAGCTGGACGGGGGAAAGAAAACATAACAAAAAGCTCATGAGTCACCCCACTAACCAAAATCTTGTCATGCAAACCCAGTACAGTGGTAGACAGTGTCTGTAGTCCCTAATTTCTCTGCTCCTAGTTCCTTGCTGAAGGCTTTATTGTGATACTATACATATGTTTGGCTTCACAGTAGACTGTGACAAGAACAGTTCATCAAAGAAGGGAGAAGACATTTAAGTGCTCAGTTGCTCTTTTGAAGTTACTAGTTGCCCTTTCTTCTGTTCTGCTGTTTTCCAAAGAAAACACGGAATGGTCATTCTGACTGCCTCAGCTTGGTGGACAAAATTGAAGGCAATTTCCCAATGCCTTGTTTATTGATAATTCTTAGTGATTGCTATGGCTTTTGTTTCTTTCTTACATGGTTGTCTGGAATGTTTTCATGTAATACTCTCTTTTCTGATCAATGACGGGGGTAAAAGCAACAACAAAAAAGAAATTGATTGAATTGTTTTCTCTCCAGTTTTCCTACTTTGGCCATTTCTTACTGCTTCACAGCCCGTCACTGCCGTGCTCTGTTGCTCACTTGCATGCTCACCTGCACCCCGTTTTCTCTCCTAGATTTGTGCTTGCTTGCTCTCTATCTCTTTCAGCCTCACTTGCTCCAAATCCTGTAACTGTTCTCCTCTTGCACTTGTGCTGGTTCACACATCCCTCACACTCTTTTTCCTCTGTGTTTTCACACCTTGAACCCTTTTAAGCCTTTTGTGTTGCGCTTCTTTTTTGTGCTTCATTTCACTCTCTCTCTGTCACACATGTTCAATTTTCTCTGTTCCATTACTGGATTCCTGGGGACATATTTGCAGTGCTGCCTAGCGGGAGTAAGGGCTGCTATTCTAGTATGTCTCTGATAGTATTTATGTTCCTTGTTCAGCACCAGTGATGATGTGACCAGAAAACTTTAACCACTGCTAGTTTCCCTCAACATGTACATCATTAATTTGTCTTCTTTCTCTTTAAAAAAATAATATCATTTGCTTCCTTTTTTAAAAATTGATTTTCACTAGAAAAAAAACAAGTTTATTTTGGAGATGTAAAACCAAGCAACATTGTTCAGCAAAGTTATAATATGTTCTATGTGAAAAGCCCAAGGATCCTGGGAATGAAATTAAAAGAAAAAAGTGTTGCATCCCCCTAGTTACAACAGATAGGATCCAATATGGTTCAGGTTTTCCTTTCTATACAAAAAAGACCTTTCAGAATTGAGAAGTCATGCAAGTCAGTTGGGCATAGTTCACCTGTCTAATGCTTTCCTGTGCTGCATATTCTGCTCTCTAAATACCTGTTTAGGTATTTATACCTTTGCTTAACATAAAAAAACAAAACAAAAAAAGAACCAAAAAACCTCAACCACTGACTGCATTTTATGCTATTGAGTTGGGACTCTTCCTTATAATTAATCATCCCCTTTATGAGTAAACTTCTCCTAACCAGTGTAGCTTTCTGTTCTTTTTTTCTTACATACTCTTCAGCTGTGTGGGTTTTTGGCATCTGTTTTATTTGCACAAGCTTACATGCTTATATTTAGGGCTTTCACTGGAGAAAACGTGATGAGAAATCATATGGCCAGCCAAGAGAAACTAGAAAACAAGATTTCAGATAGTTGAAAATTTCTTCACAAATCCATGCACTGCTTCTCTCTCCTTGCTTTTGGTCTTTTTTTTAAGCATGTTTACATCGAGGCTGGTGAGATGCTGGAACAGGTTGCCCACAGAAGTTGTGCTTGCCGCATATTCAGAAGCATTCACGGTCAGGTTGGACAGGGCTTGGAAGCAACCTGAACCTAGTGATTGATGTCCCAGCCCACTGCAGGGGTGTTGGACTAGATGACCTTTAAAGACCTCTTCTAACTCCAATCATTCTATGATTCTATGTTGAACTAATAGTGGTGTTGTGGAGGGTGTTTTGTCCTTAGTTTTAGCTAGTTGCCAGATGGTTTTAGTGTTATTTCACTGCAGCTAAGAATAAATAGAAGGTAAGACATGATTCTCCTTTACAAGGAGAAGAAGCTGTCTCTTTTTCAGTCATTTATGATAAGAGGGCAAAGGGGTGCTAGGAGGGAGACTTCCAGACATTTTATAGAAATAAGCAAGCAATTCATTGTGACAGGATAGCAAAACTCAATTTATATTGCATTTAGAAGTACAGTTGAAGAACTGCTGTCACATATTCAGTATCCACTGCTGTTGGTAAGGTGGAACATGGATATTTTGGGGTTCTGTGTGCAGCCTGAGGTGATCTAGCCTCACTGGTGTCAGTGTCTGAACTAGTTAATGAAAACATGTCTGGTGTGTCTGCATTCAAAGCTGCCATAATCCATCACCAAAGTTACAGAGATAATGGTCAGCCTGATAGGAGCAGAGGCAAGAAGGGAACCTAAGAGTAGAGGGACTGAAAAAGCAGTGAAGGAGACCAGAGGCCTTTCCAAGTGATCTGAGTGACTAATCCATCCAGTTATGTCCTGTCTCTCAGCCAGCACCTGCTTGCTTCCTGGGAAGGTTTGGATTGGCTGCTGGTAGACACAGAGGGTGATTTCTCTCCTACTTCACTCTGTCAAAAGTTCAAAAAGCCTCGGGGCAAAAGAATCAACAGAACTCCTAAATTATTAAGTAGTTGTTATTGGGGTAATCACTGTTAGTCATTACGGGATATTATTTTAATATCTGTTTGTAGTCAAAGTAGAACCTTCATGGTCCAAAATGCAGCTTGATTTAGAAGATATTTAAAGAACTGTTACGAGTGGCATACCTACAGGTATGTCCATTTTTCTACAGCGACTGAAGAATGTATTTTTGAATGATGAAGGTTTAAATAGATCATTAAATATGAAGTGCATTTTACTTTGGGAGCAGAGGTTGAAAAGGGGAGAAATGTTATTCCCTGTGCTAATGCTTTCCTTTTACTCCTGGGTTGTTTGAATTACCAAAAAGTTTGGATTTGCCTGTGTGACAAAAGTCAGTCTAGAGCAGAAGACCATGTTACCTGAGGAATAAAGAGCAGTTTGGGCTTGCTCAATGGCAAAACTGTGCTTGTCTTATGCCACAGCTGCAAATGGGGAGATACTGTGTGCAGGTGGGAAACCTAAATGTGCTTTTCCTGGTTCCAGCCAGGACAGGGTGAGTTTTTGTGGTGGGCATGAGCAGGGCACAGGTTATTCTGTACTACTTCATGTCATTGCTGGGGGCACGGAAAGGGACTCTTGAGGAGAAGGGGTTCCTTCCTGGTCAAGAAAACGTGGTGGAGGGAGCCGTCTGGTATTGTCTATTATCAGCGAATTTTTCTGTGTGAATCATTTCTTCACCTTTCATTATTAATGTTGTTGCTGTTACTGTTTGTTTTCCTATCTCATTGCCATTTCTGGTAAATTATTCTTATCTCAACCCGTGATCTTTGCCTTTTGTGCCTCCAGTTGGAGGGGGTGTGAAGCCAAATAGGCATGTAGCAAGACAGCAGGTCGTGGAGAGAGACGACCAATATCTGTGTATTTGCAACTAAAGATTTCACAAGTCACTATCTGTAAAGATGTAGCTTAGTTTGTTGTTCATTTCTGAGTCTGTACTATCAAATGAGCATAAAACTTAAGGAAGGGAGTGAGTTATCAGCTCATTGGAGGCAAGGAAGGGAGGACACTAGGATACATTTTAGCACATAAATCAAAGTGGACCTCTCAATTTGCTTGAAATTTATCAAAAAAGAAAATTCAGTACTTTTTTTTTTAACAATTCCATTCATTTCTTTAATGAGTATTTGAAAATCTTTAACCTTCAAGAATAATTATTCTCTAAGTCTTATCCATTCTTTCCGTTTTGTAGATATTTTTCTTCCTTTAAAAAAAAAGAAAAAGCGGATTAATTATAAGAAGATGGATACTTAACTAAGCTTCAGGCTTCTTGGTGAGTCCTAGCCTGAAGCTAATAAATGTTATCTCTGGCAATTTAAATGTTTTTTCTTTTAATTGAGTTTTTTAAAAAGTGGGGATATGTTAAAAAAAATTGCACGACAAGGTGATATATAACCGTCATGGATGAATTAAACTCACCCGTAGTAAAGCTTCATTACATATCTATTTTCAATATCAGAAAAATAAAAAAAAGATTGTATCTATCCCTGTGTGAACAGAAAATCCTTCTCTTTAAAGGTTTTTAAAATAAGAAAATGTAATAGTAAAATCACAAAAATAGGCAGAAGGAGAAAAGAATGGATATAATTCCTCAAACCTTTAAATATTTTAAATACTCTCAATTTTTAAAGATTGAATAGAATTTAATTTGACTGATGGTGTCTCTTTGGCTAGAAAAAATATCACTTACAGTATTGTCAATCCCAAATGTCCTAACATCCTGCATTCTGGATCACAAAAATCATGACATTGAATTTTTAGTTTTGTTTCTAAAGCAACTCTGCATCTGCTCTCCTAAAAATAAGTCCTCATTAGTTACCATTTGGGTTATGAATTATTAGATCAGAATTTATAACTAGATAACAATTTCAAGTTTTGCTTTGGCATTCTAAGGAACAAAAAATCTTCTTGCTATAGAAAAGAAAACCAAGACTCTTCGAGTAACAGTTCACATGTACATTTACATTAATTGAGACTGTAAAAGCTAAGCTGTACTTGTAAGACAGGTACATGGGATTTTCATCTAAATGAATACTGGGTTTTTTTTATTTTATCTGTCTTAAAGTTCTAAGGAAGATTTGTTGAGGAATTACAACATCCCAAGTAGTACTTGGGAGGTGCATCTTATTTTCCTGTTCACTGTCGCTACTACTTACGGCGTGGGAGTGCCGAGTGCTGTTTCTCTCTAGCTCCGAGACACGGGAATCCTTAGTTTTCAGATGAACAGCCCAGGGCACGGCAGCTTTAGGGAAATTCTGTGATAATCCACAGTAGTTTACACTGCAGTGTGCAGCTACCGATGGTCGCGCTGCCATGGGGCAGCTCGGTAGGATTCATGGAACTTGGCCACCCGTGCTTGTGGCAACTTCCTGTGTGTTTGCTTAGGAACAGAGTTGTGAAATGTCTGCTTCCTCTTTGATAGGTTGCCTTCCAATTAAAATGTGGCAAGAGAGACCCTTGTGGATGAAGAGCAGGGAATGTTCGTTTAGACCTTGTGTGCAGAGGTGGAATAGGTAGTATAGGCCCTGATCTTGTCAGCAGCAAAAACTTCAATGAGGTTTGTCAGTGTGCAGTTCTCAGGACCAGTCATAAACTTTGATGGAAGTCATAGGTTAATTGAGTTCAAGGCCATTGAGGACATCCCAGTTGTCTGAGCTGGTCTTCGATGGGAAGCTCGTGTAATCATTAGTCATTTTCAGTGACAAAATTGTGTACCCCATTTCTCATTCAAAATTTGGCTTCCAGTTGCTGGTTCTTGCTAAATCATTTTCCATAAGATTAAAGAGCTCTTCCATTCCTGCTCTTTTCTTCATGTGGAGGAACTAATATAGTTTAATCAACTCACTTAACAGTTTTCTTCTTGCAAGCTAAACAGTTTGATCTCTTTCAATTGTGGCGCATTATCTCTAGTTTTAACTTCTTTTCTGTCTCTTCTGAATCCTCTCCAGATTTTCAACACACTTTAAAAAATGCGCGTGACAGATGTCGTAGTGGTATGAAATACCATTCTCATCAGTACTACGTAAAGAGGTGCTACATATATTTATCACTTCCTGCTCTCCACAATTATACTTCCAAGTGCCAAATGACTTACACTCTCAGTTCTTGAAAGTATGTTTTTAATTATCTGCTTACCTATGCTGATTTTAAGTCCCTTCCATGATCACTGTTTTCCCATATACATGATTCTGTTTTATTGATATAGTCTGCATTATTTGTTCTCAAAAATATTCCTTTGCAGTTGGACATAATTAACTGCATTTTGTCTTGAGTGGGCAGGATTGCCCTGTCCTTAGCATAATTTACACTATTAACTATGTGTTGTATGTAAAGTTTTGGGTTTTTTTTAATTTCCAAAGCATCAGTAAATGTTAAACAGGAGCCACCAGAAAAAAAAGTACTGAGTACTTGAAGGTCCCAGCAGGTGTTCCTGTTTCAGTAACAGACACTTGATGCTTGCAATCTGGTTAAGTAGCCAGGTTTTAGTTCTTAATATAGAATGTCTTGGTATTGTATCTTTTCAACATGAAAATTTGTTACTAGATCAGACACCTTGCAATGCCTTAATGTGTTAATAGGTACATCTGTGCATGATCTTTAGTTGCCAACTTTAAATCAAATGAAAAGATAAAATCAGTCTTAAAAGAGCGATAGTGAAAAAAAAAAGCGCTGCCTATCTTTAATTATATTCCTATCAATTAATTTTCCATCTTCTGACTTCTGGATTAACTTTTTCATTACTTTAAGTGCACTTAGTGCATTTGGCATCAGTGCAACAGCACCAAGAGTCATCATGATCATTTTGTTTCCCCTTTTTGAGTACTGACACAGAATAAATACTCAAGTCAATAAAACAGCCTGTCCTTCCTGATAGGTATTATGTAGCGTTCTCGGCTGTTCCTGGCACAAATTTCCTCCTTATTTTTGAGCACACTGTCTTGCCCCGGTTATTTAGTATGGACCACTGGATAGAAGATATGCTGGTTTACGTTCCTGGTAACAAAAGTCAAGTCTTAAAGTTGTCTGCAGTGCAACTAATTGTATTATGTAAAGTCACAGTGCTTATTGTGTTCAAGAATAACAGGTTTTCTAAAGTCTTTAAATCAGTAAAAAGGTCACATTCAGTTCATTTAGTCTGCCAAACATGCACTGCTTTCCAAGACTTCTGTGTGTGATGAGTAGACATATTTCTCATCTTTTCTTGTCGGCATATTAGCTTCCTTCATTTTTCTTGTCAAGAATCAAAAGCTTTTCTTGAGGGACTACCCTTCTAGCTTGAATCATCTGGCTCCGAGACCCCTTTTGAAATTTTTCTGAAGCCTCATTTTAAGCCTGTGTTGGAGCATCATGGGCTGAGTTTACACAAAGGCGCACTGCAGTCCAAAGAACTGAATATATCTTGAAGAGCTGTGTATCCTTGCGCAATAGTTCTACCTTAGTACGGCTAAATGGCACTTCCAACTATACACCACAGTGAGGCTTTACAGGGGAAAAATTATGGACTTTCTGATCTCCTCCCTGTCTTTCTAATTCTCTATTTGTCTATTTTGTTAGTGCAGCTATCATTGAGAACTCAATGGCTGATTTACAGTTTTCGTAGCTCTTAAATAAACCACACAAATTTAGAAAGGGAGACTGAAAAATGTTCAACCTACCTTACACAAACTTTTCTTTCTTCTGTAATATTGGAGTATGTATGCCTGACTCACCTTTAGAAATGAAATGGAATCCCTTGGTAAGCAATAGCTGCCACTTACTGCGGTCAAGACACTCTTTCAACACCTCCAAAAGTATGTCTGTCTTAGTTTTCCTTGGGACTTGGACTTTTGCTCTGGAATTTAACTTGTAAAGCCTCTTGTTCTTCTTGTTCTCCACAGACAGGACCATTTGGACATTGTTATGTTGTAATTGTGGAGAGCCTAATATTTTTGTTTGTTAGGATTATGAGATTAGTCTGGCTTTTAAATAAAGTGAAACAGACATCATCTCATTAACATTTATATTACTTCTTTCTTACTTTGGTTGCAGCCAGTAATACTCAAGTGTAAGTTTTGTGTGGTTTAGTAGATTTCAGTGCTTTAAGATATGGCAGCAGATTAATGCAGAGTTTGTCTTTGGCTAGCTTCAAAGAGGAAGTGTGGTAGAACTTCATTAGTTCACATACCATAAACATTTGGATTCTCACGCTTCCAAATTCCTCTTTGAAATTTGAGAAATACGGTTCTCCAGGCAGGGGCTACGGTGCAGTGGAGATCACTGAGCTCTGGGATGCACATTCTTGAGCTCTGATTGTGCTCCTAGTCCTTCACCAAAATCACTGGCATAAAGGAAATTTCTAGTGTTCCAGGCAAAAAGATGCAGTTGGAGTCTTCTGCATGACGTAGGCCACAGGATTTTTTATTGCCTTTTGCAAAAACTTGTTCTTGATTTTAAAATACACAGAGACAGAAAATTATTGGTGATTCTTGGTGAGTTATGTCAATGCTTAATTACTTTTTTTTTTGCTCAAAATTTGGACCATGTCTTTTATTTTTGAAAATTCAATTATCAACCTCTGGTTCCTGTGCCATTCTCTTAAAACTGGAAGACTTCTTGGAGTGAGCTGCAGCAATCATGCAAGGGTATGGACTCTGCACACGTTGAAAAAGTGCAAAGCCTTTATTGCGTATCCGAAATTCCCTTAAATACCAGTAGCTAACAGGATATCATGTCATATAAACAGGAAAGATGTTCACCTCAGTGTCTCCCAATCACCTGGAGTACTTCCCAGACGTTGCCTATTATGGTAAAAGGTAAACAATGCCTTACAAGGTCACAAACTACAATTATCACATCTCATAGGGCTGACACTGTCCAGAAACCCACAATGCTCTCTCAGCCATCCCCGGTGACCTGGCTGTAATCCCAGGGTCACCTCCGGGTCTGAGAACGAGGCTCTTTCTTCAGCCGACAAGGCCTAATCTCCCTTCCAACACACAGTGTAGCCCAACATGAACTTTACTATTTCTCTTAGGTAATAAAGGATATGAGCAAATTGCCTATTAGCCATACTTTTGTTTATCTGAGTAGATATCTATCCTTCAGCAGTTCCTTCTGGAACAGGTTTTCCAGCACCTGGGCTATTTTGTAGGTCGTCACATAATTCATTTTACTGAGTTGCCTGTTAAACGGAGATCACCAGAATGAACAGTATTCCATATTCTTCATTTTTATATATTGTATAAATACACATAGGAAAATACTGAAGTGTTTTTATAAAGAATTGAGATTGACAAAATGTTTCCATTCTAAATGTCCTTTTTAAGAGGCTTACAGTTGTTCACAGACTGTGACTGTTCAGGATAGAATTTTACATTTTGATGAAGACCCTATGCAAGACTTTTTTAATTATTTGAGAAAATTGCTTATTTTCCAGGAGAAAATAATTTACCTTGCAAATATGATTAAATTACTCTTTAACTGTAGCAGGAAATAATTTCATTCTTTGTCCCCATTTTTGCCAATTCTGACTTTAGGAAAGTTACCCATTGAGCTGAAGTTTCTACCACTTCTTTGCTTAGAAGTTTGTTTATTTCACAGTGAGGAGGGGACAGGTACAACGTGTTGATTTAAATGCTATAGAGATTGCCAAATGATAGAGGATAAAACAATATGTTGTCTGTCTTGTTTGGATTTTTCTTTCCTGTGAGTGGGTGATTTCAACAAGACTTAACTTAGGAACTTCACATGTGCTATGAATAGAACCTTTCACAAGGGCAGGTGTCCATGACTTTGAAAAAAGCCCCATGATTTTGAGCAAATGTTAGGTATGAAGATGAGATGCTGTGCAGGAGTAGCAGTAAGGGACCTGCCACTGTTACTTCAGAATGTTCTGAGAAGGAAAGCTATTTCAGCAGGAGATCAATATGAGTGTTTTGGTTATATACTGTAAAACAATTACCTAGAATTGAATTTCAGTGCAAGAAGAGGCTTTGGTATATTGCTACGACTGTTAATTTAAATGCACAGAAGCCAAGAACTTTAGAGTTACAGCAGCTGTGGGAAACATAAGTTGGTAATGTTTACATACACTTCAGAGCATAAATTTCTTAGCATAAACAGCAATGCAAAACACTACATATGTACAAGTGGGGAGAGTAATGGATACTGTGGGAACCCGGGATGAATCTGAATTTCTGGACTTTAAATACAGAACCCCAAGACTGCACTCACTCACAGCTTGTTTCCCACTGAATATGTAAGGTGCAAAATGAGTTATGTCCTGTTCTAAAATACAAGACCCTGATTCTGCATAAACTTAAGTGCTTATGTAAATTCAGTCATCTGAAGAAGCACACTGCCTGCTGTAACTTTTTCCTCGTGGTTCACATGCATGTACATGTTTACTGGGCTTAGTTACTGGCGTCCTAGAAACAATGTAAACCAATAAATGAAAATGAACATGTTACACAAAGTGCATTTCCTGACGCTGGGCAGCCAGGTTAAGATTCTTGCTGGTTTGTCAGTTTGGCTTCAGCTTCCTGAACTCCCCACCTTGAGCAGCAGAGGAGATCAGAGATTCTTTTTGACTGGATACTTTTGCTTTTAGGTAGTAGTTAATACTGGCTAAGAATCAACTTAATTCATTTAATGCTGTCTAAGAGTCTTTATGACCTGTAAGTCCTATAGGACTGGTGTCTCTGCTTTTAGTGGTTATTGGCTCTATTCATAGTAGTTTGTTATAAAAGGTAATAGGTGTTGAGCTTTTTGCTCTCTTTTTAACCCACTATTCATCCCTTTGTTGCTCAGAGAGTGTGTATTGTAAAATGATCTGTGTGCATTTGGATTGATTTATTCTCTGTTAACATCAGGTCTACATGTTGTGTTCATTTCTGACATGTTTTAGGGTGCTGTTTGGTAAATACACTGACTCTGATTTTCTTCGAATCCATCAAATCAGACTAATCAGTACGAAATAATTTCTCTTTTTTAAAACAAGTTTATTTTGAGAACATACCAGTATTTCATTGTGTATTTTGTGACCTTTCTTCTGATGCTTGTTTTGATGTGAAACCTCTAAAAATAGACCAGGTGAGCAAAAAAAAAGGAACTTAGTCTGGTGTCTTTGCCTACATTTGCTAAACATGGTAATTTAAGAAACAGCTGTGATTGCATGTTGTCTTTTTTTTTTTTTTAATAACTATTTTTGTGATTTAGCAAAGACTGAAAGAGACCATATCAGAAAATTGGAAGTTTAACCACTGGTATCAATGGGTTAGGACTTATTTCAGAAAATCTCGATGGGTGGTGAGGTGGAAGGTTAATTTACTCTTTTATTTTCAAACCTCCAGGAAACTACGTGTCAGTTTGTCTCTACCATTAGCAGAGCTAAGTATATTTTTGCTGTCATTTAGGACCTGAGGTCCTACGTAACTCCACTATGGCAGTTGTGAGAGCCTGGAAAACATCACCAGGTACTGTGAAACTCACGATGTGAGTTTCACATCAGTGCTTACAATGACTGGATGCTTCACCATTGTTTCCTGTTAAGGCAATTCATTATTATCTGGTTCTCCTGAATGATTGGCAGTGGTTGACATAATGACTGGGTATGTGTCTTTGCACTCTCAGCTCCACTGCAAATTAAAATTTCATTGATTTGTTGTTGAAGAAGCTTTCAAGGCTCTGCTCAGCATACTTCAAAATACAGTGATCAAAATCCTCCTTAAAAACATGAGCTAAGTTCACATGAGCTGTCTAGGTGCCTAAATTGCAACCCCTAAGTTAAAGAGGGAGATGAACAACTTAGATCATCTTCTGTCTCAGTTCCTGTGTAACTTCTAGGAGGAGGAGGATGGCCTAGCTAGGTTCAGCACTGCCATGGGGAATCTGAAAAAGCCTGTGGCTACCAGCAGCCTTTCTAGCACATCACAAGTGGTTGAGTATCAGAAGGGAGGCTGTGTCTACCAGACACACTCACAGAATTTTTCTCTGCCTTCACAGTGGCCAAGAGGGAGGGACAAAGCCAGGAGAGAGATGCTGCCGGCTCCCCAGCACAGCCAGAATTCTGGATGAGGTCTCCCACCTTTGCCATGCCAGTGGTGCTTTGGCCATGTTCTGGCCTTCAGGGATTTGGGAGGAGGAAGCAGTGGAGAGGAGCGCTGAAGCTTGCTGGTTTATAGCAGCTCTAACAGATGTATGGCAATGTGCTGCGCTTTGGCAGCAGCCAGCAGCGATGCTATTAGTTGCCAAGACAATTGGCAGCAGATGGCTTTGTCCAATTCTGCCATGAAATTCATTTAAACTAAAAAAGATAGAGTATTGTACTTGTAGCTGATTCATTGCAAGAAAATGAGATTCCTTGTACTCTGATTTTATAAGTTGTGAATTTTACAGGTACTAGTGAGAACCCAAATTATTTCGTAGCCTCCTCTCCACAGCCCAGCACCACAGTCATGCAAAAGTGAGAAAAGTTCAGTTGTATTTTTCAGTGGTATCAAAGGCAGATTCTCTATATTTACTACAGCTCCTAGGATAACTTTAGAAAGTGGATTACAGCCGAGGAGGTTTTGGACCCACAGTTCTTGATCTGGTTTTTTGTACAACTGTGTGTCCAAATCTTTATTTTGGCAGCTGACCCCATCATCAAAACAATACCACATTGCAGCAGTGTATGCCATCTGTGGTAACTTTTTAAATATAATTTTTGCTGCAAAATAGCAAATGCTTAATGTAGTCTCTCTCCCAGCTTTTCTTCTATGCTGCTAACCAGATCTCTCATACCAGTTTGAACTGCTGGTCTTCATGGAACTTACTGAGAAAAAAACAGTAAAAGAAGGACAGTATAGGAGATGTCCAATTTATACTCTTTTAATGCTAACCTGAGCCTTACAGAATCTTGTATTTCTATATAGTTTGTAGTTTTGTTTATAAAACAGGTTCATTTAAGTGATAACAATAAATGCCAGAAAGCCATGCTGTTTTTCTGACAAGAGTAATCTTTGTCTGTACGATTCATGTCACTGCCTAAAGCCAGGCAATCAGTCTATACCTATTTTTTTCTGATGGTCGCTCTTTTAAAAAAAAAATGAAACAGACCTTTACAAATTAATACCATTGCTGGCTAATTTCTTTTTAACTTAGGTGAAAATTGTCCTTATGCTTTCAAAAGCTTGAAAAAAAAATCTAAAAATTCAACAAAATATTTTGGAAGATACATAGTTTGAAGAAAAAACAAATCACTGATTTTGGGTATGCAGTCGTTTCTGTGCTTGGACTAAATGCTGCTAATATCAAAAATAAATCTATTATTTTAAAAAATGTTTAGAAAGCTAAACCAGCTGAACAATTTAGAATAACTTTCTAATTTGTGTTAGAATTTAAGTATTAACTAAAAAAGCAACATCTTGACCATTCCTATTTTTAAAGGCTTGAAGACTATTTCTTTTGACTAGGAATATGCTTTTCAATTGTACCCAGGTGATTCAGGAGCTGGGGAAATAGGTCTACATGACCGGTTCAGAAGCATCTGAGAGATTTAGGAAGATGAGCACAGCCTATTTGTTCTTGTAACTAATGACTCCCATTCTAAAAATCCCACTCAGTCTCCCAAGCTTTATTTATATGTTAAATTGCTGGGGATTAAAAAAATACTGTTTGTAGAAATCTAAAGGAAGGAAAGTGCAAAATACCGCGGTGGTCTAATGAGTGTATTTTCTCAGAGCACCTCACCAGCAGACAACCATTTGTATGTTGTTGTAAGTTGTACTGGTGAAGCATTTCTAGCACAGAGGCAACTGCACCAGTAAAAAAACATCTCTGTGTTGATACAATAAGCTGCTTCCCCACAATGAAATGTATTGCTGGTGAACATGAATTTTTTTTCTGGTGTAATTGTATATACTCACAGTGCTTCCACAAGGATAGCAGTTCAGTCAGGGATTAAACATTTTCATGCCCCATTTCATGGCTCAGGAAGTCTCTCCGGAAGCTTAGGTATACTGCCTGAAAGCCTGAAAAATCTCCTGAACAAGGATTTGGTTGTTAGCTTGTTACCAAAGTACGAGGACTTTTAATGTAATAATATGAAATGATTACAGATTGTTATTTTGTTTTGTTTTTAATTTTCCTGATCTCTGCTGGGAGAAAAAAGGTTCTCTGAGGACCTCCTATTGTATTTGGAGCTAGTGAAGTGAACAGGGAATATTTTCATTTTAATTAATATTCTTACTTAAGAAGAAGTTAATGAAGTGTTCTTCCAAAAATCTTTTTGTTAGCATTTCATATCCACAGTACACCACCACATAAAGATGTTTCATTTGTGAGGCTGCTTGTTATTCTTCTCTCAAATATGACTTAACTGCTCCATGGTGGCTTTGAATTGGTAGCACAAGAAGTTCTGTTCTGATTCTTAAATTTCTGAGCATGGACAGCCTCAGAGCCACTGTGATGAATGGAGCAGCCTGAAACTAGGCTACATTTATCAAAACTCACACTTAAGAGCTGACTGAAATGCTTTGGTCTGTTACCTACAGAAAGCAACTCATCACTACTAGGACAGGGCACTACCCTCTCTCATTTATTAAAAGAGGAAAGAGTGTTCACATTTCAATTTTGGCTGCATTTTCATTATCAATATAATATATGTAAAGGAGAAGGTAACATCTTCCTAGTCAAATTGTTGCAGTACACATGGAAATAAAAACTGGATATGGTCAAAACCCTTCAGTAGCAGCCATGGGCATAAAAAGGCTATTTCAGATTTGTGGATTTTCTCCTCTTCAACAGCCCTTGCATTTCCTGAGGCTTGTGTGCTTACAGAGCATTGGCAGGTGCCTGCCCATCAGAATGGATTTATAATAAGTCTCGGGATAGCATGTTCAAAAGAATATTAAATCTCACATTCAAGAGAAAAGTTAGTCTGTTAGGACTTTCTTTTTAAAGCCATTTAGACAATTTGAATAAGGAGAGATGCCTAAAAGTGCACCTACCTGCATTTTCTTTGAAAATCTGCTCCTCTCAGGCTCCTCAGTGACTGTTTCTTGTAATGGAATGTGCTTCTAAATCATCTAGGTGATCTGCAAGACCTTATTTTTTTTTACAAAATGGTAGAAAGACATTAAAAAAAAAACATTCCAGGTAACAGAATTTCATTGTAAAGTACCAATATGGGAGATTTTTAAAATTAAATAATACTCGTCTTCTCCCTCACCTAAATGAAAACAATAATTATGAGCGCGTTTCTATCTCATTATTCTTCCATCTCCCAGTCTACACTGGAATTAGGAATGAGAAACAAGAAAAAAAAAGGAAACTAAAATTTTTTTGATTGCTAGACTTTTCTTGACAGCTGGGGAATAAATTAATTTCAAGTTCAGATAAAAATATAGGTTTGGCAGAGCAAGCTGTTCTGGAAAAGGGTTCTCAATCACTGTCTTAATAATTTTGGCCTACTAGATGCGTGGTAGGATTCTCCCTCATCTGAATTATAAAGGGAGTCACCACTGCTTTTACTGAAGTTAGTAATTTTCTTTTTCTCTCAAAGAAAATGCTGATGGGTATGTCACTGCTTATGGAGAATTGCTTTTCTATAAATATATCCATTGGTTTAGATTTATTTCTCATACATCTGAGTAAGTCAGCACACAGAAGCTTGAGGTGCTAGTTTTCTAGGATTTCACTGTCCCCTGAAACTAGGATAGGTGAGTTTAGTAATATATACGCTCTTTAGGTTCCCCTAAAATTGAGTGGTCTGAAGAGTTTGTGTGCTCTTTTTTTTTTCCCCAACAAATTAACCAGAAATCTACTAGATATTTTTCCTTAGTAAAATTGAAATTAAGGTCAGCATCTGCTATGCTTGTCTCAAACCCAGTAGGTATTTTTGACATCTTTGTCTTAACAGCTCCATTGCTGGGTTTTCATTACGCTTTTTTTCCCTGGTGTATGTTCTCTATTCTTAATTGGATTTGTGCCTCCTTCTTACTATTTCCATTTTACATAGCAAGATATGAAATGTGACTTCACGTTACTGATTTTCATGTTTCTCGGAGCAGCACTTCGCTGCTCCCCGCATACTCCATTGCACTAATAGTTTAAGCTCTTTTTCCTGAAGACATGTATAAGCCTGTCACTGTACCATGCCCTGGGTTCAAAATTCTCCAAGCACCAAAATTCAATTGGCAAGATACACTCATTGTGATTTATCGGTAGCTTTATTGGTGGTCAGAAAGGGAGCAATTTGCAGAGTGTGCTTTATGCTACCCTTGTGGCGTGGGAGGAAAGTGTTCATATGCCACTTGAAAGTGCCATTGCCTCAGCTGTCCTAACCTGCAGTGCTCATGAAGCCATCATGTTACTGCATTTCCAGAAATGTTGCAGCTGAACTGACAGCAGTTCCAGATGGCCTTTTTCTTTCCCCTGCAGAAGCCTTTAACAGACACGTGTATACCGTACATGCAGCAGTCTCATACGCTCCGTAATGTCCCATGTGTGACCCTGGTGGATCAGTTCCCCAGAGAGACAGAAGTCTCCAGTCGTGAATTTTCCTCCATTTCTTCCCGATCCATTTTTTGTTGTTCCCAGTGGCATAAATTAGCTTCACTTGTCATGGATCATGTTTTCTAAGACTTGCAAGTGGCAGCTCTGCTGTGACTGTACTCCAAGCCTTCCTTTTCGTTCCTGAGCTGCAGAAATTTGAGTCTTTAGAATATTTCTGCTTTTGGTCCCAAAGTAGCCTTGGAGAGCAGCCCTGCTCAGGAAAAGTGTGTGCCACTGTTGTTGAAAGGATGTAACTGAAGGCAGATTTCCCCGAGGCCATGCCCCAGCTCATTTAGGGAGCTCGTACTCACTGTCTCTGCTTCTACTCTTTCTTCTAAGCAGCTACTGCATTCCCTTCCTGCATATGTTTGTAACCTTTGTGAGGCTGTGCTAAAACCAATGTTTAAGTAGTCTGCATTAAAAATAGTCCTTTCTCTATGGTGGTGGGCAAAGAGCTTTCTTGAGCGCATGTATCATGGCCCTGCAGTTTGTCAGGCCAGTGCCCCGCGAACTGGAGCCCTTGTTAGGGTCTGCATCTGTCCTGGTGGTACATGCAGGAGTGCTTTGGGCTTTTATTTGTGCTGTACACATGTGAGGCAGATGAAGGCAGAAGTACTTCTGGTATTTCCTAACTCACACTTGAAATTCTTGTATTCATTCCACGTTGTACTTTTAGGTCTGGCACGGCATAGTATGGTGCTGCTATGTTATGGTATGTGGAGGAGCAAGAGATACATGCATTATTAGGATTTAATTTGTTCCCTTTGTGACCAGGGATTTTGCCTGTGGCAGTAGCACAAGCTACATCTCTGTTCTCTAAAGCAGTACGTGTTCCTTTTCTTTCAGCCATGCAGCTCCAGTTCTGAGCATTCCAAAACACAGCAATATGTTCCGTACCATCCTTCATCACACACATCTTGAGAATTTGGTTATATATTTCTCTGTTAAAGAGAAAATAAGTGGACAGCCTGCAGAGCACTAACAAATAATCCTGATTAGTTTTATCCATGAACACTATTCTTGTAAGTTGAAGCTGTGCAGAAGTGAATGTTGGTAAGTAAAAGAGATTTGTTTTGATTGGGTTTTCTTACATATTTGTCCTAGAAGTAGACTCTCATTAGGAGGTTAAAAATAATTTTTGTCTGCTTCATCTTAAAACCTGTAGCTACAGTTCTCAATCAGACCTGTAGCTCAATGCCTACTTTAGATTTACTTCACCAGAGGAAAAGCAAATAGGGAAAGAAAAAAGAAATGTAAAGTAAGTGTTAACAGTACCTCTGTGGTGTCTGCTTTTCAGGTTTTATGGTAAAATGTATTTGCTGTAATTGTTTTTTTTGCTGTGGTGAGTACAAACCAGCCAGGATTAAGAAAGGAAACACGCTTTCCTGAGTTGACAGAACAGCCTGAAAAGCCATTCCACAACAGATACAGGAAAATTTTGAGCCATAACTATTTCAGTGTGTTTGGTGACTGCTAGTAATAGGCTCTCCAGAAGAAAAAAAATTACTCCCACCTTCTACAGCCACAGTGTCACTGGGAATTGTGCCCACTTGAGCAAGTACTGAATTTTGCACAATATCTTAGAATATTTGACAGTGAAGGCTTAAGCTGTTCTGTTTTAGGCTGCATTTATAGATGAATTTCTATCTAATTTAGAGAGTCCTCACCTATATTAGATGCTTTATATCTTGAACAGTTCTGTCACTTCATCCCCTACTTAATTACTTTCATTCTTCCCTAATTGAGTTTAGGGTAATAACTTTGATAACTCAGACACCATCTGGCATGGGAATACAGATTTCACAAGAAGAAAGCAGAAAAATTGCACTTGAAGTTCAGCAGTATTTCTTCCCTTTCTCTTTTTAAGAGAAATAATCAAAACCAGGCATGAAAATATTGTCATTTCACAGTTTTCAAAGAATCTTGAGCCATACCAAATCCAGTGATGTATAACTACAGAGTGTACCTTAGAATTCCTCACAGATGCTCATTCTGTTAAATACAAAAAATAATAACATGGTTGTAGCTATGTGACTGAGGCTTGAAATTAAGCTTATTTTCACATCTCTTGGGTGCAGCTGATAAAAGCCAGTTGGTTAGATTAGATATACCTGGGCTGCTCAGTTTGGAAGGTATGAATTTATTATATAGGCATTTTACACTGGTTAATCCATACAGCAGGATCAGCATCAGCCTGTTACGAGGGATTACAGTCTGCACAGCCACACGGAGGATGGAGATAGAATTTGCAGAAATTTCAACGTGGAGAAAGGAATTGGGGAATGCTGGGCTCTGAAATCAAGGCATTAAGGATCATCAGGACCTGATTATGAACCAGATGCAAAATGCTTGAAGAAGAGAAGCAGAAAAAGGTGGTGGTGGTGAATCAAAAAGGGAAAAGGCACAGCTGTGAAATTAAATACATGGTAATTGATGTCTAACAGATTTGGAGGTTTATATGCTTGGCAGAGTTAAACTTCAGCTTTTTAAGCACTATAGTGGGACAGAGTAGAAATGATAGCATTTTACCATTATTTGAGCATTTTTTCCTGCAATCTGGACACATTTTGAGTGCTCAGTATGGAGAAGGAGAGAACCCCATTATGTGTACTGCGGAGAGATCAGTGAAAATAACGTTTTTCAGTACAAAGCTTTGCCTGCAGAGCCCTCTCAAGGATAATTCCAACAAAAATAAACAAACCCTCAATAATTCAAATTGATGATAAATACTTGTTAATTTCATGTATTTATTTATCAGATATGATTGTGTAGTCTTGAAAGTTCTACTGGATATTACTACAGGGTGTTTAGGCTCCTTACTCAGAGATTTGTCTTAATTCTCTTTAGGTTCAATTGGTTGCTGCACCATAGCCATCACAAACTCGTCACAGGTGGTGGCCCTTCCATTTACCCATCCTACCTGACATATCTGCTGTCATGGTAAAGCACAAGGCATTTGAAAAGTCCTAATAAAAATTTTGCATTGCTAGTTCAAAGTGTTCACAAGGCATAATTTACTATATCTAAAATGGTATGTTTTTAAGAGCTTTGTCTTCTGATTTTTTTCATCATGATAGGTGATGTTTTTTCAGCTTCTGCTGCAGGGATGAAAATGAGATCTTACTGCAAAAGAAACAAGTAAATAGCACTGATACTTTCTCATGTGACTCCAAAATTTGACTTTCCAATAAATCTAAAATATTGCACGACTTTAAATACAGTTTTAATACAACTTTCCCTGATGACTGGATGCAGTCAGATTATTCAGGAAAAGAAAGAAAAGCATTGTCCGATGGAATTTACAGTACATATTTGTGTTCGTCAAATAAGAAACCAAATCATTTCCATAGAAGTTGATAGTATAAGGTGCTAGTATGAATTTTAAGTATGTACCTGCTAAAGTTACAGTTTCTCAAAAGAGGAAAGACTGTCTCTCCAAACATAAGAAATCACATTCAAGTATCCTGTCTATTGGAGTTTTACCATTAGGGACAGGATACATATTATATAATGTTAGAAATACAGGATTTTCTTCAGAGGAGCGCATGGAGTCAGAGCTGGTATAACTCAATATCTCTACTGTTCTAATGGTAGTTAAGACCAGAAGAAGGCATAATTTAGAAAGCAAACTTGATACAAATAGGACAATAAAGTGTTCTTAGTCTGTTGCCTGCCTCAGTTTTTCCTGGGTAGGTGGTCATAATTTAGAAGGGAGAAGTCCATGATTCCTTATTTTCCATAAGGGCATGTATTGCAGCAGCCTGTTCTTAGAGGGAAAAGAAAGGTGATGGGAGCAATGTTCTTTAGCATTCACTCCTCAACTTTATCCTATGTCAGTTCTTAACAGCCGATTCCCATGTCTAGATTAGGTCAAATTTATATGGAATATGTAATTTAAAATAATGACTAAGATCCTTCCCTTTTCCTAAGATGGGAGCAGGTGAGAAAGGAAGCCATCTTTTTCTCTCTTCTTTTTTTCCCTCATGTTGTTGTTTCTTCTTTAGCTTGACCTTCAAAGGACTTGTACAGTCACAGCATTTTTGTTATGTAGCTGATCTACTGGTTTTTTCCATGTCTGGTTGTTCTTTAGGCATAAGGTGTGTTAATTTGGGTTTTTTCAATATGAAACAATTTTGGTCAAGTTTGTCTATTCTGCTTAGACGTTAAGATAAAAGATATTTCAAATGGTAGAAGTGAATAAACCTATAATTACACCAACAAAGGATGATGCATAGATATTTTTAGTGAAAATCTGTCAACAGAACAAAGGACAATTGTAAGACTGTAATTCACCTCTAGACACAACACAATACAGTAATTTTTGTAAATGCCTCCATCTTCATATTCCCTTTATTCCAACACAAAAACTTGTCACAGACATCAATTAGTTCATAGCAGACATCAGTGTAGAAAGCCAGTGGCCACTGGCCCTGCATCCAGCCTATCTAACAAAATCATCCTTAAAAATCCCTCGTTGTCTGTACTTACTAAAGAGGTCTCATACCACATATTCTCCTTTTGAGGGGAACACCTGGAGGTAATGAAAACTTGGGAAACTAGAGATCTATTTGAGAAAAAAAAAAAAAGAGGAGGTTTTTAGTTAAAGACATGCTGATCCTGTCAATATTGAGCACTGCTGCTCTAATTGAGTAAAGCAACTTTATTTTATGATAGTAAACAAGAATGTCAGTGGGGCTTAACCTCAGTGTTGCCATACACAAGAGTAGGCATCTTTAGAAATCTTGTTTAGGATCCTAAGTGTACGTTAAGATGTTTCTGTGCACCACAGCAGAAATGTGGATTAGTCTCAAAGATCCCCCTCATCTGTTACAAGACAAACCCTTAGTAAGCAGAACATCTAAGTCTTGCTCCCAGTTTGTTGTTTTTAACCTTAACAAACTTTTGGCTTGAAAATGAAAACAAACTTTTTTTACTATTAAAAAAAGCCACATCTTTGCTTGCTTCACAGGAAGCTCAGCAGGTTTGTGATGGGGCACAGGGGACATGGCCCACATTCTGACCTAAAGCAGTGCAGCCCTGGGTATATCTGTGGTGCAAGATAAAAAGGACTAACACCACCATGCTGTATGCATGCACTTATCAGGCAGTGTTAGACCTATGCTTGTTTTCATCACAGTCACCAAGTTTTGCCTTTTGCTTACTCGAAACAGGATTATGTTTCTGATATGCTGTCTTCACTTTTGTAACAAAACAAGAATATAATGAAAAAGAGTAATTTCCCCATGTGCTGATGGAAATTAAATCTCTGTCTACCTGATATAGCTATCAGATATATGTGATAAAAAATAAATTCTTACAAACTTACTCTATCTTTGTAGAAGGAGCATTTCTAATGTATTAAAGCTAAATACTTTTTAAAGGGTAAATGTTGAGTAAGTTAATGGAAAAAGAGGTTCCATTATTACATGTCAGTAGAGTCTGATCACCAAAAATATGATTGTAGTCCTGGGGTAGATATCTGTCCACACTGAAGCTAATTCTGAAAGCCCTGTTGACTTCCATGAACAGCTCATTGCTATTTAATATAATTTTAACTTTTGCAAATAGTCTAACTAGTTGCCCTTAACTAATTTATGTACTGTTGCTGTAGAGGTGTTTCTTGTACCATGACTTATTTTTATATCTACTATTTTAAAATGATGTGTGTTTCATTTCTGATGTCATAGCCATGACATGTAACCTACCATCTGTATCACTGCTGAGATGTTTCTTTCCTCTGCAAAGTGTGTTAGCAATTTTGCTGTATATAGTACATGACGATCTGGTATGACATTTTTCTTCATGAGGAGGACAGGAAACTAACTCCTGAGTTATTTTATCTCTTGTCATAAGTGAAGATAAATGTCATAACACTGATCAGCCTTCATGTGTCCTGAATATGCAGTTATTTGCATTTTCCCTTCACTTTTCTTTGGGACTGAAGTGGCTGAAGTGACAGGTGCAGCAAATGAAGTGCTGAGAATGTGTGGGGAGAAAAAAAGACTCAACACTGAAAGATATTAATAACTTTTGCAATGTTATGTCATCACAGGAATAACACTGATGTCTGCTTGTGTAATCTTCAGATACGTTTATAAAGAAGAGCAATCACTGATTTGAAAATTTGTTCTTTTCTGCTTAGCTTTATATGTATGCTCTTATCTGTTGTTGTTGGCTTGAGCTCTATGAGATTTGAAGGTTTTTACAGATCTTGGTACTGCTAAGGAAGAAATGCTGTGGTGCAGAATTTGGATTTTTTTACTTACTTATTTATCCTTGAACAATCCTTGATGTTCAGTCAGCATTCAGACAGTCTCCTTTTTCAGCAGCCTCAATCAAAAATACCAGCACATGGTTCTCTGATGGCATCTCTGTGCCAAGGGAGATTAAGGGATATAACAAGCTTTTGAGCAGGTTTCAGCATCACCAACCAGCCTGAACTAATACTGCAGCATTTCTGTATATGTGCTGAAAGTCCGCTTTTGAGATTGCGTATAACACTGCTAACAGGTGACTTGCAGCAAGGCACACAAATTTTACTATTAACTAAATTTTAAACTGTTACTTAAAAGAGAGTGCCTATCCTAGAGGCTGACCACCTGCATTCCCTTAGACCTCCCTTTTTCAACCCAGCTCCCATGTTTAACTACAGCCAAACTTTTGCTTTACTTTTGCTTTACATTTTTTATAATCAAATAAATAGATATTTTGCTTTACTGTTCATTGTTGTCTGATAAAAAACACCATTCAGGTCTGTTGATATGAAGCCTAAAATGGACTCAAACCAAAGTGATATGGTGGCTACATGGAGGCACAGGTAGTTTTGTTACAGAATCCATAAACATCTTCCCAATTCTTTTTCATGCTTCCTTATCCCTAAAGGGACTGTGCCTCTGAACTTCTCAGTTATTAAGCAGATCTGGGCATGCCTTGTCTGTCATGGAATTATGAAAACATGGAGAACTGAACAGATAAATGTAATCTACACATGGTGTGTGTTTATCTGTATTCTTGACTCTACACTTAATCGGGGGGCATTATTACTGATGTCCAAGTATCACATTCAGGAAATGAAATTCAGATCTGGAAAAGCTTAACAAAGAATCACATAATGATACTGAATTTTCCTTCACATCTGGAGGTCACTGGGAAGTAATGGACCAGATCTGTCCACTAGAGTTTCCACATGTCTTTTAAGGTGACCAGCCTACCTTGTCACAGACCAATTGTTGTATTTCTTCCTTACATTTTTGAGGTTGTAAGGAAGCTAAGGTAAATGTTTAGAGGAATATGCAAAACTGTCTTTTGTATTATTCTTATTGTGGTTGAAATGAATTGTTGCATTTTTCCTCTTCTGCAGGGTTATGAATATTTTCCACTGTAGCTTGTAGATGCCAGTGTGTGCAAGTGCATTTCTTCTGAATGGCTGGCCTGATGAGGGTAAGGAAGGATATGCAAAGCAGACTCTCTTGCCCAGGTTCCCCAAATCCAAGAGCTGTACAATCAGGAAATGCATTATAGCATCCATTGTTGTTTCAGCAGGGAAAGCGTGCTTTACATATGCAAATACTGCTCAGAAGTTTAACTTAATAATTATCAGCTGGAGTCTCTATTGATGAGCAGCTGAGGCTAATCATCAGCAACAGAATCAGAATTAACTGCTACTAGGCTTGCATTGAGCATGCTTGTCTCTTGCTTGTGGTTACTGTGGCAATTGTAGAAACATAGATATATCTATTTTCTAAGCTTATATAAACTTATTTCTTGTACTTTCTGTCCTTGTAAAAAACACTGTGAAGTGCTGCATTTTAGACTTTTCCCCTTCCTATGTCTTCCACAGTTTATTACTGAGCGGGAGCCAACATAGAATAGCTCCAGTCTTTTACATCCCACTGCCATGAATGATAGCCACAGTACTGTGTACAGCTGCAGTGACACATTTGGGCACATGCTTTACCTCAGAGAGCTGTAATGGCTGCCTGCTTCTGGTTATATATTCTGCTGTATCAGGGCCAGTAGTCACCTTAACACAAAGCTCACACCTGAACAGAGAGGAATACCTGGGTGTAAGATATCCATAAGGTTAATGCAAAAAGAGATGCTGCTGCTCCATAGGAGATTTTCAGATTAATGAATCCCATTGTTTTCCCTCCCGCTCCTGCTGTACACCAGGGAAATTCAGCTGGCTACAAATACTTACCCTGCAGATATCATTCATATGCCTTTTCCTAAGTGTGCTTTATTATTCACATCACACTCCTACAGGCCCTCCACAGCTTCCCTTCTAATTATTCCCTGCTTGCCCATTCCTATGAATAACCAGTGGCATTCACCCACATTCTGCCATTTAAGGCATTTAGTAGTCCATCCTACTATGAATTGGATTTCTCATTTTCCAGGAGGTGCCACAGTTTAAATAAATTCATCCAGATTTAAACTCCAAAGATTTATAATTGAGTTGCAGAAGGTTTCAGCTTCAGGGCACAGGCACGCACTAGATAGTGGTTTGTCTCTACCCCCATAGTGGAGGTGGTGGAGGGGAATGCTTCAAGGTAGAGGCAATTGGGCTGGCTCAGACCAGCTTAAGCTGAGTTGGATGTGTTGCACTGCCAGAGGTGAGGAGCACTGTGTGACCCTCTGGGTCAGCTTAAGCTGTGGGAATGGTAACCTCTAACTGAACGGTGATTTATGTCTGTCACTGATCTAACAGGGCTCGTTTATTTGTACCCCAAGTGAATCGTGCTAATTGTGATGAGGTTGTTTATGACAAAAAGTCACTGCTGAGGGATGGCCAGTCATTGCCTCTGTAGAGAAATGTATTTGCCAAAAATCCTATAGGCAACACCTCAGGGCCTGGTAGCATGGCCAGAGGACAGAAGGGGCATTGACCCTCTCCTGCTGTCACGGGATGCTCTGCAGTGTATTGCTGAGTGGTGTTGTAGGAGATCTCCCTGCAATACCCCTTCAGGATCTGAACATGTGAGCCTTCCAGGCTGTCACATTGGCAGTCTTGACCTGCATGCAGAGCTTTTGAAAAGAAAGAGAATACCCCTCTACCTTTGGGGAGAAGGAGTTTCCTTTTCTCCTCTTTCTCCCCCGCTTCCCAACTGCTAAAGTGGTTTGCCAAAAAAATCAACATCTTTACAGGAATGGGACTTGGAGAAAATAACAATTTGTCAAGAGCACAGATGGCTTATTTAGAATCTAATAGGTATTAAGACATTATTTTCCCCAGGCTTTACTCCTGATATTGATAATGTGTTATCTTTGCCAAGTTCCCCTCTTGATAACATGTTATCTTCGTCAAGCCAAGTCCCTGATAAAATCTTATTTTCCCTCAGTGCTCACTCTGATAAGATATTATTTTCTTACATCTCCACTGCCAGTGGAAAGGAGGGAAATGTTATTTTTAGTCCTTTTCTTGAAGATGCATATATATTGCCAAGGAAATGCAAAACAGGGAAAGACAGAATGAGAAGAACAAACAAACAAAAGTTATTGTATTCTAGACAAGGAAATGAGCAAATATTTTAAGACTGGTGGGCCCTTGTTTTGAATATGCTAATAAGCCAACATTTATAATTAGCTAATGAGCCAATATTTCTTTTGAAAAAAACAAACTATTAAAAAAAGCCACATCTGTACTCAAGAAGGATGTTTATGTTTAAATTTTCTTGCCCTATTTCTTCCTGCATTCTGTTGCTTTTTCTTTTCCTAGTCTTTTACTGTTTACCATCCCTATTATCCCTCTTACAGAATCCCAATCAGATCTGCATTCGCTCAGCCAGCACATAAACAGGTCTCTGCAGTTCTGCAGCACGATGCTATCACTGATGGTACAATTGCAAACCCTTTCTGAAACACAGCCCCTTCCTCATTTTGCGTGCAGAGCAAATGCAGCTCTGCAGTGAAAGTGGTTCTTGAACCACTCCATTTAGATAATTTAAGAGACTGGAAGTCATGTCAGGAACAAGGCAGGGGACAACTTTGTAATTTATGAAGTCGCATTTGCTCTGAGAAATTGTTTCTGTCTCTACCACTGAGTTCATTACATGGTGTTCATAAGAAAAAGACATTGCAAGTGGCTGCTGAGTACTTTTCCCCACATTTCCTGGATTTCCAACTTGCAGACTCTTGCATTACAGAAGTGTTAAGTGTATACTGTTGCATATGTAGCTGTCCTCTGAAAAACTGTAGTGCAAAAAAGGTGATTATTTGTTGAACGACTGTTGTAGACCAATCTCAGCTGTGCATCCAAAACTAGTATTTTCTGTGAGTGTTAAGGACTCCACAACTTCTTGCTTGACTGTAAAAGAGGG
Source organism: Oriolus oriolus (assembly GCA_013400235.1). NCBI lineage: Eukaryota > Metazoa > Chordata > Aves > Passeriformes > Corvidae > Oriolus > Oriolus oriolus. Next base: position 1,768,109 of record VXBT01010117.1, read on the forward strand.
ACTGATAGTACCACCTTTCCTTTAAATAACTTTGAAAAATAGGTCACTGATCCCTGTGCTGCATTAAAATATATAGCAATGAACATCATAGAGCAGTGAGGGAATAAGTAACTCTTTTTTTCATAGCAGGATATGTATGTGTGGTCACAAACAGAATGATGAGCTGAAAAAACCTGCTAAATAGCTGTGATCACCATCCATCCTATGCACACAGTGATGCTGATATTCTTTGGAAATAAAGTGGTGATCATGCAGTTAATGATCCTGCCAGCAGACACAAGGGAATGGCAGCAAAGATAGAACAGGAGACCATTATTCTCACATTTCCAAACTTTTAAGTGTTTGACTTCAGTGGCTAGTTGACCCTGGCTGGACATCAAGTGCCCACCAAAGCTGCTCCTTCGTTTTCCCTCCTGAGCTGCGCAGGGGAGAGAAAATATAATGAAGGGCTCATGGGTCAAGACAGGAACAGAAAGAGGTCATTCACCAATTACTGTCACAGGCAAAACAGATTCAACTCGGGAAAATTAATTTTATTTATTACCAATCAAATGACAGTAGGGTAATGAGAAATAAAACCCAATCTAAAAAACCCACTTTATTTCCCACCTTCTTCCCAAATTAAATTTATCCCTGATTTTTCTCTCCCTTTTTCCTTGTTAACGGTGCAGGGAAGCAGGAAATGGTGTTGTGGTCAGTTCATCACATGTGGTCTCTGCTGCTCCTTCCTCCTCACACTCTTCCTCTGTTTCAACATGGAGTCCCTCCCATAGGAGACAGTCCTCCACAAACTTCTTCCGAAGCAGTCCTTCCCACGGGCTGTAGTTCTTCCCAGATTGCAGTGGCATGGGTCCATCCAATGGGGTGCAGTCCTTCAGGGACACACTGCTCCAGAGTGACACCCCTACACAGGGGTCACAAATCCTGCCAGCAAGCCTGCTTCAGTGTGGGCTTCCCCACAGGGTTACAGCCTCCCTTAGGCATACAGCTGCTCTGGCATACGGTCCTCCACATGGATCTATGGACCTCCATGCACTGCAGGGCCACAGGTGCCTCACCATGGTCTTCCCACAGCTGCAGGGGAATCTTAGCTCTGGTGCCTGGAGCACCTCCCTCCCTTCTTCACTGACCTTGGTGCCTGCAAAGTTGTTCCTCTCCTTTACTCTCACTCCTCTCCTCTCTGGCTACAATTCCTTCTGTGTAGTAACTTCTTGCCCTTCTTTGTGGTCGCCCCATAGGTGACCACTGTTTCTGATGGGCTCAGCCTTGGCCAGCAGCAGGTGCATGTTGGAGCCATTGGCTCTCTAGGACATGGGGAAAGCTTCCAGAAGCTTCCCACAGAGGCCACCCATGGAGCCCCTCTGCTGTCAAAACCTGGCCAAGCAAACTCAATGCACTTTGCAAGTCTGGTGTTCTGTGGGTGAGGGTTTTTTGTGTGTGATGTTTAATTTCTGAATCCACTGATTGTAGAGGGCTATTTAGTAGATGGGTATTTTGTTCAAGGAAAGGACACTGAGAAGGTTATTTCCCTGTATATGAGCAGCAGGCAATAACGTGATTCTTTAAGTAAGGCTGGCCTGCAGTGGAATTGAATGGTTCAGGTTTGGGTTCAATAAACCATGTTAATGTGTTCTTAAGTACCCTTAACAGCGGTGGAATTGAGCGCAAATTTAGTACTTAAAGAACGTGCTGAAGTTACTAAGTGCAATTACTATTGACTAAGTCCAAGCCTGATGGTTGATTGGCATCTCCAGTGCAGTCTCTCCTAACTAAATAACATGTAATTTAACACATACGTTGTCTATGCCAAATCCTGAGAAGGACTTAATGCTGATGGGAGAAGTTCCTCTGTCAGAAATGAAGAAACTTGTTTGGACTGCATGAAGAGGTTTGGTTATTATTTCTTGTGCTGTCGCTGTCCAGTGGACATCAGCCTTCAGTGCTCTTACTGTGACATCTTTCAGTGTTACAACTTTCTGCCTCTGACACTTGAAAAGCGTGAGCTTGTAATTGTCTCATATCGTGTTAGGATGAAGAAGTTCTGTGTTCACAGACCTGAAGTAAGTTGCTTGGACTATGTTTCACTGTTAAAATGGTTGTTTGGGCAAGATTTTCTGCTTCTAGTTGAGATCACACTACAGTGTTGGACAAAAAGTTGTTGGAGAAAAAAAATGCCATGGTAAGTGTGAGAATAGGCACTTTGGGATGCCTTAGCACCTACTCATGGAGGCACATATCTGGAAGTACCAAAGTGTTAGCAGAAAGGACTTCATTCATAGCTCCTCGTATAGCCAGGACCCAGCAGAGCAGCCAGCTGGGCAGAAGTGCATGGAGCACTAAGGTGTTAGGTGATCAAAACTGAGCTAGAACTCCAGAACAGAAGGAGTAGTTTATCTGCTTACACCAGGCTTTTATGTCTCTGTAGTCCTGACTGCAGTCTTATTTTTCTTTTCCCTTAAGGTATGTGGAGTTCTCCACAATGGTCTTTACATGGGAAAAAATAATAGTGCAATGAACTTGAAATGATTTTGTGGCCTTCACAGAGAGACAGTCATGAGAGTGGTTGCCTGCTATCCTATTTCTTTCTGCAAAACATTGGCTTTTGCTTAAAATTGTTATACTGCTAGTCTTGAGAGTAGGCACAGATAATGTGAATTTTCAAATGTGAACATATGTTCATGAAATGGAGAAGTATCTTCTATCTGTAGTCAGATAGACTGAAACACTCTCTCTGGGCAGCATAACTTCCTCTTACCTAAGAAGCAGCCTGGAGTTCACTGCCATCAGTTAATTCATTTTAAAGGCATTGCATGCTATTAGGCAGGAGATGAATAATAGAAACCTCTAGATTTTATAAAGATGCCAAAAAGCAAGTAGTTCGTGCTTGCTAGCAAACGAAATGTAAAGAGTTTTTAAAATCCCTCCCAAAACGTGCTCCATAAATTTATGGGCCTCAGATAGTTCCTAACACAATTGTAAGCGTTTTAGTTCAGATCAGGGTTGTCCGAAACACTTGGGATCCCTGCTTCTGCAGTTTTCTTCTCTGAATCAGAGAAAATTTTGCTTTCCTACACTCCGCTTCTTTCTCCTTTACCCAGTTAACGCTTGGATAAACTTTCTTTTTCTCTGTGGCTCTTCCCCCAGCAACTTTCCAATGCCAATGGATATACCTTTTCAGGATTGTCACATCTCCAAGTCTGATAACTACAAAACAAGGAACTCGGTTTTAATGCCTATACTTTAGGTTTTGTATGTAAAATGCCACTGCTTCAGTCCCTCTCCTTTCAAATAAACTATGCTGGATTGCTTTCTGATGGCTTTTATTTTGTCCAGTGTCCTAAAGTACTCTGCTTAAGTAAGTATTAATGAAATCTCTTGCCTTAAATCCAGGTGATTTCATATATCCAGAAGTGTTCAATAATCCATAGAATTAATAATTTACATATTGCCAAGTTTTCTGATTGTTGGACCTAGTGTGATGATAAATCATTAACTGCTGTCAATCGTGAAATAATTATTCAACTTTGTGTTTGTGTTTTGTTTTGTGGACAGTGGAATTTTGCAGGTCCCTGTAGGTACAGTTGCATTAGCCCAAGTCTGAAGTTAAAGGCTTGACACAGGAAAAAAAATTAAATCTGAAACTGCCAAAGTCCAAAAATAGAGCAATAACCCCAAATGACGAATAAAAAAATAATAGTATTCTTATTATTTATTACACCATTCAAAAGTGTACTGCTTGCTTCAGAGCACAGAAATGTTCCTTGTAGTGTTCCCTGGGAGGTCTTCAGTCCCAAAGTCACACAGACCTCGTTATGTGTTATGTTATTTTATTTTGATTTAGATTAGATAAAAAGTGCCTAGACACCAGCTCAGAGCACTCTGCCAGTTACTACAAACTATAAAATTCAAGTGCAGTGCAATCAGTTTAACTCTTCTACCAAGCAACACACACAATCAAACATCAGTAGTCCTTAACATTAATCCACTTACTCCTTCTTCACAGATGAGATAAAACACACAGTCCTTGCACCACCTTGGAGAATTCTAGGAAGGGCATCAAGGTAGTGTGTGTTGCTGTTTACCTACCAGACAGGAGGTCCCTGGAGGCATTTTGCCCTGTCTGTGTATTCACATGTCCAGTATGATAATAGAACTAAGTCAAGTAGTATCTTGCCATCTGCCTTGCCAGCCTCAGATGTGCAAAAATTATGAGTTATGCAATCTCTGAATTTATGAAAAATCTTACTTTATTTCTGAGTAATAAGATGAAACTCTGTTCACTTTGGCTTTTACACTTTTATTTCAAATGGGATTGGAATTGTCACATTATTATTTGCAGCAGGGAGTTGGGATGTGCAGATATACCAAATACTTTATGATACCCCTGAGAATAGTGAGCAATATTAGTAACAAAACATGACTTGTCCACCCATATGAACCCTGAGGAGATAAATCCAGAAAATGCCTTGGACTTAGTAACTTGTAACAAAACATAGATAATCTCTGTAGCAACTCAGTGCATTTGAGCTAGTTGTACATTTCAGATGAAGAAGCTAGCTAGTTGTTTAATTCCTGACAGGATTTCCTTACTCCTTCTACATACCAGCAGAAATACTTACTGAGAGAACAGTAGTGGAGTTACTGGCGTTTAAAGCCAAGGCTGCATAAACACTGGGCTGGTCTTGTTAGCTGCTGCAGCTTCCAGTCTGAGGCAGTGAGGTGATATTTTCTTTCAGTCCCCTTCTCAGACTATGCTGTTTCTTCTAAATACTGTATAGAAACAGTTGAACTTTTCTGATCAGTATACCTACAATTTTTCAGACGTACAAAATGGTATCTTTTTCTAAAAGATAAAAAAAGCCTTTTAATTTTGGCAAAGCAGCATTTATAACCTATTGATTTATGTCCGTAAAATAGCTAACGATACGTTTAATTTTTTTCCATGTTTTGAAATTTTGATGAAGGTTGTTCTCAGATGTACTTCCATGTCTTGCTGCCTTTTCTGATAATTATTTGAAGGGAGCAGAATTCAGTGACAAGCTTAGGAAGCGATGAGTAACATCTGTGTCAGCTGGATGAGCACCAAGTGAGGAGTTACGATTCCCAGTGAAGTCTTTGGCTAGATTTGCATTGTAATTGTGTATCTGATGATAAATCAGGTTGGTCGTTGTGTGAGTGAGTAAAGGTGCTGTTTTTCTTTTTGTCTGAGAGTGTCTACACAATACAGTCTTGCTGTCCAGTAACAGGGATGCAATGGAATCACAACCCAATGAGTCTTAGTTTTCCCAGCTTGAGTATCAGCAGCTGAGAAATAACACAACTTTAGTTCCACGCCTTCTAAGCTGGCTGGGGAAAGATAACTCAGAATTCTGTTGCGTGTCTAATTGTAGCATGGCTCTGTCCTTTATGTTGACATTTCTGTATTGTTGCACCCACTATTTTCAGGCTTTTCAAATATCTCATTTAATTTTTAATAACTATTTGCTGGAGCATTCAGGTTTCAAGATATCAGTGGCTGAACTCCAGAGTGCGTCTTGAGACATTTTTCAGGCTCAGATTTATCCATGACCTTTGGTAATGGTAAAAATAATAAATTACAAAATTTTTGTAGGAGATAGTTTGCAAGAAAATGCAAGATATTCTATCCAGATGATGAGAAAAATCAAGATAATGATTTATATGTGTAACAGGAAGTGTGTATACCTGTATAACTCAACTATGTAAATTAGAGTTGAGGTTTTGATTTCTATAGGTGTTTCTTTCATTAACTCAGTTTAGAGGACTGCTCATCATTCATGTAAATGTGAAACAATGAAAAAGAATAAGCTATAGGTCTTTGTAGCAGGGAGATAGTTTTGAGTTGGTAGGTCAAAAATGTATTTGTTAGGGAGAACTTCTAAACAATAACTGCATGATTTCCATTTTGTAAACCACTCAGGCTGGTATTCATTTGCTAAAACCAAAGGGACTCTCTGCACTGGAAAAATCATTAAATAGCAAACGTGCCCCTGTACTTGGAACTGGTGAGGCCGCACCTTGAGTCCTGTGTTCAGTTCTGGACATTGAGGTGCTGGAGCGTATCCAGAGAAGGGCTGTGAAGCTGGGGAAGGGTCTTGAGCAGAAGTCCCATGAGGAGCAGCTGAGGAAGCTGGGGCAGTTTACCCTGGAGAAATGAAGGCTTGGGAGACCTTACTGCTCTCTACAACTGCCTGAAAGGGGGCTGTAGCCAGGTGAGGGTTGTCCTCTTCTCACAGGCAACAAGTTCCAGGATGAGATGAAGTGACTTCGAGTTGTGCCATGGGAGATTTCGTTGAATAGTAGGAAAAATGACTTAATGGAGAAGGTGGTCAGGCACTGGAATAGGCTGTTTTGGGAACTGGTAAAATCACAATCCCTGGAATGTTCAAAAAACGTGGATATGGACATGGTTTAATGGTGAACATGTTGGTGCTGGGTTAGCAGTTGGACTCAATGACCTTAGAGGATTTTTTTGAGCCTTACAATTCTATAATTCTGTGATTTAATACATGCAAGTAGAAAGTTATATCAGAGGAATACTTCAGTATAAGATACATATCATCACTGCAAAGGAATGTGTTGCTAATTATGACACTGTGGAAAACTCTGACTGTCTTTTGCTTCGCTTCAATTTGATTTTGATCGAAAATCTTTGAGCAGTTGTTCAGGGTGAAGGGGTTTTACCAGCTTTTGAGCATTTGTAGTCTGGGTGCATATAGTTACAGCTTTATTAAAATTATGTGAAAATATGTCTTCTTTGAAAACACATCTGCTGCATCCCTATTTGCTCCTTTGAAATTTGCTAGCAATAATGTACTGCAGTATTGCAATGATGTAAAATGTGTTGCTTCGGTTATGGACCCTAGTTTCAGGCAACTTCCCTGTTTTATACTTTAGCTCATTTTTAATGCTTACTTGAACAAAGAAAATACCAATTTCGTATTTCTGGATTACAACTTTTTAGCTGAAGGTGTTGGATTGAACCCTTTTACTTTTTTCAGTATTCCCCTGAGTCTTTTTAAGCCAAAATACTTCCCAGAATTTGACCCACATGTGTATTGAACGTTTCTGTCCTGAACCTCTTATTTCTCAGCAAGCACATAATACTATGTTGCTGAATAAAATCCATCTGTTCCTCACATGTGAATCAGCTGGGGCTACTGTTTGGCACAAAATGGTTGCCAAAACGCTGTCATTTGACTGTGGAGGAAGTGAGAATCGGAAAATTATTTCATCTTGCATACATTTCTAAAATACATTTAACTGTATATTAATTGTCGTTGAATTAAATCCTCATGCTCTTGACTGTCTTCCCAGACTGGAGACTGGCAGGCAGCCCTGTGAGAACAAAGAAACACATGCTTATCTTTTAGCATGGTTTTAAAATTAGTAGGACCTGTAGCTCGTAGAACTTCAGCATTCGTCCAAGTTTACCGTGCACTTAGGCACGGCCTGGAAGTGCCAAGTCTGCGTAAAACTTGGCTGTGTTTGAAACACATCCCTGCCTTACAACACCGACGTTAAAGGGAAGTGCAGCTTCGAGTATATTCTGACAGGAGTGCTCTGTTTCCTTGTCGCGCAGATGGGAAGCCGGTGTCGCTGTCCCCACTGGAGTCCCAGCCCCACAGCCCTCGGTACACGGCGTCGAGCCAGCGGGAGCGCGAGAGCCTGGAAGTGCGCATGCGGGAGGTGGAGGAGGAGAACCGCGTGCTGCGCAAGCAGCTCAGCCTGGCGCAGAGCCGAGGCCCCGCGCACCGCCGCGGCAACCACTCCAAAACCTACTCCATGGAAGAGGGCACGGGCGACAGCGAGAGCCTGCGGGCTGGCATCGTGGCGGGGAACAGCTCTGAGTGCGGCCAGCAGCCAGCGGTGGAAAAGTGTGAGGTAAAGAAACAAATAGAACCTGCCAGTGATCCCATGATGATTTTTTTGCCTTTTCTTTTCTACCCCTTTTATACACTCTCTTGTGTAGCTTTTATGTATTCTTAGTGCTTTTAGCCCACATAGTTACAATTCTTTAAGTTTGATAACTTCCCTTAGACCCAATATTCCGTTAAGCCAAGAGACCAAACATTCTGGAAACCCCAGACACCAAGGTCCTCTCCAGAACACATTCTACAAACAAAGGCCCATCCAGGGGGAAGGTTCCTTAGATGGGGGTCTCGCTGGAGTCCCTCATTGGGGAACCTTTGATAGATATGCTAAGTTTTGCAAGGCATGTAATTGTATACACATCACATTGTGTGTGGCCGTTTCTTCAGTGGGCATTTCAGGGTGCATTTCGATGTGCATTTCAGCGCACCTAAGGATCCTTAAATAAATACCGAGGTAAAACTCTTTTCCCTCTTTTCCCTCTGTGTTCAGCTCTCTTAATTTTAAAACCAGGAAAAAGGCGTCCCCAGAAACAAAGCTTGGTAGATTTGATCCTGTAAGGACATTGCACAACCCCATCTCCTTTCCCCTGAAACCTTTTTCTCCAAAACCAGCCTCTTAAAGGTCTACTGCGTGTGACATTTTAGATAATTTTTTATTATTCTTTTTTAGAAAACCTTTAACACATTTAGTCCTCAGAATATCTTCTGAGTTATTACTTCATCACAGCTTTTTGTCTTTTTCATTCTTGTGTCCCCAAACCTGATAAAAAATCAAAGCCTTGTTTCTAGCTGACTTCACTACAGCTCTGCTGATAAAGACCTGTGGTGACTCTGTGTGTTTTAAATAATAATGCCTCCAGAGTGCTTAGAAAAGCCTTATTTCTTTGTTTCTGTGCCTATATTGGAACAGTTCGGGGTTTGCAATTAATTAAATTGTGGCTCGTGGAGCCAGCCCGTGCTTTTGACTCACTTTCGGGAGTGCATCTGGATGTTACTGTGGGAGCAGGTGCTTTGTGTGAGCCATGCCCAAGCGGTGTGCTTGGCTGCAGGGAACTGCAGATCTGCTTCTAAGTCTTGGTGTGGTTGGTTTGGTTTTCCCCATTTTATGTCAGTACTTTTGTGGATGTCATCCAGATACTGTCAGATGTCTGAACGATGACTGGTCCAAATGTGGATAGATCCAAACCAGAAAGTCTCGCTTAAAGGTCTTGTGCCAATCCCAGCTGATAAAGTTATCAAAAATAACTTCCTCCATTTATTTCTACCAAGAGGGTAATGCCGTATCACCTTTTATCTTGCTTTCTGCCACTTGGAAGATAAAAGTTGAAAGAAAATTAGTGGGAGAGGAAAAAGACATCCTAATTATCTCTTCAGATAAATTCTATTCAATGGGAAAATATCAAATACAGTTTGAAAATGAATTACTGCTTTCCAGTTGGATATCTTAGTCCATCAGTGTAGAAAAAAGGAAGTAATGCTATGGTAAGGAGAAGAAAAAGGAGGGTTTTGTTTTTCATTTTCTCTCTTCATTTAATGAGGGTCTGATTTTCCTCACTATGAGATTTTTGGCATTTCTTTTAATCAGACCATCAATCAGCAAAGCTCACTTTTCCCTTATTATTATATCAAGAAGTGATGAGCTGAATCTCAGTTCTTGGTTGTTCAATATACCAACCAATCTGGGACACAAAAATAATAGCTTGAAGTAGGGATAGTTTAAGTGGCCTTACAGTTTATGATGTGTTTTGCCAATTAGTTTACTTGCTCAGTGGAGTTTAGCACTCTGCTGGAGGCAATGCTTATATAAAATACGAAATCTCACATTATTTGCCATCCCCGTATCTCACCACACACTATTTTGATCTCAAAATAACTTCTTACTCTTTTCTTAAGGAATTCACTCAGTAATTCAGTTGCAGTAATAGAAGTTAAAATTAAACTTCCCTGTTATCAGATTTGCCAAGGGTCTCATCATTTATCCTGTTAGTGTAGATTCTGGTCCTGTGTTTGTGTGAGGGGCATCTTGACGCCATTCACTCTGTGGTTTTTGTCAGCGTTTCAGATGTGTAAACAAAATTTTTTTAGCTTTTGGCCCTGGAATAAATCACAGCAAGAGTCAACAAATTGGATAGTGAAAAACAAGGGCTCTTAAGAAGAAGACTGTGGCTCTAGGGGAGATCAAGAGTGCTAGGAATAGGTTGTTCATTTCATTGAGTCTGTTCTTAGAGATTTACTGACGATAACATTTCAGAATCTAATTTGGGATGGTCTTTAATGGTGATTAAAACGTTTGGAAATGCATTTACAATGAATGAACATTAAATCTCTGATAAAGCATAATCTATGTGATAGTAATTGTGATCTATATCAAATAGCTGTGGGTTTGTTGCATTCCAGCCACAGCTTCCTAGTCTGTTGCATCACAGGAGAGCTCTTCTGATATTGTAAAATGGGCCAGCATTATACTGCAAGAAAAATCAGACACCCAAGACAAGGGGCTTCTCCCTGGAGGGAGTAGATGCCTGTCATGACTTCCCAGCAGTAGACAATTTTAACACAAACCTTGGAAATAAAAGTAAGCATAGTCCTTATGCAGATGTCAGCCTGAACAACAGGCTTCAGAAGGAGAGCATAATGCCAGTGAAAGCTAACAAAATAATACACCTCTTTCTTACAGTGTTATTCCAGTACCTTTCCAGCTTGTGCCTCCATAAACTGAGCATTTACTTGAATTAAGTGTGCATTTATAAATATTTTTGAAAGAGATTATACATTAGGAATTGGATGATTAGCAGTATAGCATTTAGTGGCTTAGCAAAATACTTAACATTTGAGGCATTTTTAGAGGCATATTTGTATTGTTACTGTTCTCAACAGTGTTGTTCGGTGAGGTTAAGTGTGTAGTGCTCCACAGCCATCAAGAGCAGGCCCTCACCAACTTCAGCAGTGTAACACATGTAAAGCAGATGTTATCTGCCAATGGGAAGAAAAAAAACAACCTGGAAACAAACACAAGTATTTTGTTACATACTTGTAATATCTCTTAATCACATTCAACAATTATTTATGAAGGAGTAAATATCTACAGTGGAAAGCCTACTGGAAAATTACTAAAGTATGAAATCTCTTACCAAAGAATATTTTTAACTATAAGGACTACTTAGTGTTTTTAAAACTCATTATTTCATCATTCCAAAAAGTAGCCCAAGGAGGAAAAATTATTAGATGTGCTCGTCTAGGTACTGTATACTCCTCATTGGTATGTGATCTAATGCCCAGTTCTTTGTGTGGTTTTGGATATTTTCTTCACATTAATATTATCCCAGAACATAAAATACTGCATTTAGAAACAGTTTTTCCTACTCTGTAGTGGCTGAAGTAAGGGTTTCTGAACTGTGTTAGCATGCACCTTGGTATGACTTAAACTCTCTTTCCTAAAGCAGCTTAGCTTCCGTAAGTGCCTTGAAGCACTGAGACCTGAGTGCTTCCAAAACTATTTACAATTAAAAATAGTTCAGTTTGTGTCTCTGATCCTCAGCCTGTAGGGAGAATGTTGTGATGAACTTCCACAGTGTTTTGATTACCTATTCATATCTCTGTGTATAAACAGAGGGAGAATTCATTGACTCTGGAAAGCAGGTGTATCGTCATTACATTTGTTGCTGCAATGAGTTACGTTACGCAAAAGCATCTCCAGTGAATGACCCGAGTCCAGATTCTTGCAGCAAGTGGTGAACACATCCATCACTCAGTTTAAAGAGAGTGTTGTAGGAGGATGGACACTTTGAATGCGCTCAGTTTGGTCCTGCAGTGACTTCTGAATATGCATGCTAGAGTGTGACTGGAATGATCTAAAACTGTCATGAAATGCCAACAGTAAAGGGGCAAGTGTAGCGTGCAGAGCCTTGGTGTGAGAAGTTTAGTGGGACATGTTGAGCCAAAGAGGCAGGCTGACACTCGTTGTGGAAGTTGGAGCATTCTTTGGTTATGTGGCTTCAGTTGTTGGTGTTAGCTGCAGTCATTGAGTCTGGAGGTTGTGTGAATCACAGTGGCCGGTTCTGGTGGGATGGGGGGTACAGTCTTCCAGCCATCTGCAGATGGAAAAAAGGAGTTTGAGAGAGGTGACAATTTTCAAAATCTGAGAGGTGATGCTTACAGTAGTATGCTCAGGAGGGTGCAAGTTCTGTCAAGTGCTTCTTCCAGCCATTATTGCCCTATCTTGCCAGAATCTGGGTACAGCCAGCTGCTTGCAGTCCAAACATGCATTTGGAACAAGCGTGGAGAAAACTGGAAATAATATTTCTCCCCTTAGGATGCAAACATCTGCAGACAGTTCAGGTTGCTTACTTCATTTTGGCTTATCTGTTTTTCCACTGACTTTGTTTAACAGTTAAACAATGAGAGAGAAGGAAGTGAATCAGAGAAGGGAGAGGAATAGACTGAGTCTTGCAGCATGCTGCAGGCAAAAACTTGGAAAGAAAAGGTCTAGATTTCTGTTCTCTTTGAGGATTATTGCTCTTTTGTATAACTGATTGCAGGCAGGAATAGAAGTGATATGTCCTATCAAACACCACAGAGAGGCTGAGCAGAAGGTACATGGATGCCTGTGTCTCTGAGCTGGAAAAGAAGGTTCAGAAGAGTAGCAAGTGCTGCTCTCACTGTGTCCTGGCTGAAGCAGCATCCAAGGCAACAGCAGCTACTAGAAGACAGCGAGGAATGCATGCTTTCAGTTCTGGAACAAACTGATTTAGTAAAACGAGAACAGATGTGGGCAAGCACTTGACAGAATAAACTCTTGATTTGGAGGGCAGTTGTAAGGTAGAGAGAGTGGCTTTGAGGAAAGCTTTTCTGGCAAGTGTAGGTAGTATAAAACAATGTTGACAGTGTATGACAGTGCTATTCTGGGAAAAATCCTAAAATACCTGTCTCTGGTCTAGTGCCTTCCGGTGAAATGTTTAAAGCAAGGGTGAAACTGTTCTCAGTTAATTTGATTTTAATTGGCACTGAGGGGAAGGATCGTAGGTCTTCCCAAAGCCTGAGAAGAACCAGGTGACAATCAGAGAGGAGGAAGTACGTGCAGGATCAGGAATCAGTGCACCCACAGCCACTCATGCGGATGAGTACAGTACAAACTCCTGCTGCAATAAAGGTCATTAGTAAGCAGCCTCTGTTCTCCCCTCTTATCACAGGAGAGAAACACAATCAATTTTTGCCAAGTGTTGAGCTCAGCTCCCATTGACTTTAACATAAATTCAAAGCGCTAATACCTCACAGAGCTGTTGCCAAAATGTACTGCATTATCTTTTCTTTCTCACACCTCTCTGGACAGACAGCTTTCTTATTAATTCAAGTCCTCTTAAAACATCAGATCTTAAATATGCCTGAGCTTGTGAAGCACGCTAGGGCTGGAGGCAGATGGGATGTTCGTGTGGACGTTCTACAGTGGCACAGCCACTTGGCAGTTGTATGATTCAAATTGTGCCCTGAACCAGGCAGTCGTAATGGATGGGGCTGTGGACTCTTCAGATGTGCCCAGCACATGCCACTTCTCGTGTAAGCGTGCTTGTGTTACAAGCCAGGCTTTGGGAACCTACGACTATGTGAGGAGGCAGAATTCCTCATTTGTTCTCAGCATAGTGAGCATTCTGTGGAAAATGAGAGCTGTGTGTGTGAGAAACCAGCTAACCAAGCTTCAAATGGAAGCCAAATGAGGCTTCCCTGCAGTTTCACAGCTGTGTCCCCAATGGCAGCTTTGTGCTGACAGCATGGTGAACTCTGCTTCATTTCTGTGACCACTAAGAAACAGAAGATTACAGAACCTGTAGTCAAAACTTGCTAGGATTAATTTTTTTTGTCCCTAGGGAATAGAAATGGCTAATTTTAAAAGCAGAGCAGAGTAATGTAATAGCATTTTTCAGATTAGTACTTACTGCCTAAATAATGACTCGTAGCGCCTTTTCAATTTTCCCTTTCCTCCTGAAGAGATGAGGAAATCTCTGCTTCATGTTAAAAGGGAGGTAAAAAAGCACAGAATAAGTGATAATTTACCAGTGTCATGAGGTGGAGAGAATGTGTTTGTGGGGGTTGTATTTAACTTCACATTAACCCTGCCCGGTACAGCCCGTACTGGTAGTCACAGACGGGGAGGTGGCCGCTTGCCTTCGCAGCCAGTGTCCCATCATGTCACTGGGGTGCATCCAGCCCTGGCAAACCGATTGTCGCAGACATGTTCATCCATGAGAGCTTGCTCACCCTCTCCTTAGTGGCTGTGCGTGAGACAGACATAATACAAAATTTCTGGGATCATAACTGCTTCTAATTATCAGGCATAATGGTAAACGTTAGTTCAGGAGATGAGAAATGTCTGCGTGTTTGCATACTCTGAATTTTATGTTTTGTGATGGATTACTTGGGGAGGGTGTGTGTACACACATGCACACGTATGTCTTAGCTAATAAATGCAGTTCTGTTCAAACATCTGATGTAATGTAGGGATAGTAATGACTTTGGAATGATGATGGTGCCATAAGTCAGTTAAGATGTTTTTAACAAACTGCCTCAAGTGGGCTGCAAACAGCTGCAAGACACCCACTCAAATCTCTTAACAATTGCAGCACTAAACAACAGCAGTGTCATGTGTGTGCTCTCCTTAACGAGTGACGAACATAGGAGCAGGCTTTAATTTTTGTTCTTTTTGTTCCTTTTCTCCCACAGACCATCCACGTTGCCATTGTCTGTGCAGGGTACAATGCCAGTCGGGATGTTGTCACACTTGTCAAATCTGTCTTATTTCACAGGTAAAGGTGGCTTTCTTTTCTTGTATATTGTATATCTGAATATGACAAAGTGAGCTTTTTCCAGGTTTACTCTCTTAGTTCAAAAGAAAGTCAGATTCCCTTCCCTGGTTCCTTTTTCTTTTTAAGGAATGGAGCATTTAATTTATGACCATCACAAATAGTTCACCTGTGTGAAGATTTCTACAGTGAATTAGAGTGATCAGAGATCCACCTGCTACCCCTGTTGCATTGTGGTAATGGGGACGGTATCTGTCTTCATTGTAAAGCATCTGCACACTCCTGAATGCTGTAAAATATTGATAATAACAGCATTGTATTCATTTATCCGATTTCTGGTATCAATTTATGGCACAGGTGTAAATGATAAATACACACTGGTTGCTTGAATTTCCCAGCTTCCAATTTTGACATTTGTTTTTGAAGTAAACCTACTATTATAGTGAGTATATCCTACTTCATTAAAATCAGGTGGTTTATTCTGGCTTTGGAATGGCTGCTTACAGCCTCTCAAAAGGTTTTGCAACCTGGTTTTAGCATAGTTAGCTCCCAAAGCTGAGAGGCGTACATGTGCAACAAAAACAAAGTAACCAGTTCCCTTAATAGACAGCAGCTCCAAAAAAAGAGAATTCACATTAAACTATGTGGGGGTGTATGTGTATATCCCTTGTCCAGTTTAGAAATGTCTCTCGGAGATGATTTCCAATGATGTTGCAGAAAGTGGATTAAAATTAGAGAAGTGATTAGACTGTTTGACTCAAACAGGTCTAATAGACTAATAAAATTTGCTTACAGTACAAACAATTTGCTGAGGAGGTAGTTTCAATATGCTGCTTTATTTGAAAGAAAATTTTCTGCAAGGGTGAATGACTCTTGTTCATGTCATGTGGTAATATCTTCTTGCATCTAGCCTCAGTGGGGCATTCCAGTCCCACACTTTGCTCCTTATGTTTGCCTCCAGTCTCCTGCTGGAAGCCTTAGTAGTCACTCCTCAGCAATGGTTTTAGTACACCATTTTATCATTTTTGGTGAGCTTCATAAAGTAATGTAAATGCTCACCTTGTCCAATATGAAAAAAGACCCAGTAAGTACAGTTTAATCAAAATATGAGAGTAACTTCCGTTGTCAACACACAGTCTTTGCAAGTCTTTTGAGAGGTAGCATGTTCATGTTAGATGAGGGGTAGGACCAGAAGAACCATGCTAAAATAAACATAACAAAAGCAAAAAAGCAGTAAAAATCGATGTCATTCTCTGTGCAGAATTTTTCTGAATGTTAAAATTCTGTTAAATGTAAAGCTATATCTATTTCTGATTAGAAGTTTGAATTATTCAGTGTAAACTGGCTTTATATTGCAAGGATGTGAGGAGGTTTTGTCTATTTTAATTGTTGTTTCTAAGGGTTTTCATGGAAAATTGCATTTTTGTGGTGAGATGAGTTATCCTAGTGGTTAGCTTCTCCCTGTTTTTCTATCCTAGTACTTGAATCCATTTTGAGAAGACTTTAATCTCTCTGTTTCCAAATGTTCTGCAAATAATAGGAATCTCACAGCTCAAAGGTTTAAACAGCCTCTGTGTTCCTTAAAGGAAATGTTCCTGTTTTACATAAGCCACTCATCTGAGCAATTAGCAAATTTATAAACCATCCTGCCATATAATTAAATTATTAAATAATAATTAATTAAAATATTAAACCAAAATTAAAGTAATTAATTTTGGTATTTCTAAGTCTGATGGATTCTGCCTCTGTCAAGAACATATTTGTTGTTTGGCCTGCACCTACTGCTCATCTCAAAGGATTTGTCGAGCTCAGCAGAGGTGGTCAAGATAAAGTCCAGTATAGCTAATGAAACGTTAGTACGTTCAAGATAACCTATCTCCTTTGTTTGCTCACAACATACTTAAAGACAAATCTACGTCCGTTCCTGCCTAGAACCAGCTTTTCTCACTAGGCGTTAAATTGTTTGCTACAAAGAGAAGATATTCTCAAAGAGCTTCTTACAGACATTTCTTTCTTATCTTCTAGAAAACACAGGTTTCTTAAGCATCAGCTGATGGTATGGCAACATGGCCATGCTTCAGTAGCACTCCTTTCTTGGATCTTTATCTTTGGAATGGCAGCTGGGTTGAAGGATGCAGAGTAAGCAAAAAGTAACAACGAACTCAGCTGAATATTGATTTAGAACTAAGTTTCCTTGCATTGGTTGCCATGTGCAGACAATGTTATCTTGGAGGCTAGCATGCACTTCAGAAATTGTGATGATTGGAAAGAAGGCTTCTTTTAGTTGCTAGGATCTATTTAATTGTAGGAATGAAGGATGGAGACAGGTCATGACACTGCATTAGGAGGGTTGAGTTAGGAGAGCTGGAAGTGGTTGGTTCAGGTAGTGGATGCTTCATGATGTCAGCATCAAGTTATCTCTCACTTGAGGGTCATCAGTGAAAACAGCCATGGAGATGTCTCTTCTTCTAACCCTAAATATGCACCAAGGAGTGCATCCTAGCTGGCATTGTCCAGTAAGCCAAGCAGAACAGACATTTGAAAGGACCGTATGCTTCAAGTGGAGAAGTTTGCTTAAGAAGAAGTTTGCTATCCTAATCTCTAAGTTAGGCTACTGATCCTTCATTCGTAGGATCACCACATTCAATCTCGAATATAGTATTGCAAGAACAGAAAAAATATGCTGCCAAACATGTTGTCAGAGATTTTGTTTTTCCTTCAACACACCCTGAATCCAATCTGCTGACTAAACAACTGAGCCCTCAAAGCAACCAGGCTTAATGTCCTCACCTGTCCTCCTGCACCTCACTTGGTGTTTGTTGTAAGACACTGATTTCAATGAACCTATCTGGAATTCGTGGGTATGTCATGTCCTTTTAGCATTTCTGTACAGCTTAATAATTAAGGCATGTTTTAGCATGCATTTTGATACAAAACTACATACCTAAATTCCCTACTTGTGTAGGAAATCCCTACTTCTCTAATAGAAAAGCTCTGAGAAAAGGAGGCCACGTCAGTCTGATCCCAGGGAGCATTAACATATTTATTATACCCCAACTTTGAGCTAGCATGCTAGATAGAGACACAAAACAGCAGGAGTGCTGGGTCATTAAGGATAAAAGCTACAGGATTTTCTATAGATGGAGTGTGCTGTCTCTTCTCTCTTGCATGAATGTACAGCAAATCCTGCATATTGAACATTTCAGCTCTCTACAGGCTGAAAACATCAAGTTTTAGATTCAAGTCATTCCATATATGAGACTTAGGCAAGCTACTAGTGCAGACCATTTGAGAAACTGTATCTATCTTCAGGTTCCAGTGAGTGGGAAAAGGGGAGGAAAGGGGTAGTGTGATTGATTCCATGCAAGAACACCACAGTTCAGAAAAGTGTTTCATTCCCAGTGATAAAGGAGCTTGATTCCAGTTTTGCCTTTGGAAAACGTATGCTCCAGCCACAAAATCCAGCAGCTTTAACACCCAGTTTGACATAACTGACAGTCTGTTCTCAGGAGGAGACTCAGCAGAGCTGGGATAGTGCAGGGTTTGCAGTCTGATAAATATGCATTGGCAGCGCTGCACAGAGGGAGGCTTGTAGAATGAATACTCAGTCCTACTCTGCAACTTTCCTGCTTTCCTTTCTTGCACATCCAGTTCCCAGTTATGACAGATTTTATGAAGCCATTGCAGGGCTAAAAAAAATTATCTGTGAGCCAATTTAACACAAGCCAGTCTCATATCACTGTGTCCTAAGAGCAGCCTAACTTTAGTTTTTCTAAACCAAAAGACTAAACACTAAAAATTAATTATATTGGGTCAAATAGGGAGAATGAAGTGCAAATACTTTCGGAAACAGTGCTTGTAGTAGTATGCTACAAACCACCTGCATTTATTTTTCAAAATAGAAGCAGTTTCCTGGGGCTGATAACTTTCTCTGACTCTTTTGCAACTATTGCTCCAAGTTACGTTGGTGATTTTCAATGTTTTACTCCATTTCTGAAAATTGTAAACCATAGATTGCCACAGAAACAGCCCACATTTATAGTTTCATATTGAAAAGATAATTTCTCTCTCCGCAAGGTAAGTCTTGAGTAAGAGCTAAAATGGCCTTTTATGTAGTCTTATCTTTTCCAAAGACGTGCTAAACACTATGTTTCATTTGGAAACAAAGAAAAAACGGAAATTACACAATTATAGCATGTTTCTGACAGTTAGGTCAGCCTGACAAACTGTAAAAAATTAACTTCTCTTTTGTGCCAGCAAATACTGGGTTGGTTTTTTGTGCCCTTTTTTTTTTTACCCTGCTATGTCAGTCCCTCTTCTTCAGAGGAGTCATGGCATTTACTTCTTTTGCTGTATTCTCCATCTATGCTACAGCAATAGCGGCATAGTAATGTAGGGAGTTTGTAAGGAATGTAGATAAAACCAGACAACCAGACAAATGCTTTTTATTATGAAGTTGCCTCTTTGCCTTAAGAAGGCTGCTTGTAACCTTAAAGTTAAGCATATGTCTGAGCATTTTTGAGAGCAGGATATGAAGCTGTGTTACAGAATGCTGTATGAATAATGAGCTCTTTTTCTTTTTTTTTCTTAGAACAAGTAGAATAAGGCAAACCAAATGAAAATCTAAATTAAATTAAAAGGATGACATGTAATTTCCAAGTAAGAGTCACAAGTCAACACTGGCTGGTAATTAAAGCTTATATAATCTAATGGCTATATTCCATGGAGACCACTTTGCCTTAATGGAGTTAATTTGAGAATTCAAAACCTCTGTCAGTGTTTCCAACTTTTCTAACATGTCAGTCTATTTTGTGAGAGATTATTCTGGCAAAAACTATAAAGCATGACCTGGTTTCTCTGATCCGTATAAATGCATCAATAATACACACTTCTTTTTGTTTTTTCTAACAATAGTGGCGTAATGGAGAAAGCAATGTTTAAAAAAAATCTGCCCATGAGATCTCTTAGTACTTCCCAAAGAACTTCTGTAAGTTAACACAAAGCAAGAAGATTCATGAGTGATGCAGCAAGTGTGTATTTAAGATCTCTCCAGTAGTTTGAGGAGTTTATTCATCAATACTGGGTGAGAAGGAGTATAAAAAAGCCTTGAAGATTTTCACATTAAAATTTTTCACATATGAGAGAGGGATTGTCATATGGGCATTAGGAAAAAAAGTTTCCCAAACTGCCTTTTATAATTCCTGTTTGAAGTTCTTGTAACCATTTGTTACAGATATAAAACGTATTACCTTGTTGTGCTTCCCTTAATAAAGTATAGGTTTTGGAAATAAACCCCTGGGCTACTGACCTTTTTATATTCTTAGAAAATGAAATTCCTCTGTTGCAGACAGAGGACTGTGTAACCAAGCAGCCAAGCAGCTGCCTTTTGAATTACTAACAATTGAGCTATGGAATAGTACAGAAGGGAAGAGTGAGTCTTGGTTCACTACTCCCTTTTTCAATTGTAGATTTTTGTATTTAACTCTGTGGCAGTGGCTGTTTGAAAAGAAAGGGTCACAGATGCTTGAGCAGGCATATCATAAATCTGATGAAGAATAAGAAGTTTTGAAATGCAAGAATAAGACATCATGATAAAAAATGTAAAGAAATGGGTACCTTGGAAGAGACTTCTAAACTCATGGCCTGACTTTTAAAATTATTGACTTCTTTTCATTCTACTAACTTTATAGGACCTCAGCAATTCTGAAAATGAGGGCATTCATTCAGACTCCTATATTTAGGTCTAAGAGCCTATATTTAAGCATCCATGCTTGAAAATCTTGGCTAGAATCTCCCTTTGTTCACTTTTGAGGAAAGTAATTTAGGAAAATAAATGTGTGCTCTTTTCATATGGTTTACTTTGTCAGATAGTGTTCTGATCTTAAGATAAGTGGAAATAAGTTAATATACGAAGATTCGCAGTTTTCTGAATAGAGTACTTAAAACCTTAAGTTTCCACTTGATGGGAAATAGCCATATTTTGAAACTACATTTTACCACATTAAGACATTAGTGCATCAGCATTTTCCATGTAGCAGAAACTGTGAAAAGTTGTAGTTGGCAGAAATTCAAATGTTCAAAATCATTGAAATAAATACGATTAAGTATTTCTGGACCTTATGAGAAATTCTGTGACTGTTTGCATACCTGCTTCTGTAGTGGGGAATCTGGAAGACCTGGGGTTCTGAAACCTGGGATACTAGAAACCTTTATTCCCAAACAAGCTAATCCACATGAATACTGGGAATTTTCTAAAACCTTTAGTTTTGTTGGAGAAGTTTATCACAATTGCCATATATTGACCTATGTTATTCCATAGTTGTATATACTGTCACCATTACAACGTAGTGATTTCTATCAGTACAACATACAACCAGCCTCTACTATGTCTGTCTGTTTACTTCTCTTGATGTGCCCAGTGGAAAATGAGCAAAATGTCCGAGTTTAATGAAATTCAGCTTTCAGTGGAATCCTTCACAATATCCCGATTGTCACTCCTGATTCTTAGAGCCAGTGATTCAGTCATGTTGTCAGATAATTATGGCATCCCTTTCACATGTCTCTTGAGAAAGATTTCTCGTCTTGCAGAATATCTTCTGTGTCTTTTATAATGAATGTTGGTTGATCTTTAAGCTTCTAAACTTGTTTCATAAACACTTTGAAGCAATCCATATCTTCCAGGCTTCGCATATTGCAGACAGCAGAAGAGGTGAAAGATGTCATCTGTGCATCTGTGTGTATGCTAGTACAGTTACCTTCAGAAGGTCTTCCAGCTTTGAGTCTGTGCACTGTTGGCTTCTAGCACCGTGCTAAACCTCACATTTCACAGAACTGAAATCTCGTCTGGAGTAAAATTTTCTGTGGCTGATGCACATTTAGTTGTAGATGTCATCAGGTCACTATACTGTTTTGGGGATATATTTTTGTAAGTGATAATCTTCTGCTTTGCCTCTGACACACACTTTCCTTCCAGCTGAATCTCTACCATGAGGCTAACAACTTGAAAGAGATTTCTGTGTGGGAGTACAGCTATCCTTTTTTCTTTCTCCCAGTAGGAGATGAACTAAAGTAAATGTCACCCACTTGTTCCCATTTAAGTTTCATACACTCTGGGTCATTCAGATAAGTATAAACTGCTACTGAACATCTGAGTGTCTCTGTGTCAGATTTTTTCTTTTCAACTAGTGTGTTTCATCCTGAAATATTTTATATCAATTCCATTTAACTAAATGGTCATTTCACAGAAGACGGAGCTTTCTTTTTTTTAACTGTATTTTTACTCTTCTTATTCTACTTTGGAATATAAGATAAATAACCCCAGAATAAAAAAAGGGAAGGCAATTACTGAAGAACACCATCGGGAAATAGTCCTACCAGAATCCAGACCCAGCTCCTGCTTAGCAGAGGGACCTATGTGGGATGTGTATGTTGACATTAAACATCTATTTGTCTTGAGATACTGCTTTGCCTGTACCCAAAGCCACTGGTGTTGTACTTTGTTTCTCTTGGCCTTGTCTCTACTAATGAGATGTATTTCCTGATCACTGCTGTTTCCTGATTTTTTCTTGGCAAGGTGCCTGGTTACTGCGGAATCTGTATGAGCCAGGATGTCCTCTTCTACTCTCCTGCTGGGCTGGTGAAGCAGATGTAATTGCTGCGATCCCTTTAGCTTGGTAATGGGACACTCAGCAGCTGGCAACTTACGCCTTTCTCTCTCCCCCCTCCTCCCTCCAGGGCAAACTGGAGATTGAAAGACCTTCGTCTTTTGGAAAGCATGTTGTGGCTTAGTGTTTTGGATATTGTTAAATGCAGATCAGCTGTGGGTTTATTCTGCCATCATGATCATCTCATATATAAGGCCTCTGCCTAGCCCTTTTCTGCTTTTCCTGTAAGCACATAATGTCATCCACAGTGTCCTTGAAGTCAATACAGCAGCTTCACTGGCAGCCCTGAGTGCTGGGCTGGATCTTAGGTGCAGTATTTCCGACACTGCAAGATCCAGTCATATGCTGCTTCTCACAACAATATCCTCTTTCTGCTGAGGGGTCTGTTATGATACTGTGAACCATTATATGTATTTTTACATTTTCCCGTGGACTTTGTTCAGTGGGAAGCAGTATTACTCATCAAAGCAAGAAGAGAAACATTAGAGGAAAGCACACATTGTTCATTAATGTAGAAAATGGAGAAAAATAACCTTTGTCTTTTGGGTTAAGCCCAAAAACGTAATGGAAGTATATTGGCCTGAACTAACATAATTTTCTTCACTTCTCATTCACACCGAAGAATGTAGTAGCATCAGTCATTTTCTGCTTTAATCAACATCTGAAACAAAATACTTCTCTCGTTAGATGAAAAATACCAATTAACGAGTACACCCATTTAGCTTTATAAATTCCATGGAAATGAGAATCCACTATTCTACCCTAGGGATCAAAGAGAGGTTGAGCCATTGCTAGTCTAAACCATTTGTCTTCCTAGTGGCTTTTGCAAAGTCTGTCCTTCTGTGCCGACAGGGAAAGTTGCTGAGCTAGAGGTAAATATGGAAGACTACAATTTTTGACTAACTTCCACTGGCAGGTGTTTGTACTCCTATCACAGAAGTTAAGATCATATTGTGTTGCTTACTATCTCTCAAAAAGGGAGGGAGGTTAAGGGAATTAAACAAGGTATTTATAAAGTCCAATTTCACATTAGTATGGAAAAATACATACGCTTTGTCAGAGCCTGCCAGTTTTGCTGATACTGGCTTTTCAGTTAGCCCAAGTCCTGTAACTACAGAGGTGAACCCAGATCTGGTGTTTTGAAGTAAAACGTTTCCTTTCTTCCTGCCTTTCTTTAACCATTCCTCCTCTTAGGAAAAAGGATGTGGCAAGATTTGCAATCTCCATTCTATTCACTATGCCGGTGAATAGCTAGAAGGCACTCACCTGAAACATCTAATTTTGGAATCCAATGGGACAGCTGTTGATTCCCCAAGTTTGCTTTGTAGAAAAGTTCTATGTAAACTCAAGGGTCCCAGAATTTCACCTCATTCAAATTGTTATTTTTTAACCTTCCCTTGCACCCCCATTTCTCCACAGACAGCTGCTCTTACCACAAAGATAAATTACCAGGTTCACCGAGAAACTGAAAGTAATCACTTCCAGAGCTCAAGTCCCTAAAGGGAGATTAACTTGGCCTTTTTTAAAGGAACTGGTGCAAGGGACAAGACTTTTAGCTGTTATAAATCCTCACATTCCACTGAAGTCAGAGGATCTTTATGTTTATAACCACCCAGAAACTGATTGAATATTTCTGTTACTGTCATATGTGTTCAAATTGTGTCTCAGCATTTTGGCTACAGAGCAGGACTCCACCAGATACTCAAAACTTGACATCTTAGACACAGATAAAGCTTTGTAGATTCTGATGTTGTCCTTTAAGAACAAGAATTAGAAACCTTTGAACTAACGCGTTTCTCTCCCTTCTTGTATCAGGCGAAACCCACTCCACTTTCACCTCATCGCAGATGCAATTGCCAAACAGATCCTGGCAACTCTGTTCCAGACATGGATGGTCCCTGCTGTGCGCATAGACTTCTATGATGCAGATGAGCTCAAGGTAAAGACAGACAGACACACGTGTCAGTCATGTACTTCTGATTTGATGTCATGCTTTGTTACTCATCTCCCTTGGCTGGCGACTTGCAGGGGAACTACTGCCTAAAATACTCTCCCTGATGACAACTAATTCTGACTGACATGATTGCAACCCCAATTGCACTTAACTAGAAGATGCTAAATAGCTAAAATCAGTGCAGTTTCTCTGCTGATGGAATATGTTGTTTAGCAGCTTAGAATTTTACCTGCTCTCAAGAGGATTCTGGCTGTCCATCTGATCACATTATGTTTTTCTAAGGATACTTCTTCCTAGCAGCAAGATTCCAGGTGGAATCTTAAGTGTCTTATTCAGCAAGCCCAAATCTGTTAGTGGAAACACTCCACTGCCCTGCATTCCTTAAGTATAGGTGTGTGGCACCCTCAGTACACACGCTATGATGAGCTATCAGTAGTGCAATAGCTACCTTTTTTATCTGAATACCCTTCCAAAAAGAATGAATATGAAAAGAGTTCAAAAGGGGAAAAAACCCGCTTACTCAAAGTAATTGTCTTTTCATAGTTAAAAAAGTTTAATTCAGAACATAGAGGCACAGCATTGATTTTGAGCTGTATGTTTTTTACCTGTGGAGGTAGAATGAAGTATTCAGATTTCAGCATCTAGAGTTGGTGACTCTAGATTTCAGCATCTAGAGTAATTTGTATGATTTATCAGACTGTTCTCAACAGCACACTGAAACAAGGGAAAAACCAAAATGTAGCAAGTTGCTGTACTAATTAAGGGGTAAATTCGAAGCACACCAGGTTGTGAAATATTGAATACAAAAAGCTTTAGAAAGAGATGGAAAAGGGAAAAAAGTGATTCTTGAGAAAAATACTTTGTTTCTGTTTTTATTTTTTATTTGTTCTTCTACATGAAGCCATAAGCCGATATTAACCTAATTAGCCAGAGATCTTCCTTCTGTTCTTTATAGCTTCATAGCAAGGAGGAGGTTTTTTCTTGTAAATCTTGTATGTGTAAATCTTGTAAATCTTACATGTGCTTTTCTGCAAATTGTAGGGTTTTTAATTAGCCTCTCAGCTGGGGAAGACAGACCTCTTAGTGTTTTCCTTCTGGTCATTTGGGTATGGTCCAATCTAGTTAAGTAAATAATAACCAAGAGAGCTTACTTCAG
The DNA here is from genome assembly GCA_013400235.1 of Oriolus oriolus. NCBI lineage: Eukaryota > Metazoa > Chordata > Aves > Passeriformes > Corvidae > Oriolus > Oriolus oriolus. Next base: position 1,793,569 of record VXBT01010117.1, read on the forward strand.
TGATCCCCAAATTTCTGATTTATAGGCAGAGCACCGTGCAGATATGAGGCTACAGACCAAACTTGTTTTCTCCCTCCCTCTTCACCCAGCCTGAATTTTTCTATGACTAAATGACCTAAATCAACACTAGACTATCTTGCATGTAACCCACAGGCTTTGGGTTGAGGACCACTTTCTAACTGGATGCAGTTATGGATGCACAAATAGGTCTTCCCAGGTTTGCCACTCTTGTTCAGAGTTCATCATGCTGCATACCAAGCAATTTCTCTGATTTCAGTGGCCAAAAAACCACAGTATATAGTACTGAGCATAGGGGAATGTGACAGACACTGCCAAAGGATAGCAGAGAGTTATAAATATAAACAGAGTTTTAAAAAGCCAGGAATGATGCTGGCTCATATCCAGATCATTCTGCAGGTTTTAGCAAAGACGACTGAGGAGCTGTTTACAGACAGCTGTGGGAGCTCATCTCATTTGTTTCCTATGTAGCCCCTAGAGAGGATTTAATGATTGGTTTGGGTTCGTGCATTTCACCTGCACTCTTGGGAGCTGTATTATGCTGCCTGGTGTTAAGAAAACATAGAGCTGATGCTGGATGTTTACTAGAAAGTCTTTCTCTGAAGTGATCTATGGATTCACTGTTACAGTATATACTATGTTTCAGTTTAAATGACACTCCGTAGTTCTTTTTTAAACCTGTAATCAATACCAATTCCTGACTTTTAAAAGGGTTTAGACTGAGCAATAGCATGAGAACTTTCTGCTTAGCTTTCATTCACCAATGTTCAGTTGTTTTGGAACACATTTTAGCTGCTACAGAAAACATTTCATTTCGTGTTTGGCTTTTTCCCATTGGATATGTGTGAGCTTCCAGCCTCTTCCTTCTAATGCAGCAGGAGTTGGCATGTTAGATTAAGCCCTTAAGTCCTGGGAAAAGGCTGCTTCTGCTCCTGTTCCTGCTCAAACAGTGGAAGGGAGCACATATTATTAGATCCTCCATAAATAGTATGGATGCTTTTTTGTTTTCAAGTAGCTATTTAGAATTCAGGCAACAGTTTCCACTAGCATATTAATTTTTCAAAAGGCAGAATTTGGAGACTAATATATTTGGTATTTGGCAGTGTTTCTTAACGTATCCTGCAGCTCTTAAAATACATGTTAACTTGGAGTTTGAGCAGCCAGTGTCCTGAAGGAAGGCATAGAAAATTAGGCTTGGCCGTGGCTGTTGTTTTCTCTCAGGTTTTAGAGGAAAACTGGACACTTCATTGCAAGAACAGGAAGACAAGGAACCATGGATTATATCAGAATTTCTAAGGCCAGCAAACCAACATATCTACTTTGCTGCTGTGAATTAAACATGTCAGATATTCCTTTTAAAATTTAGAGAAGACTTATTCTTCCTTTTGCAAGGTGGCACAGCTGTTCATATTCCTGTTGCACCACAAAGAGCCTAGGTTCATTCTCTCCCTAGAAGCAGGTGCTACCAAACTACCAGCAGCCTGCTTGGAAGAGGGGTGGAGCACAGGAAGGAATGGCCAGGGAAAGGTGTATCTTTGCTTGGGGATGGGACAGAAAAGGAGGAGACTTGACTATGGAGCTGAGCCAGGGTAACAGCATTTCCAGGAGAAGGGTCAGACACAGTTGAGATGGCAGCTTGCTGAGTGTAGTTCTTAAAACCAGTTAGTTTGAAGACTTCAACAGCCAGTTCTACTAAGGTGCTTGTAACCTCCCCCAACATAACTTGGCCTGTCTCCTCACTGCCTTGCCAATAACCACAAGGGAGATAAATGGGTGCTTAAAAGCTCTCCATCAACTTACAAGCTGTTCAGATTGTGAACTCTCTCCCATTAACTAAACTTGCTACATGCAGTTAGTAATCAGCAATAAGCATCCTCGAAGTGTGGGCTGCTGATAATGGTGCCAGTAATTGAACTATTCCACAACTACATACTTCACTCTTGCTCTACTCAGTATGGCCCACACATAACTCTTCCAAATTTATGTGGTCACATATGGTCGTGACTGCAGACTGGAAAGTTACTTGGCAATGTAAATTTACTTTATATGATCACTTTAGTCATGTTAGTCAGCTTTGGTCCTAATGCAGTAGATGTATCTGTTATCCCACAAAATAAAAACTGAAAATGGTCTTCTTTGAACATTAAATGAAAGAAAAAAACTACCTGTGAAACATTCATCCATTACAGCTGTGACTTGTAAATATCAGGCTGCAGGATATTGTGTTTTTTTCAGTTCAGTCTTACATGAAGAAACTCCAGAACAAACTATTCAAGATGTGCAGCTTGGGCACTTGGCTTCTACACTTCATTGTTAAACATGGAATCTTGTGTCAGTTCACTCACAGGGAAATAAAGGCATTAAAGCCATTGTGATCTGCACTGTCCCAGAGCAGAAGGAACAGCTGATAAGGCAGTGCTGTATGTGATGGGTGGAATACAGATGCAGTGTTTGTTTTCCCCGGTGTTGCCTGACACACTGACGACAGCATCAGGTGAACTGAAGAAGGCAGAATGTACAATGAGCAGTTGCCTGCTCTGCTGTAAATGGCCTGTACACGGTCTCTTCATCACTGATAGAGCAGAAAAGCCATCTCCTTTAAATAGTTTAGCCCACATGAGCTGCAGTTGATTTATGAACTTGTAGGGATGGTGGATAGGTTTTTGTAGGAGATGAACATTTTACCTGAAAGTGAAATGTGAAAAGCTCCATTTTTTGCTGGAATATGGACGATATTCCAGCTTTTACTGTTCCCGGAAATGATAGACCACAAATCTGACTACCAGTGCTGTATTAGGTGATTTCATATCAGAAGTGTTTGAAATCTGCACACTCAGTCAAAATCAGTGGTCTGATCCAGAGAGCACAACCAAACTGGGATAATGCGTGGCACAAAAATCACCTATCTTTGGGCATTTACTGAAGTATGAGATGAGTTACTTCTTAGCCACTTTTATCTGAACTTTGAAGACAGTTCACTAGGTTAGATATTGACATTGTTTGGACAGACATCACAAAATTCTCTGAGCTAGAAGGGGCCCACAAGTATCATTGAGTCCAACTCTTAAGTGAAGGGTCCATAGAGAGATTGAACCCACAACTGTGGTGTTATTAGCACCATGCTCTAACCAGCTGAGCTAATGGGCAAGGGCTATGAGATTTAAGCAGAAAAATAAAGTTTATTTCTTTAATTATGATTGTCGTATAGCTGGCTCTCAGGGCTGTGCCTGTGTGCACCCCCAATGCACTTAAATTCCCGCAGTGGTCCAGGAATTCCCAGGCTTGTTGTCTGCACAGATGACATAAAGGGCTGGTTTGAGACAGCAGCCCAAGTTGAAACCAGGTGATTGATGGAACTGCTGGCCATCTGCACAAGAAGTATTTGACAGCTTGTTACAGGAGTGATCCCAGTGGGAATTTCAGACAGTTCTTGAGATTTCCCAGGCAGACCCTGCTGTGCCTAGACCAATTTGTATGCTTAAGCATGTCGATTAACATCCTGGGCAAAGAATCTGGCTGTCCCAGATAGTCACAGACAGTTCCTGCTGCAAAGTTAATCAATTGTACACGAGTAAGACAATCAATAGGAACAGTTCCTGCATGTGTAGAAATGATCATGTAGGACAATCTTTTGTACATACTTAAGATAGTTAGGAGATGTTTTGTATGTAGGTTAAGGTGATCTATAGTGATGCATTATGCGTGTCTTGCAGTGGTCAGGTAGGACCACAGGCCAGCTGGGTTACAAAAACTGTACAGAAACATGTTTTAGGGAGTCTCACCCAATCCAACTAAGATGACCCTGTAAGAACCCTTGCTGTGGAGACTCCCTTTACCATCTAGACAGCAACCGAGTGTCCTGTAGGGTGCATTGTATTGTCCATGCAAAAATTAGATTCTAAGTCAAAATCCCAATAATGTTAGCTGTTTTAAAGTATGCTCAGTTTGTGAGTGTCTTTGCAGCAAATTGCACCAAAAGCAGCTCGTGCCTTTGAGCTCGCACTCCAAATGCCATGAAATCTTTGGATACCAGCAGAAGCCCTTCCAGTGAACGATAGCAGTGATAGGGCTGTATGTATTGTACGTTGCCCTACACCAATTTTGGAACCATGATCAAACAAATACTTCCAACAGAGTGGCAGATACCACCTGCTGAGCATGGGAGAGAGGGATTCTGATTGGCAGTGGGGAAGATGTGAGAGTGTTTTTGATGAACAGAGTATTAGCTTGGTGTTTTTCACATCAACTTAACAGGGTGATGATAGCAGTGTTGATAAAGCCTTGGAACAATAAAATTGGTGAGCATTCTCCTGCCTTCCACCATCTTCCTAGTCAAGAAGTTCCACTGGATGTTGCAGCCATCCAGAACAATTTATTTCACAGGAATAGTGACTGAGCCCTAAATTATCATGGATTGTAATGGTCTGACTGTATTTTCGTTGCACTGCATGCAGATTATATACTGTTAAGGGCAGTTTTAAGCATTGTTTGTCTGTTAAGTAGTTCACTGCATGCCTCAGAGGCAAACACACAAACTTATAAAGCAGAAGTACACTACTTTCCTTCGTTTCTTTTCCACTTTGTATGCAAGATCTAATTGCTATTAATGCAATACAGAATGAGAAACCCAGCATCTGTTTATGTTTACATTCATTTACACAGCAGTAATATTCAATTAAAGTGTTTCTGTGGCATTGAGGTTTTGATCTAAAACTGACATGTGTTATGGGGTGCTTGCAGTGCTCCTGCATTTCACCAGCCTTCTGTTTTTCTGTAAGCTGGCCTGCTGCACGTGTCAGTGAAATAATAGGCATAGACTGCTGTTTCTTCCTGCCCTTCCCCCTTCCCTTTAATTTTTTTTAGATATGCAAATTTAAGATTTTGAAAAACTAAGTCCATAATCAAAACATTTTACAGATTTTTATAACTTGCGTGGCTTAGTTTTTGACTTGAATTTCCACTTTATAATTGAGATTTTGTGTATTTGCTAATGGACATATTGAATGCTAGAGAGCTGAAGTCTCAGGTGATAAAATATGCTTGTGGTTGTGACACAGTGCTACCATGTTAAGAACAGGGTCTTTTATCCATGGTTTTCAGTACAGACTGGACATTAACAGACCAGGTTTTGTAAGCCAAGATATTTTCCTTCAGACTGTTTGGGAGGAAGTTAGTATCCACCAAGAAACAGATAGCAATTCAAACTCCCCAGCACAGTGGAACCTTTGTGAAGAGGTCAGAATCTATCCATGCAGACTGAGTAGCCTAAGCAGTACTTCCTCTGCTCTCCCAGTCCCTCTTCTGCACAAAAAAAACCCCAGAGCCATGCAACTATTATTTAGATGTATTTTCCATTATTATTCAGACCTAGAATACGAAGAAAGTAATTTTACATAAAATCAAACTGGGTCTTAAATTTCTGCCTGGTCTAAAGAGGTGGTCAGAAAGAACTACCGTGGAAATCGCTGAGGCTGGTCAGAAATTGATCATGATGATGGGACTCATAGTGCCTTTCTGACTTAGCAGTTGTCATCTGCTTAGTGGCATGTAGCTTTCATGAGCAGCCTCACCTCTGACTTTGTGGAGGAAGGCAAGATACCAGACATGGAATAGTTTCTTGCAGATTTCTATGTAATTTTTCTTCAGATTTACAAATATAGTCAGTTAATTTGAGATTTAGAACTGTTAGTTTGTTTACTGAGGTGAAGCCCAGTGTGATGCCAGAAGGTGCAGTATTTCCTGATCCTCTGTCAAGGTCCTCAGTCTGCCTCCTGTGTTACATTGTGCAGTGCTTCTACTGCTATTCCAGAAGAAAGCCTCATGTCTGACTTTGTAAACCCCTTGTACTTTTCTGCTGTTGCTGGTGCTTTGAAAAAACATTGGAGTTCTTTGTTAGTTTTATAACTTAGTTCTAATTGCTGTGGGCTTCTCTGTAGCTCCACCTTTTTCTTGATTCTAAGGAAAAGCAGTACAGTTGTTCTGTTCTACGTCCACTAGGAAGAGGGGATAGCTGTTCTGTGTAACATATGTGGAGTGAGGAATAAGGAGCCAACTCTCTTCTGCTTAGCATCACCCACATTTGTATCATAGTAGCTGACTGTGACATTTCAATAGCAAGGATTTTTGTTTGGCATTCAGCTTCTTAAACATTGCTCATTGCAGCAACATGTGCTGCACCTCCGGGGAAGGCAATTTTAGCAGAGAATGAGAAAAAGATGGATAACTGCACATAAGATTTTCCAAAAATTATTCAATTCGACAAAAATTAAAAAGTATGCCCTAGAAAAAAACTAAAAAAGGCAGAACACAACGTCTCAAACTAACTTTGGCAGCTATTGCTTGTTCCACGCATCCCCATTACAACAACTGCTTTCTCAGAACATCATCATCCACCTATGAGAAACGAAAGCATTTTGCTGTCCTAACCTTGGACGTACAGAAATCATTTGAACACTTTGATCTGCATGAGGGGTATAGGTTGTATATCCCCTGTACTTGCTGGGGAGAGTTAATGGTCATTGTGTGCTCCAGCACAATTTCTTTCTTTGGCACCTGCAGGTAAAAAGCTGGGAAGACATATAATGACTAGAGCTTAGATGGTCTTAGATCTTAATGGTTTTTCACTTGCTCACATGGACACCTCCCTGTGAAAGGGCATTCGATCACTCACAGAAGAACAGCAGTGACTGTTCAAGGCATTCCTAGTCAGGCTCAGTATTGACATGAGCATCTTACCAAAGTGTTTAGTCATTCTTGCTTTTAGATTTACAAAGAACGTGTATTTTCATGTCTGATTGGTAAGCTGAAAACGATGGGAGGCTGAAAGAACTCCAGAAGTATTCTTGATTCATGACCAGGGAGCTGGTTAAATGGTTAGATTTCCTCATTTGTAAAGTACTTGGTGTTGACTTATTTCTGAGAAACAACTGAGATTCAGGGAAGTGTTGGGCAACAGATCAGATGTGAGCTACTTCCCATGGAGCAGTTTAGCAGGCAGTGTAGGCACAAAGTATTCTGAAAGACTGGGGCTGAAATAGTCATTCTTGTGGAGAAAAATGATGTTCACTTTGTCTGGGCACACCTTTGTGTGTGACACGTTTTCACAGCACTGGAAATGACAAAGCCGTGCTGTGTGCCTGGCACAGCACAAGCACACACTGAAGTCACTCTTTTCATAGGTCTTCTGAAACTGTCTCAGTCCAGGTGAGGGCTGATTTTAGTCTGAGTACTTCCCCTAAGGGGGGGACCTATAATAACATTATTAATGCAATGCCATTGATAGGTAGTACCTCTTTTTGAGTCAACTTGGTATGAGAACATTTGAACTTCTAAATTGAGAAATTTTGTTTCTGTTAGTGGAAGTATCACTTTTCAGGTCAATCTGCAATCCTACAAAATTTTGTTTTTTGAGATACATGTAAGGTTATTAATGACATGCCACTGGTGGTAATTTGACTTGAGTCATTTCTCTTAGCAGAGCTACCACTTTTCAGATCAAACAATTTAATCCTGTGAAAATTTCATTCTTTGAGCTTATGTTGATGGTGTCTAGGTCTCACCCTTTCAGAAACAAAAATGAAAACTGAGTAATATTTTGATCCCCTGGTAGTTTTCCTGTATATTCCTCCATTACTTCAGATTTGACCCCTTTCACAGCTGCATGGAAGTTTCACAGTTTTTAGCTGACACAGATGAAAGCCTATAAAATAGTTCCATCTGTTTTGTTTTAATGAGACATTTAGGACCTGTGTTCACCTGTCTGATTGCAATTTTATCTGATGGTCTTTAGGGTGAAACTATGAAGTTACAAGGAATTAGGTTGCCATTGGTGGCCTTAGCCTTCGCACAGATGTTTCAAGAAGTGTTTCAAGAAGTTGTAGGAGTTACATGTCTGCTACATGGACACTCATTTAATCACTACTCATACAAATTCACTGTTGTCTGAAGTATTTGATGATATTTAACCAGAAGCAGGGCAATTAACTAGACTGATGTCACAAACTTCAAGTTCAGTATTTCTAGCTTTGAAGGAGCCCAGTTTTCACAATGTCTTTATTTTCTTCAGATTGTTTCTCTAGTTAGTCTTGCATTGTTTGAGAGACATTTTAGCTCCTTCTGATACCAAAGAAAAGGAACACGTTTTCGCCCCTTGTCACATTCACTTCTGCTTACACTAGGTTATTGTTAGTTTTGCTTGTTCATAATTATAATACTTTTTATCCTTTATTATTCTTTTTATTCCAGATGTATTCCTGGAGAATTTCAGTCCCCAGGAATTTTGATCTATTGTAATACTTAGCACTGGAGAAGAGAACACCTCTTCATGTAATTTTTGTTCCCATGAAGCAATAACTGTGATACAAGAAGTTCCACTCACCTGGCCTCCAACTCTGCAGGATGGAGGATGATTTGTTTTCCTGCAAATACTTTGCTTTTGGTTAAAATAAGAGAGATAAGAGTTCTTAATGGGATATAGCATTTATTCCACCCACTAATGGCCTTTTTTTTTTGGTGCAGCATTTTCAGCTGTTGAAATTTTACTGTTCTTACTCTTTAGGCAGAAACAGTTAAAGTTTAAGTCTGGAGAAAGGTGATTTTACTGGTGAGATGCCCTGTAGTAGGTAGGGATTTTCTTCTGAATAGAAGAATGGATCCTTTTTCTCATATGTATTTGTTGTGTTTTGACTTTGTGTTCATATATCAGAGGAAGGTGCATTCCCACATCCTTTCCACAAACCATCCCAGGACATCAGGAAATTTCTTCACTGAGGGGGTAGTCAGTCAGTGGAACAGACTCCCCAGGGTCACGTCACAAAGCTCTTGAACTGTGGTTGTGACTCCAAGCCTGCTGATGGACACCCCTCTCAGTCATATGGTTTAGTTTGAGGTAGTCCTGTGAGGAGCAGGGAGTTGCACTCGATGATTCTTATGAGTCCCATCTGACTTGAGACAGCCTATGATTCTGTGATTCTTTATTTTGCAGCTCTGGCGGTTGAATACTCTTTTGTATGGATACGAACAGGACAGGGATCTTTCAGGCTTAAAAGGGTGGGAAGTCATTCCCTCAGCATTTTTGGTGTCTGGTTGGGGATTTTTTTGTACATTTTTTGCACAGGTATTTCAGACCTGTAATCTCCTGCCAGGCATTACTTGGTTAGCAATAGTCACTGTAACTGTTCTGCAACCTTCTTTCATCATCCTTAAAAAAGGATTTTCCGTCAGGGGAAGAATCTCACTTCAGATAAATTTTTGTCACTGAGTTGAGGCTGTTGTCTATCCAACATAACATGTGTTTATGCAAGATATGGTGTTGCTTTTTATTCTAGACAGTGCATCTTGATGACACCTGTTTGTTATCCTGACATCATGCAAAATACAGGTTGTGTGTCTCTGGACTTTGACCCCAGGAGCTGCATGGAAATGAGCTAGAACATGGAATGGCTGCAGCTAATGTGCATGTACTTGCATAGTTACTAAAGTCTGACAGTTACTAAAAAGCTGACAGTGATAATATTTTCATGGATTTGTATCTTCCCTGATGAATTAGCACAAAGAGCTTGCTGATTGAGTTCACTGGCAATTAAATTGGGCAATTGATCTTCCTTATCTTTCCATACAGATGAACTGGGAAGGGCAGCCATGAGTTTTCACCACTGGGCAAATTCTAGCCAGATCTACCTCTCAGTCAGCAAAGCTCTGGCTTCCTGCCATTTTATCTACTTCAGCTTGTTTATCTCTTTTCACTCATTCACTGACAAGAAGGAAAAAAACCAAAAAAGGCTTTATCTTATCTTCTAGGGAAGTTTTGTACTTTTGCCTCTTCTGGAGAGGTGGGACTTGAGAGGATGGTGTTTGGCTGGTTCTCACTGACCTCTCTTGGGATGCTCAGACTCTTGTAGGTCTTCCACCCTTGACTGCTGCACTGAAAACAGCTGGAGCTGAGGCCAGAGGCCCCAAAGAAATAGGAAACTGCACTAACTGAGACTGGCCAGACTTTCCCGTTCTGCAGTCTTGTCTTGTACAAATGAAGAGAGGAAAACAAAGAGGGCATTCAGCATTTTGGAAATAGCAAGAAACAGTCAAGAAATTTAGAAAGTCTCGAATGGGAGTAAAGAATAGGTCTCAAATAGAAACTGGCCATTTTAGTTTGATGTGGCTAAACAAGGTGGAAGAAAAGCCAGCTAAATACCTAAGGGGAAGGAGATAGTCCTTAACGGTTCCAGTAGATGAATTACCTTTTGGTCATTTCTTTTCTGAAGAAGCTGTATGGCTGAATGTCTTGTTACCTAAATGGCAGAGACAAAAAAAAACCCCATCAGTTTTACTTTATGTCTGCAGTTGCATCCATATAAAGCATATTGGTTCCAAGAACAGAGCATGGATAAGCTCTTGGCACCCTCAATTAATTTTGTTAAGGAAGTTGTTTTGAAGACGCATCCTTAAATCAGGTTTTTCCCACTTGTCTGCCCTTTGTGTGCATGTGTGTATTGGTGAGAGATTTGGAAAGAAAGAAAGAACAAAAAAAAGAAGAAAAAAGTCCTCAACATCAGTCGGACTGTGTTATGGACTTTGCTACAGAGATGAGAATTAATTTGCAGTTATTTTCCTTTGCTGTATGCTGATGCTGATTTGGGAGGTTTTGTTTGTTCTGCCTTTTTAATATCTAATCTTCCTTTCCAGTTGTGGCTTGCTCCATGGTTTCTGCATTTGCTCTACATTATCCAGGACGCAGAGGTTCAAATAACCATCCATTTGTATCTCAACCTTTTTGCTCACTGCTGTTTGTATCCAGACTTGTTGCATGCATGTGTGGAAGATATCATCTGTTTCTTAAAGTGAAAGATGAGACAGAATCCCATTAAAGTCACCAGTGCTTCTGTGATGGGGTAGAACAACAGGCACAAAGGCCAGCAGAAACAGAAAAATGATTTTAGCAAAGACGTATAAATTCCTTTCTCCTTACAGTTGTTTCTTAGAGCAAGTTATTATTATTTCTTAAAATACTCAGAAACCAGAAATTCTGAATCTAGAACAGTTACCCAGCTTTGCTGGATTTTTGGTTTCCTTGACAACCATTCATATAAATGGTAAGGACTTGTTATGGGGGGGGAATATCAGTATAATCAGAACCTGTGAATCACCCAGGAAAAAACTAAATTCAATGTTGAAGTTACAAGTTATCCAGCAAATATTAATAGAAGAGTCTGTTTTTGTTTAAATAAGGCTCTTCTGTTAATGTTTGCTGGATGCCTGACAAGGATGGAGCAAAGGCAGTGATTTTCTGAAGGTGAGATGCAAGGAGATTCCTTTTGGCATTCCTGCTGAGGAAACTATGGGTGATGACAGTAACCTTCTTCCTCTCAGGATCTTTGGTGACTTGGAATTTCTCTCTCTCAATCTAGGCTGGGTTTTTTTATTATGGTTATCTGTAAAAAGGAAATGTGCTAAAGACGGGCGTGAATGTTTACCCATATTTTAACGCTAACCTATTTGTCTCCTTTCTCAATGATTCAGTTAACCCAGTCTCAGCAACAAGGTGTTGATACTGCTCTCCTGAAAGCAAGAGAGTGAGAAAGGGGATCAGTCACATGTCCCTGCAAAGAGCTTAGCTATTGTGAGGTATAGTCAATGTAAACCGGGAAGGATTATCCTGGAACTAATCCTGGGCAGTGCTAGTGCTGCTGGAATTGTGACTCAAGTTTCAGGAATGTGGGAAGAGATATGGCATATATTCACAGCAGGATGAAGTTCTCCCTGTGTGAAAAACCGTGATGAGAAAAGCTGTGCATCAAGAAAACTTCCTGTCGTATGCCAGTAAATTGATATTGTTTGTCTACCGCTTCTTTTTTTGCTTTATGTTGCAAATCACAAAATATGATCATCATTAAAGTGGTGGCAGTATTTTCCTCCAGTTTAGAAATGACATGAAAGTCCCAGTTCTGTTACCTTTATCTTAAATGAAGGCCACAAGATTTAAAAAACCAATATCTTGCTACTTGTAGTGTTCATAGTAGCAGCCAAGCACTAAGCGAGTAATGAAAAAGCTGTGAAAACAAGTTGTCAGCTGCGGCTAGAAAGTTATTTATCCAATCTGAGGAAATAACAATTTGTATTGTTATCTGATTCACACATCAGAATTTCACGGTTGTTTCCCATGCCTGGGACATTTGTAAGGGCTGCCTGAAGCCAGCAGCTACAAAAGAATTTGGCTGGTTTTCCTTTACAGAGATCCTTCCTGCTGTAAGTTCTTTCACCATATAGACTGCACTGGTGTTCAGATCAGTGTCAGACACAATTTAGCTACAACTTGTGCAGATTTAAAATGCTCTGTGATTTTGCTGTGGCCTGGAAGTTTAGCTCTGTTTGCCTTTTTTTAAGATTTCAGAGTTAGTTTATCATCTGACTGATGGAATTTTCGAGGAAGATAGTGCCTATGTTGAAGCTGGTAAGAGCAAGTGGATGCTGAATACTTGTGGATATCCATGTTTCCACTGAGTCATTCATTCCAAAACCTGATCCACATTTCTCTTCATTTTAATCAATTTATTCTAGATGCCAGATATTTTTAATGGTAAAACCCAGCATGAAAGCTCTGGGGAGGCAAAATCTATAAACTGCATTTTCTACTTCCCTTCAGCTTTTCTGTTTTCTGAGTTCTTCTGTTGTCTGCTGGCTGTTTCCCCAACACAGGGAATCTGCAGCCATTGAGTATGGATGGTGGTGGAATTGGGTTCTGTTTGATCCCATTTATGAGCCCACCTCTGAGGTGGGGGGGGAGGCATGCAAGTGGCACCTTGTGCCTCCAGGGCTGCTGCTTCTCAGTCTGGTGCATCACCCCAGCCAGCCTGACCAACAGGCTCCTGCAAGGCACTGACCTTCGTGGTGCTTTGGTGGAGCCAGCTGAACAGGTGTCTTTGATTGAGAGTGGGGAAGGGGATGCTATGTCATAGCTTTGGATTATTTAGATTGATTTCCCCCCCCCGCCCCCAAGCATATCTAGGAAGATGCAGTGAATGTAGTGGCAAAATCAATACGGTATTGAAGGCTGCGTTTTTCCAGGGTGAAGTGCTTAAGGACATGGTGCCAGGGAAAACACTTTATCAGCCAAAATTCCATCTTACCACACTGAACAAGAAGCACTTTTTGTAGCTCAGAGGGTGCTATGGTGCTATATATTCTCTGGGACAGTGAGGAATTTCATTAAGAAAGCAGAAAAAATTACTATTTAACAGAGAAGGGGGTCTGACAGGAACCTCATGATGTTCAACAAGAGGTGCAAAATCTTGCACATAGGAACTACCCCATGTACCAGGACATGCTGAGGGTTGCCCAGCTGGAAAGCAGCTTGGCAGGAAAGGATCTGGGGATCTTGGTGAACACCAGGTCGAACATGAGCCAGGAATTTGCCCTTGCAGCAATGACTGCATTAGAGAAAACAGTGACAGCAGATCAAGGGAGGTAACTGAACACTGACACAGGTTACCCAGTGAGATTGTGGAGTCCCTATCCTTGGACATAGTCAAAAGCCATCTGGACATGGCCCCATGCAACTGGCTCTGGGTGGCCCTGCTTGCCGGGGGAGGTTGGACCAAATGACTTCCAGAGGTCCCTTCCAAGCTCGTTCTGTGATTTTGTGGTGCTGTATGAGTGCAACCTATTCATCAGGAAAAGTCAGGATAGAATTTTCCTCTGGTAGGGAGGTAATCAGAAGCTGTTAATGGGGGAAATGCTTTTAGAAGGGAAACTTTTATTTATAGAAGGGAAATGCAGTCTTAAGTTTATGCAGTTGCTAGCTAAAACTTTTGAGAGCTTTTTTTAATGGTACTGTTCTATATCACCTCCCAATCCAGGAAGCACATAGAAAATCAGGCTGTTAGGCTTTCTGTCAGCCTCCAGTGCTTCAGAGAAGATGGTAAACAATGAGAGAAACATGTACTGTCCTACAGTCCCACAGAGCCTTAGTTTAGCTTTCCTCTGCTTTTGTGCTTGCCACTGTTTTGATGCTTCACTCTGTGTATGTAAACAAGCACTAAGGTATGACAGTAAATACATCATCTCTTTTCTTGTGCTTCATCTTACTGCTCAGTTTATCATGATTTCAGTAATGTGGAAAGGAGAAGGGTGAGTGCAGCAAAGTTATATTTGCAAACAAATTATCTTGGTATGAAAGACTGATAGCCTTTAAGAGCGTAACCTTTAAATAGAACTGTAATAATAATTGAATTTAATGAATTGGACTTCCAGCAAATATGAAACTGTATCCTAATTCAACCTAATTCACAGATGAAAAATCCCCCAAAAGTTATTGATCAACAGAAATACCACCAGTAGCTCAAAAATTTGGTGCAAATCGCTGCAGGATGGGAGTCTATATGGGGGCAGTATTGCTGTGGCATTTCCCTGGGTTTATATTCTTCTTCAGGCACCTGCCACCATCCACTATATGATGCCAGCTCCTGAGCTCAGTGGATGATTGATCTGACACAATATAGGCACTCAAAAGTTTTTTGTCCTTCTGTGTTGGTCACCATCACTCTGTTCATGTTGGTACTGTTTTCCAGACTTGTTTTATGCTAAGTCTACAAGTCCAAGCCTCCATCCCTTTCGGAGAGGCTCAGGTGACCTGCCCTTATACAGATACTTCACTTCCAGCTGTGGAGCAGTCAGTATTCACCTGGGAAGCCTGGGCAAGTTTCCCCATCATCTGTTCGTGGAGAAAAAGAGCATATTAAAAAATAAATTAAAGAATCACACAATTCCCTAAACAAGTACAGTATAAGAGTTGGAGTCTGGCTGGATATATTTGTGATGACTTGGTACAAGAGTTGTGCTTTGTGATCGTAATGTGTGTGCAACCAGACTCAAGTGTTTTTAAAAATAAAAACACCTAAATTCTTGGGAATGTAGCCACTATACAGTTTATTCACAAAGAATGAGCCACCATTTTCCCCTCTCTCAGTCAAGGAAACAGGGAAACTTGATTTTAAGCTCCATGTCTCTATCAGACTTCTCTCTTAAAAACGACACTTTTGCTAACTGTAATGAACATTTACAGAGTGGTAGCAACTGTGAGAAAGCTGAGTCAGGCTGTGTACTGCAACTGTGATTTAGTCAGCTTTTCCCAGAGATAGAGCACACTTAGGGAAGACAACTTGCTGGTGAGGTATACCTGAACATGGGGCCTGTTGCTTCCACCTCTCTGGCTTTTACCAGGTGACCAGTTACGTGCTGCATGCAGACTCACGGGCTTGTGATTTTTATATTCAAATAATTTAGGTAATTTAATGTGTTTTCAGTCTTCAGTTATGAAAAGAATAAAGATGGTTCTGATGAAAGACCTTTAGTGAGTAGCTGCTATTTCGCTTAACTCAAAAGAATCAATGTCAGCACCAGCTGAATGCTTTTCTTTACTCTTCTGTCATGAACAAAAACACAGATCTTGAGAGCTAGAGATCCAAGGTGTGCTATTTCTGCTGAACTGGGAATTATACAAATGGCAAAGTATGTCACACAGTTTTGTTTCACTCTCTTCTTTTACTAACTGTTTTTTAATGTTCCTGATGTATCTTCTAGGAATATTTGTTCTCTGAAGGCAACTCTGATCTAGCTTGTTAGCATATGATTTACAAACATGCCATATATGGGCCATTTTAACTGTGCTACAGAAACAAAATTGTATTAAAACTTGAAGTATTTAGACAATTTTTAGAAAAATGTTTTTTTCAATCAGAAGTCACACCCTTCTTCTCAGAAGACAGAGAGTCCTTTCCCCCAGCCCCCAGCAATGATCTGAGGTTATACAGAATAACCTCCAGGTCCTGGCCAAAACTAGGATGAGGACTAAGCACTTATTCCAGCATTGTACCCATGTATTTCTTCTCATAAGACTACATCTAGTACCCAGAGAGTGAGCCTTTACAGAGCTCT
The DNA here is from genome assembly GCA_013400235.1 of Oriolus oriolus. Taxonomy (NCBI): domain Eukaryota; kingdom Metazoa; phylum Chordata; class Aves; order Passeriformes; family Corvidae; genus Oriolus; species Oriolus oriolus. The sequence goes on from VXBT01010117.1 coordinate 1,809,514, forward strand.
TGTGTAGCGTAAGAAGTTTTCCTTAACATGAATTTGGAACTGTTACGTTATTCATGAATAGCAAAGCCATGAAGAAATTATGCTGCGGACTAATTAGGATCTCTGTTTGTGTCTTAGTCAACTCTGCATCACAGGAGAGAAAACTGTGGATAAATTGAACTGCTTGAGAGTCCAAGCTTCAACATATCCTCCAATCCAACACGCGCTAGCCAGCTGTGAGGGACCATTTGGAACAGGGGCTGCCCCGTTCATTTTGAGAAGTGATCCCTTCAGACATCAGGCTTCAGGATGGCAGGCTTTTGGCTCCTGTGTGCCAGATCAGAAGGAGCTGCCAGGCAAGGGTTTCTTCCCTGCAGTGATACATAGCAGTGGTGTTAGAAATGGGGAATCCTAAGAGCAAAGAAAACAACTGCACCTTGAAGGTGATTTACTTTTCCAGCCACCTTTTACCTTCCCTGCTTGTGTCAGCCTATTCATGCAACATATGAACCCCTACCTTATTAGCCTTATTTGCATAAGCACACTGCGTGTTTTTCTGGAGTAGTATTTCAACTAATAAAATGAAGGACATGCCATCCAAAATTAACGACATAGCAATGGGTAAAAGCAAACTCCAGGCTGTAAAATGACTCACTCTTTTAACATGTCAGGTATGACTGGTCTAGCACAGGGATATCAGCAGCATATTCAGAACAATATGTTTTGCAAAAGCAAAGTAGGTACTGCTTTGCTGACACCTTGATGTGATGGTCCATTCCTAAAGCCACCGTGTGCGAGAGCAGGGACCACAAATAACCAGAGTTTTGAGGGTGTGAATTTGAAATTATCTCTGTTACACATAGAAAACATTTCTGGGGAGCATTGAGTTTTGAATAAACCAAACAAAACTTCAAACTTCAGTTGGCGCTTTCTCGTTTTATTTTATGATAACCTGCTTTTCCTGCCTTTCCCCTGAAATTCTTGTCTTTCTCCTTAAAGGTTTGCTCTACTTCCCTCTGTCTTTTTAATGAACTTTGTAGTGGGAGAGTGCTCTGTCCTGGTGCAGGAATCCTGAGAATACAGAGAAAAGTCGTGTGCCATTTAAGGGGAATAGAGCAGGTCATCTTACATCATCAGAGGCCTTGTTACTTTATATTCAAAAAGAAATGTGCTCTAAGCACCTATTATTAGCCTTTCTTCAACCATGCTTCCGCCTTCCAAATGTAGAAACACATTCTCTTACAGAAGGTTTTCTCTAAGGATTTTGGGGGAAATGACTTTCTTTGTGCAAATGTTTCATATAATAAAATTCACAGTGGCAGTGAATAGATACGAGATAGTTAAACAACAGAACAGATCTCCTCACTTTTATGAATACACTGAGTTTCTGCCTAGTTCCTCCAAAGTGTAACATGCAAATCCCAAATCCAAATTTGGGACAAATCCCAAAATCTGTCTCACTCAAGTCCCATGTATACAAAATACTAATTGAAGGTAATGAGAGCCCAGCTCAAGGGAAAACTTAAAATCTGGGAATTGTAGTGCATGCCCCTTAAAACAAACAAGAGGAGTTTCAGACAGGGAAATAGGAACTTCTCAAAAACCTCTGTATCCCACTTTAAGCAGAAACTTTTGATACTTGAGAACTGGAGTCTCACAGAGAGAAAACTAAACAAAGCTCATGGAACATCCTGGTGCCAATAGTGCAATGCATTATGGAATTTAGTCTCCCAACTTCATTTTAGAAATTGTACAAATGTTTTGTTTAGCCCTTACTGAAGAAATGAAAATATCTGAGTTTGCCACATTCAAAACATAAAAACAAAAAATGTGGCTAAAAATTTTCTGTCACTTTCTAGACTTTTGAGCATGTCTGTGTAATCTCAGTAGTTTTAAGTTAAAGATTTAAGGCTTAAGGAAAATTTGAATTTGTAAGAAACAGATTTTTTTTGCAGTTACATAGCCCATTATTTCCAATGACTGGCCTTTTGAAATTCTGACCTCCAAATCTATAAAAAATATAAGGAAAATACTATGTCTGTTACTTCTGCATCAGAGAAAATTTTGAGAATGACAAACACAAATTTTTTTTGTTTGGTTGAAAATGAAAGTAGTGTATAATACACTTGAAGTTTTAGACTAAAAACGTTTTTCAGTTTTATCAGGACACATGGATATCTCAGAATGAATTCTACCAGACCAGAAAGGCTCGACTAATTTTAATAATGTTGTGTAAAGAGGTTGCCTCTAAGAACTTGTTTTTTCCCAAGCTTTCAAAAACTATAGTGTATTTCAGAGCTTCCGAAGTAAATTTAAATGAAGGCTTTTAGATAACTTTCCACCTCAGAGATCGTCCACTATGTCAAGAAAGTAGCGTCAGGAAAATTTTCTCTTTCTAATGAAGATTATTTTTTCTTCCTCTTTTTCTTCCCACTTCCCATTTCCTGTCAAGTCTGAAGTGTCTTGGATCCCCAACAAACACTACTCTGGGATTTACGGGCTGATGAAGTTGGTTCTGACTAAGACTCTACCTTCCAATCTTGAGCGAGTCATTGTCCTCGACACAGACATTACATTTGCCACTGACATTGCTGAGCTATGGGCCGTCTTTCACAAGTTCAAAGGTATTTTAATGGTTTTTCTACTGTCCTTTTTTGAGGGGGGAGGGAGAATGGTAAGGCAGGCAGTACACTGCGGGTGGAAGGGCTAGCTGAGGTTTGTTAAATGTTCAGTTTTTGGTGTTTGAATATAATTGTTCTGTTTGTGAGCTCTTTTCTCAATGATATTCTGTATAGAATAATTGACAACACTGATTATCTATATAGTTTGTTTTATTGGTGTGATTATTTGGGGCAGGTTAGAACCTGACAATGCAGTAGATGATAAAGAATTATGAGCATGCTGTAGTTATGTACCGTTCAATACCTCTTATTCTATACTTGGAAGAACTTGGGTTTTATTATTTTTTTTATTAATAAAACTTAATTATTTTAACTTTCAGTATAACTTTCCCGTATAACCACTGAAAATAAGTGAAGTTGGGATCATTCTTGAGCGAGGGAGGAAAATGAAGGGAGCAGAGTTACACATGTGAATAGAAATAAGTTGCTGCTTGCTCCTCTTAATGGGTTGATAAAGGATTCTGGATTTTAAGCATCTAAAATATTTTTTATTTTTCCCTACCTATTCCCATTTCCCACAGCTTCTTGAAAATGTACTTCATAGTTGGACCAAAAAAGGAGACTTTCAGAGTAACTCTGTAAGGAGATGGTTACAAAAAAGTTCTCCACTACCCTGTCACAAAGCAGAGCACTTTCTGGCTAGCACACTGCTAAAACCATTTAATTCTCTCAGGTTCCAGTGTTGCCAGCTGTTCAGAATCAGAGACATACCCTGTTGTTCTCCTCTTGCCCTCAGAATATGTATTGTAGTGCTGGTAAGTGCAGAGGCAGTCCAGCATCCTGGTTTAAAGGTTTAAAACCCTGCAAAAGCATAGCCTTGATGTGTTTCATCAGCTCTCTCAAAATCATCTGAAGCAAAGTCAGCCTAAGCAAATGGGAGTATTTATTTAGAGAAGCCAAAATACACCACTCCATTAGGAGGGAGCCAGGAAAGAGTACATTTACTGTACTTAGCCCTGCTGAAATCCACAAGGCCTGCCTTTCCCAGTACCCAGCTCTGGGGCAGGACCTATTATTTCAGCTCTACAGTCGAGGACTTGGTTACTTGAAGAAGTGCTTACTTCTTCATGCATTTGTTTCCTTTCCCTTCTGTGGATACGCTGATCTCCTTCCAGCAAGCCAGAAGCAATCACCTTTTTACTTAACTGAGTTATTCACAAGCTTTCTTCATTAAGGAATATAAAATTTTCCCTCCTCTTCAGGTATTGTTAATACCTCTTCACCAAGCCTTTCCTTGCACTTAACCTTGAGTTTCATGTAAATATACACCTTGACAGCCATAAGTAACGTAAATGTATGCATAGGAAGTAATGCTGTGCTATAGTATACTCTCACTGTGTGCAGCTGTCCCATTAATAGCAATATTTGACTGAATATGGTGTATTAGCATGTCACAGCAGGAAAAGAAATGTGGATAAACAGAACTTGGGCATAGAGGACTGCGTGGTCAAAGACAGCAAAATATGACTTGAGACAATGAGGAGGATTGTCTCCTTGCTTATAATTTCTGTCATAATTTCAATGCAGATCCCTTGCTTTTTTACTGGGAGAATGAAACCAAGCATAAAGACTGCTTGTAAAGAGAGGAAGATGGAGCAAAGGCTGATTTAAGATTGAAAGAAAATACAGTCAGAAAATATGGAAATATGGAGAAGAATAATTAATGGAAGTAAAACGTGTGTAAATCAGTCTCCATAGAGCTAGGCTAGAATGTTCATCTGATTAGAACTGTGAAAAGCTCTAACTTACATGTGGAGACAGAATTCCTGTGCTGCTGCCCTCCTGACGTACATAGCACAATTCACATTTTGTAAGTTGTCCCGTGTGTCTTTTTAATTCCAGCTGATCACCTGCTTCTCCACAGTTTTTCAATCCTGGCAATAAATTGGTCAGTGTCTACATCCCCTCATCTCCCAGGCAGTCATTCACAAGCAAAGAATAGATGAGACAATCCCATAGCCCCAGGTGTTGAGCTGGGAGAAGACTTTGGATCCTAAATGTTGGGGAGGAGAGAGGAAGTGTCCAAGCACAGCCTTGTTCCCCAGCCTGTCATAGGCTGCAGTTCCATTAGCAAAGATGACCTCAATGATGGTGACATCAGAGTTGAGTGTTTAAGGGTAAGAATCAGAGGGAAAGCCAACGAAGCAGATACCGTGGTGGGAATCTGTTGTAGACCACCCAGCTAGGATGAGGAGGCAGAAGAAATACTCTATAAGCAGCTGGGAAGTCTCACAATTGCTAGCCCTTGTTTTCGTGGGGGACTCAAACTTTCCAGAGGTCTGCTGGAAATACAGCACAGGGGAGAGGAAACAGTCCAGGAAGTTCCTGGAGCGTGTGGAAGATAATTCCCTGACACAGCTCGCGAGGGAGCCAGCCAGGGGCAGTGCCTGGCTGTATCAGTCAACAGACCTGGCTAACACAGGAGGTCCCAGTGGACTGGAGGTTAATCAACATGATGCCCATCTACAAGAAGGGCCAGAAGGGGAATCTGGGGGGGCCAGGAAAGGTCATGGAGCAGATCACCTTAAGTGCCATCATACGGCATGTGCAGGACAGCCAGGAGATCAGGCCCCATCATCATGGGTTTGTGAAAGGCAGGCCCTGCTTGACCCACCTGAACTTCTTCTGTGACAAGGTCACCCACCTAGTGGATGAGGGAAAGACTGTGGATGTAGTCTACCTAAACTTTAGCAAAACCTTTGACAAGTTTTCCCATAGCATTCTCACAGAAACTGGCTTCTGGCTTAGACATGTTCTCTGGATAAAAAACTGGTGGGATGGCCAGGCCAAGAGAGGGATGGTGAATGGAGCTAGATACATTTGGCAGCCGGTCACTGGTGGTGTCTCCCAGTGGCTCAGGGGCCACTTTGATTTAATATCTTTATCAATGATCTGGACAAGGGGATCAAGTGCACACCTGGTCAACACCAAGTTGAGTGGGAGTGTTGATCTGCTGGAGGGCAAGTAAGCTCTGCACAGGAAGGATCTGGACAGGCTGGATCTATGGGCCGAGGCCAGTTGTGAGTTTCAACAAGGCCAAGTGCCAGGTCCTGCACTTGGGTCACAACAACCTTATGCAGCACTACAGTTTTAGGGCAGAATGGTGGGAAAACTGCCCAGTGGGAAAGGATCTGTGGGTGCTGGTCAACAGCAGCTGAATATGAGCCAGTGTGTGCCCAGGTGGCCAAGAAGGCCAATGGCACCCTGGCAATATCAGCAATAGTGTGGCCAGCAGGACCAGGGCAGTGATTGTGCCCCTGTACTCAGCACTGGTGAGGCCACACCGTGAATGAACCCCAAGTCCCAGGTTCATTTCCGGGCCCCTTGCTGCAAGAAAGACATTGGGGTGTCCAGAGAAGGGCAGCAGAAAATTTCTTAATGGAAAAGGTTGACAAGCATTGGAACAGACTGCCCAGGAACTTGTGGAGTCACCATCCTCGGGTGCATTTAAAAGCTGTGTAGATGTGGCATTTAGGGACAGGGCTTAGTGGTGAACTTGGTAGTGTTACTTTCATGGTAGGACATAAAGGTCTTTTTCAACCTAAATGATTGTATTGTTCTATGATTCAATGGAAATGGAAGGAAAGGCAAGTAATTTGGAGAGATACTGGTACTCTTTTACTGTTTTGTAAAAGTTTCTGAATTCTGTGGTTCTCAGTTTTTCCTAAGTGTCCTTTTATTTCTCCTGCCTGCATTACAAAAGATTGAAAGATTGTATCATGTCATTAGCTCCAAACATTCCTCCAAAGGATATTTTACTAAACTAATGTTTTAATCTCTTCCTTGTTTCTCTCTTGGAAATCCCAGGTAAGTTTTTGAAGATTTCTTTGGGGGCAGTCTAGAATGTTTGTTGAAATACTGCATAAACAGAAGAATAATAAAACTCCTATGAAAACACTAGTCTCCAAAGGAACCTGACACTACACCCAACCCCAGTTAGGAGGGCAGCTTTAGACCCGCTGAGTCTCCTTCTAGAAATGTTCTAATGACCAGTTTCTGGCTAGAAGCCACCATTATAAACCTGGTTACATCAGGATGTTTTTTGAGCAAATTAAAGAATTTTTCACGTCAGTTCAGGGAAGGCAAGAGCTTCTGTCTGCAGGTTGCTGCAAGATAACTGATGAGGCAGTCCAGCAGAGCCTTTTCCAAATTGCAGCCACACATAGAGAGAAGGTCCTAGAGTCTGTGATTCTTTCTGTGCCTGGGAAGACTTTCTTCCCAACAAAAATAGCAATAAAGGGAGACCAGTAGCTTAGATTCCTTTTTTCTCGGACATGATGCTTGGAAAAAACTCAGATTCAGGACTGTTTTGTAATTTCACCAGGTCCGATTTGCTGTGTAGAAGTATATTTTAAATAGCACCTGCAATACCCGGAATCCTTGTTCTGCAAAGGTTCTTCTTCCAGTCATCTTAAGAGTTGCTGGAAAGATCAGACCCTTACATAGTAATTTAATATTTTAGGTGGTAACAGTACTACTACATTCACTCTGTAGATGGAAAAAAGGGAGCAGGATTTCTTTGTAAATTACTGCTCTTCTGCCCTTTTCTGATAAGCTCTTTGCATACACCCTTACAATGAATGATCCAGCTGTTCTGTAGTGGAGTGCAGAAATTTAAAAATCTCTTCTTTGAAGTGGCAACCTTAGGCTTTGGGAGAAATTCACACCTCTCTTTGGTAGCCTGAAACAGTGTCTCAAGCAATGTCACATTTAACAGTTTCTCTTAGGAGTCAGTCGGGGTTGTATAATTATTAATCTTTTTATATACAAGCTTCAATGCCTATGCATAAATATGTCTTTGGGAACCTGTAACTTAAATTTCAAGAGTCAGATCCAGCTTTTCAGCAGGGATTTGGGCATTTCTGCTTTAGCCTCATTCTCTCTTGCTCTATAGATAGGTAGACTGTTTTTCTCTAGGACTGATATATGCCTCCAAAATATTGACTTCAAAAGTTTGAGTCTGCAGCCAGTCTGGTGAAGATAACCTGTCATGCATGTTTTCTGTGACTTAGTGGACACTGATTATGTTTCCTATTCATCTTTCACTAGATTTTGACAGTTCTAAACTTGAGAAAGTACCTAGCCTAAGGGCAAAAGAGTGGGACTGTAGATCATAGTGTATTCTTGGATGGAATGCTGCGAAGTGTTTGAGACAACAAGGATTAGTAACCAATATGTTTTTATTGCAGAAACTTGGCAAATTCTTCTGAGAAAAAAATGAGTCTGAAGCTATGTTCTGTGCCATCAATCTTAAAGTTCTTTTAAAGGCCACATCTGCTGGTTGTTTTATTATTCCTGCTCACCCAAACTGTTGGTACTGCAATGTGGGTTCTTTTTTTCCAAGGTTCTGATTTTTAATTTTACTGTATGTTAAATATGGATTCTCAAGAGTGAATTTATTTGGGACCTGACTACAACAGTCATCATAATCATTTGTGTTACAGGTTGCATTTTCAGGCTGGATCACAGTCTGGGTGCTCCACATGTAAACAGCAAGAGACTCTTTGTGCTTTACCTGGTGTCAGCTCTTGTGTCTGCCTTGTTCCTTTAGGCCATTGCTGTGTATGAGTCACAGCTGAGACTCACAAATGAGACCTGAATAATCCCTGTAGAGATCAGTGTTGAGGAGCTCTGTGTTAAATTGAACGCTACATCAAAGGGCATTATGATATTTCTAAGTACATGTCAAAACTCAGAGGCTGTATTGAACAGTGATGTCTTACTACTACTGCATGTTAGCCTCACATTCCAGCTAGCTGATAGGATGAATATTTTAAGTGCTTTTAAACAACAGAGACTGGATAATACTTAGCTGGTGCATTTCAAATAACTCTACTTGTATATTAAGTCACTCAGAGAATATAAGCCACGATTAGTGTTCATCTGTGCAAGTAAGTTTTCTCTGGAAAGCTGACCTCCATTAACCAAGCATACAAGAAGGAGAAATGGCAAACTTGACAGGAATACTGAGATTCACATATTCATACCTTGCATGAATAAAAACATGCTATAAAAGCTGTTTGCTTTGTGTCAGGAGCTCAAACAATGATAAAAATCCATACTGACATCGTAAATACCAGAAAAGGTCAGCAGCGATTTTGGTGCAGGATCAAGTGCCCACAGCTGAAGAGGGACTGGCACATAGTCAATCCCAAACTTAAAATCTGCAAACACTCAGCATGTGGGTGCTCTGGCATATTGCTCTGCAGAATGCCTGAGGTAACAATCTAGGTTCATACGATATTTGCAGCTTCTTCAGGAAAAAGAGCAAACAAACAAACAAAAAAAAACCCAAGAAAAATCATAACCCTCACAAATTTAAGCATCTTGTGCAGGGGTTTTAGTTATTATATTCCTACAAGAACTTTTATACATAAGGTTGTAATGTTAAGTGCATGCAGAACTTTTCATTTGTGTGTGAATTTAGCATGCCAGAAAGTGACATGCTGATGGCACTGGTGAGAGTCAGGCAGTGTCAGCAGGTGCTGTATAAATTTCCCTGATTTTGGCTCTACCAGTGAAGGCCCGTTTTAATAAACCATACCTGTCATAGCCCTTGACTCTCCCGCAATGATTGTGCTTTTTATAGGTGTGCTCTTCTTGTGATGATGTAAAATACTCGGTTGTTGCCAAGATTAAAATTTAAAATTCATTGACACCTGTGGCTCAAGGCAGGATTTGAGCCATAGAATTGATTCTGGACAGGTTCTGTAGTTCAGTCTGTCAGTTTACACTGAGTAAATCATTAAAGCTTCCTGGTGATTTTGAGACAGGATCTCTGCAGGCTGACACAATGTTCATGTTAAATCCTGCAGAGATCTTTCTGTTTCTTCTGGTCAGTAAAACAGGCTTTCTTTTCTCACTAATCAAGAGAAAGGCATTAGCAACATGCACCTTAGTGTGTATAAAAATCCATGGTATGAGTCAGTCTTTTTGTGAAGGAAACAGGATCATATTGTAGCAGAGTGCATTAATAAAATTGTCAGGCAGCTATTAAAATAGCTTAAAATTTTCTGAATTTTTATAAGTGTCTAAAAAGGCCGAATGGCACTTGTCTTTGCTCATAAAAGAAACATCTGTTAGCTTCTGAAAGATTTGTGTAAGTATTTAATGGTTAGACTACAGTGCATAGCTCATCCTAGGGTTATGACACAAGTGAAATACAGTTTCTCTTTGAAAAGGTCCCTGTGGAGGCTCTATCTGCTAAAGATTTTCTGTTCTTGATTGTTATATTGTGATGTGTTCTTTTCTGCTACAGAATCTTTGAAGCTTCATTGATAAAGAATTTTATTAGTTAGCTATAGCTGATAGAAATATTGAGGGGTGTTGTGCTCCGGTGTCTCACAATGCTGTTATCATCTGTGTGTGAAACTGTAGGAGAATACTGGTTTATTTTGGTGAAGAGAGAAAGAAAGTAAGGGCTTAGGATACTTGAGGAAAGAAGACAAGTTTCTAACTGTGATTGAGGGTTAATTTTGCTGACTGTAATTAGGAGGGGATCAAACGAAGAGGTGGGACTTGCTGATTCTGTGAGTCCAGGGGAAAACACTTCTGTCTCTCCGCACTTGTCAGATAAGCTGACTGGATGGAAGTTCTCTCTTTTTTTTTCCCCTAATTGCAGTTTGCTTTGCTGTGATATTCCTTTATTGAGAAGCCAGTATGTGAGAAGGTTGACCTCAGTAAATGAGCTCCAAGGGAGAGAGTTTATTATATGGATCAGCATGTGCACATTCTAGTTTATGGATTTTAATGTGACAAGGGACATAATCAGAAAATTCTGATTATGAATTGCTGCCAAAATAGAATGGCTGCAGTTTCTGAAACATCTGTAGTTCTATTTTAGCTGAATGGTTCTTTGTCTGTTTCTGCCATCAGGCAGAAATATTTAGAGGTGAAAGGCCAACTATGCATAGAAATAGGGTATAACTCATGGTGGGGTAAATTCTAAAATAAAATAAAAGATTTCAGTTCTTTATTTTTCCATTCTGATTTCCAAGGGATACCCTTTCATCATGTTTTCAAGCTTTTTCGCAGGGGGGCTAGAGATGTTTTAATTATAAATGAAAGCTGATATTTTTTGTCATCTTTTGATACCACAACTGGAGTTTTTAGAATAAAAACCCACCACATGCTACAAGATTTGTAATAAAATCTTGTTGGCAAGACTGAAATTTTGAGGACCTTTTTCTACCTCCTCAACATCAATCTGGTGCTTTTTCTACATTATTGTTCTCCAGTCTTTGTTAACCAGCCACTCATTCTACAGCTGTCTTTTTGGCTTAGATGCTATGATGTATCAAACACCCAAACTAAACATTGTATGACTCACACAGTGTTAAAGCAAAAAAAAAAGTTTCCTCCTCTGAGCTCTTTCTTCAGGATTTAAAGAGATTTTAATTCTATTAATCTCTAATACTCCAGCTGTGGAGAATGGACCTAGAGCTTTTTTGAACTGCCTTGCAAATATTTATTAAGAGAAATCTGGGCAGAGCATGGCATCAAAGGAGCAAAGTACATATCCCCATCTCCCTTGACTAGCAAAAGCTGTGCCTCCTCAGCAGCTAGAAAATCCAGCTCCCACAGGGTAAGGACTAGGAGAAGGAGCATTTCTGCTTTGCATGTTTGTTACTGGCAGAGGAAAATGTATTTCTGGGAATGAGATGCCAGTAGGCTGTGCTAAAAGGAAAATATATGAGAACAGGGGGTGGGAAGAAACCAAGGAGGAAAATAATAACTCCCCCATCCAAACTAAAAAGGAGACATCAATCAGGAGTTGCTGTCCACCAATAAATGTTTTAGGTTGATTGCTTTCTCCTGTAGTCTGTTCACGTTCTTCTGCTTCCCTCCAGGTGCATTCAGTACCCCTGCTGTGTCAATTTACAACTTGTTTAATTATATTTTGTTTAGAATGCTATTTAAAAAACCCCAGACATGAACGTCTGCTTGTCTTCTTGGGTGGAGCACACAGATTAAGCCCATGTGCTGATCCCTCTGGCTGGTCACTCTGCATTCCCTTGGTGACAGGAAAGCAGAGCAAGTGCGCGAGCAGGCGGTGAATATGGAGGGAGTGGCAGCCTGTCCACCAATTAATAGTGTGTAATGATAAGTAACTTCTGCATGTGGGAAAAAGCCAAGCAGAAGAGACACCTGGGTCATTCACCTAACAAATGAGGTTTACTCTAAGGTTTGATAGTTGTGTTAATAGGACTAAAGAAAGAATGATATTTAATAGCTAGATTTCCCTGCCTAAGGCCCCCATTCTAATCACATGCAGTCTATCAAGCACATACACTTTTCACTGTTCTCTGTGACGTGCATTGTAATAACTTGATACTCTGTTTTCTCCCTCTCCAAACCAGGCACATTCCCTGAACCTACCTTGTTCTGCATTAACAATCGATATTTTTAAAGACCTGAGGCCCCATTTCCAATTACAAAGCTCTCATTCGAGGTTTCACCTTTTTGGTTTCATGCTGCAAATTATGTCTGTAATATTGTCCTTGGCAGCACATGGATTTGCATAGGGTAAAGTGGCATAGGGAATATCTGTCTCACAGGTTCAAGCTGTAAGGTAGAACATATTGCCCAGAGGTCAATGGCGTGATTATCCCATCAGCAGGGTGAGTGCACAGTGTTGTTCTCTGCACAGCCAGGGAAGAGGGAAATGTGTCTACAAAATTAAACCAATTTATTATATAACTGCACTAAGAGCGTGTACAAATGCTCCACGAGCAAAACCTGGGGACAACTATATGAACTAGAAGTTAGACATGTAAATGAAATCAGTAATCAGTCCAATTTTGTGTAAGAAGTAGAACATCCACATGCTTCTTTTTTCCAGTTAATCTAGAGAATCAGGGATGTTTGAACCCCTTATTTTAATCCTAGCAAGCTAAAAGAAAAAAATTAGCTTGGTCTGTAATGGGCCACTTCACTCTGCATCTCTCAAGTGTCTTTATTTTACTGAAATTTCAAGCTGGCTCCACTCCATGTTCGTTGCAGTAATCTCTAGCTGCATTTAGTATGGGCCAAGAAGTTCAGTTAAACAGAGGAGCATTACTCCCTCTGACTCCTCAAGGTAGGTGTTTTTTGTCCTTTGAGATACTGCTAACAACAAGAAGAATTTTGTCCTAGTCCTTCTAGATACATACCAAAAGGTGATTGATAAACATACAGTACAACTTGGAGACAAAATGTGTCCACAGCTTTTCTGTATTCATATTTTATTTCCTGCTTTTAGTCACAGTGAAATTCATAGTCCTGAAAATGATTTGGACCTTGAGTGTAAAATCCATAGTTGCAGTAAATTTTGCCCCAAGTTCATGTCAGTAAAAGAGATGCATGTTAGACACTTTCTGGTGAAAAGCCAGGCCAGTTTATTTTTCCTTTGCACTGTCTAAATACTTAAAAGGGTCTCAAGATCTAAGCTGATGATATTCCTGCTTTGGTGTAACACAAACCCTGAGTCAGCTGCTTCTGGTGTGTGTGGATTCATTCTGGAGCTGGGACGGAACGTGTCAGCAGAACAGATTCTTGAAAACCATTAACTACTGGCACAGCTAAGTGAAATCCTGGAGCCACTTATGTCTGTACTTGGGGATGTAGTGTTTTTTTCTCTCTGCTTAAGGACTGAGGGAGCTGTCAAGTAAGTGCTATTCTGACACACCAAGAGAATTTGTCTGGTGGGAACAGAGGTGGAGGTGGATAGCAAAGGAGGTGGTACAGCGTTCAGTGGTGCTGTTGACAAACAGGCCGGAGCATGAACCATCTGAGGACCTAGCACATGCTTACAGCTTCTGCCCTGCTGAGATGTGTGACTCGGAGCAGGACTGAAGCTCTGCAGCAAAGTGAGCCATCGTACTTCTTCTCTTTTAAAATTGTCGTTGGCTGACTCAGTGCCACCACTCTTCTGTCATCAGCACTAGATGTCTGCCAGTTTATGCTCACAGCAACTCACTGAAATGCACATCGCTGCTGAAAGTGGCACAGGGTCTCCTGAATTTCATTAATTCATTGTATTGTCTTCCTGCACATGTTCTGCTTAATAGACAGTAATAATATTTCCTTCTGTATGCTTCAGGATGTCATTATTGCAGGTGCAAAGTGACATTCTGTAGGGCTTTGCCAACCTGCTGCAGAGTCATATTGGCACCAATTTTTGACAATATTTGGAGAGTCATGCTCATTCCCATACTACTAAGAAATGATAATCTGAATGTTGTTACACTGGTGTCCTGAAATCCTGAAAGAGTGCATCTCAGCTGATAAGAAGTATCTTTATAAAACATTGGAGTGAACAGGATGGTGCTGACTTATGTCAGTAAAGAAGTCCAGTTCCTGTATTCTCTGATTTACGTAAACATTCCTGCTTTGAACTTACAACTTCTTTTTTTGGCTAACTAAAAAAAGATGTGAATAGTTGGAGGAGCAAACTTTAAATGTGTTCTCCTTTCAACTCTAGCCCCCTGTTATGGGTCAGAAGTAAAAAGAGTTGGGTGACCTCAGCCAGGTCTGATGTGCACAAGCAGGGCAGCAAAGGGAGTTCTTCTGGGGTATCAGTTTTGAAGCACCTCAGCAGATTTAGAAGAGAATGTTTGTACGCTGACAATTCTACTTGTGATCATTTAATTCTTTCAAACATAATGATGGGAAGTGGACATAACTAGTAGATTAATGGGAAAGCTATGTGGAGATGAATAGAGTGAGTAAATATACAGGATACTGAGCAGGAGAGAAAGAATAGGAAAAGGGAGAAGTGGCAACACATCCCAGTTAGTCAAGATGGTATGACTTGAAACCTAAGATTATTTAAAAACACCATATATCACAGTAAATTTCTGTGAAGCTATATAGAGGCAGGTGCATGTATCTAGAATTTTTCTGTGTTTTCTTGGCAGTGACATCTGACTATAAAAAAACCACTTGCCAAGGAAATGATGGTAGCATTAAGGAGCTAACACAACATTTAATTCAATGTAATTTTGGCCTGTCCCTTCTGCAAGGTTGGTAGTGCAGATACCAACCCCACTTAGCTGCAGTCAGCAATTAGTCTACTGTTGCTGCCACCACCTTTTTATTTGTTTTGCTCTGTGGTGCCAGGGGTTTGTTTATGGACAAGCACTTCTAGTCATAGTTTTTAAGAGAATAGTAAGAGGCTCCACATGCCCATTGCCGTGAAGCCAAATGGTTTTCTTTATCCTCCTGAAGACTTTTGATCACTGTAATACCCAATCTAGTCTTTGTGTGGAGGACTCAGAATGATTTATAAAATTGAGAAGAGCAGTGATGAAGCTCCATTTCTGTGCTTTTTTTTTGCTTTGGTTTTATGCTATTGCTTTTAAAGGTTTAGTTGCCATAACAACCCAAAGCAGTCTTGTATTACCATAGAAACGTGCTGTTGTGGGTGACAGTTTTTATGAGAATCCTTTTTTTTTCTTCTTCACGTAATGTCTTTAACACTGGCCTTTTGCAGGTATATCACAGTACACTACAGGGGTTTCAGAAAGTGTCAGAATGACATAATAAGCAACAAAAATGAAGCATATGCTTAAACCCAGGAAGAAAATCTGGTGTCATGGTTGACTGAGAACAGAAGAAGAGTAAAAATAAATTCCTGTTGCTTAACTTGCAGGTCAGAAGGACTGAGCTTAAAGCGTGGCTGGCTAATCAGTCTGCATGAGTAAATACTCAAACAAAACCACAGCAAAACAGAAGTTAGGGCTTGGATTATGTGCCAGGGAATTAATGTAAAAACAATTTGCCATGATAGTTGTAGATATCAAAAGACGGGACTTCTTTAAAGTTCTCTGCATGGGGCTGCTCCTTGAGACTGTTCGGAGGTTGAAGTGAGAATTGCGGAATGAGGCAGCCTCTCACAAAGCTGAGAGAGATTCCTGCTGAGAGCTGGCTCCAGCTGCATACTGATAGCCTGCGAGCCTCGGGTGTTGGCTGGGGCCTGGCGAGTCCCTAAATTGTTTGTGATCTCTCTGTGTTGAGGACTTTCCCTCTTCCTGTGTGATACCTTTAACGGCTGTGCTCTTCAAAGCCTCTTGGCTTCCAAAAGAATAGTAATGGAGCTTTTCCTTCCACTGATCTGCATCTCCGTCTACTCATTATGTAACTGTCTGGAGCAGTGGACCACTGGAGCATATCAGCTCTCCTAACGTCTGATAGATTACTGTGCATCTTTGCTACCAAACTTCAAATTGAAGTTATGGACCCGTTGCAGACCATTTACTCTGTCCCAGCAAACCAGGGTACACAGAGTACGTGGTTACAGGTTCATAATCTTATGACAAGCCACACAACTTACTTGGGAAGAGAGGCATAGTCAGACAGCTGTGGAGATTGTTATTGATTGGTATTTTTATGGGGAGGCACAGGTCTATCAGTTTCCTGTAATCAGTTGCCTCAATGATGAAAAAACTTTTCATTCCTGATATGCATGTTTTAAAGAACAGAAAAGCTTCCAGCTGGGAACCTGCAAGAACTCCCCTTGCCAAGGTCAAGCAGGCAGCAGGAAATGCTTTATAGTTGTGCCTTATGGTTTCTGACCCTTCTGTAAACCTCGACAATTCTGCTATTACTTCCCCTCATTTGATCCTCAATTCTCCAGGCCTCATTCTGAATTACTCAGCCCTGGGAGTGATAATTAGTTGGAAAGAGGATATCCTTCCTGCTTTCTGAATGCGTCCCTCTAACCTGTTCAGAGAAATTACATCCTAGAACGCTCCTTATCCTTCCTTCATTTTCATGGTATTGGAAAGCTCCACCATGATCTTGAAGTTTCCAGATGAGACATCTTCCATCTAATCTAATCAGGATTTACTGGACATGATTTCCTCCTTGTTCTTCTTCAACTTCTTTTCCCAGTCAAGAATTTCAAATTAATAAATCAAAGATTAAATGTTGTAAATACTTGCTTCTCCTTTTCCTTTATCTCCTGATAACATTGATGTTGACTTCTAGTCTGTGAAAAAAATGTAGCCAGACTTCAGAGGGACTTCCATAGCACCTTGAAATTAGTATCTGTTTCAGTTAAATTACTGAATAGTGACCACTGTGCAATGTGATTTCTACTCTTTTTTTGTTGCTCTATGAGATAAACTCAGGTAAAGAAGGAAGATTGCAGTGTCAGGGGTCATGTCAGGGGGGAATCTAGATCTGGATCTGGAATGTGTACCTGTGCAGAAGGAAAAGTTGAGGAGATTTCCTTTAAAAGTGAAACAAAGGTAAGGAAGAGCTGCAGGTTGCAGTACGCTCTTTGCAAACCCTGTAACAAAACAGAGGTTACCCTAACCCACTCTATTCCCCTGGGAGTGTCAGGATATTGGCAATACAGGAACGTAAAATCAGCACCACCTTGCCCTAGCCAGTACAGTCGGTGCCATTTAAGCATGGGCAGCAAAAATTACACTTGAATATCAGTGTGTTTCAGTGACAATAGGTCTACATGTGCTTCAGAGCTGTTTTGTCATTAAAGATGTGACCTCAATGTTTGAGCTGCCCTGTTTTTCACCTTTCTTACGGTTTACAACCTGTTTCATGTCTTCCTATCACCATGTGTTTTCAACAGAGCACTGAAAATATCATCAGCCTTCATCTGAGGTCCATCTTCATTCTCTTGCAGGAACGCACTCTCTTTCAAATGGTGAGGCACACTCCACCAGAGAACCAGTTCTGTACTTAACCTTTCCCTAAAAGGTAGAAAACTATGAGGTGCAGACTTAATGATGAGGGCTGCTGTTTAGGGATACAGTAAATAAAAACCGAGAGATGGAAATGTCATAGCCACCTAGCACTAAGTGGTATCTGGTATAAAGTCACTGATTCATTTTTGTTCTAAGATACTAATGGATTAACTATTCTGAGAAACCTTACCCTGGATCAGATACCATCTGTCTTTCCATAGTAAGCTTAAAGTCAGCCCAAACTCCAGATCATGTGTTCTGGCTAATGCAATAGGAATGTCATCTGTGCCCACATTTGACTGTGTATCAGGTTTGCTCTGCTGGGTGATTCAGTCATGAACAGAACCTGTGTACTAATGAGCATGGAGCCATTGCTGGAGTGAGGCTTGGACTAACTTGGTTGGAGTATATTGTCCTAGGGTACCTTGATATGTAGCTCTGACTTTGACACTGAAGGCAGATGGGAATGCTAATTTCTTAGGATGAAGTTTGGAAGGCATATTCTAAAGTAGAAGAAATTTGATTTTCATTATCCCAAGCTGTGATTAGTCTTGATTTATCCCTTGGTAGAAGAGGAAGATGCTTAATCATTTCTCTAACAATATGTAAGGTTTGCAGGTTGTCAAAATTAAGAACTAAAGATTAGGTTAGTAATCTCTGAAAAGTGTGTTGAGACCTGGAGAGCACCTTTCATTATTTTTATCCCCTGTGACCAGTGCTTGAAAAAGCAATGATGAACTCTGAAGGAAGTTGCAACTAGAGTTGAAAGCAGAGACAGGAGAGCTGTAATTTAAGGCTGAAGGCTTTTCAGAAAAAAAAAAAAGAAGTCGTGCCTACATGTCCACCTCTGCAAAAATGCACTGAGGATATGCTTCTTAAGATATCCAAAATAGCTGGTACTTTTTGTTCGTCTCTCCAAAGACTGTCTCTGTCTGGCCTAGCTGTCAGGCAAAACATAAGCTTGTTCCAAGGAGCTTTGTAGCTCTGATGTCTTGTTCACAGTCCATTGTCAAAGGCCAAAGAGGAGGCAAACTCCTTCAGATGAGTCAGGATAAAGTACTGCCACAAGTGTTTTGTTAGGCTGAAAGCTTGAAGCACTCTTACCAATTCCAATGCCCATTTCCTGCCCTGCAAGTGGGATTAGTATCTCTTAGCAATATATTGAAATCAACCGAATCCAGCAACTGCCATGAGTGAAATTGTAAACAATTAGTACGAATGATTCTTAAGAAGGAAGACAGGTGTAGTTGCATCACAGTTTTCCCTTATGGGCTTAGAATATATGCAAACTGAAACAAGTTACTTAATTATATGTTATGGTTGTATTTCTAGTGCTGTTGGTGAGGAGGTATCCTGAGATAGCAGGGTGTTGTAACCATTTCCCCTCAGATCTCACCAAAGTTTTATAATAACTGTGTAGAACTGATGTACTCAAAACCATCATTTTCCCCTCCAGGGGATCTTGCAAGAATGTGGTGCATTTTTCACTAAAAAAACAGTGTTACTAATGGAGATCTCAAGGGAGACATTTGTGAGATGAGGCCAAGAACCTTGTCTCATTTGCCATAGACTGAATGCAGAGCAATTTCGTTACTTTCATTTAAGCTGTCCTTGGATTTATATTGGGGAAAATTAAGTGAGAATCCAGCTTTTAATTAGAAAACAGGGCATTTGTGAGATGTATGGTGGGGTTTTTTTCCTAAGGCAGGAGACTTCAGTGACCAGCAGAGGTCTGCTAGAAGTAGTCTTACCATCTATGCTCAACATCAAACCGGGAAAACAGTTGATCCAGATTAATTTCTTCTGAAAAATAAAAATGCATTAAATTATGTTAAAATTCAAGAAAAAAAATGAAAGAACCAAAGTTTTGGAAACTGTTAAATGTGGATAAATTTTGTGATCATGAAAGAGAAGTTGAGATAGCTTTCATTTAGCTTGGGATTTGTCTGCTTACGTCTGAGCTGTAGTTTAAGAGTCTCCTGTACCTGTTCCACACACTGTAGCCCATGTTATAGTGGCACAGTCCTGTTCTTGAAATACCATTGCATCAGTGTAGTAGCAGTGGCAGGTTAATAATTACTCACTTGCAAACTGATGTGATTTCTTCTGAAGAATGACAAGGAGATTTAGCAATGGGGTGCAAGAGAAACAGCTGGATTTGTCTGACTGTACAGCTCTGTTACAAGGGCGTTTTAGAAAACCTGGTGCTACACAGATGTGGTGTGCCTGTCTGCTGTCAGCAAGGACCAGCACTTTTTCTTTCCACATTACTTAAAGTTCAGGCAAGGCTCGGCATTAGAGGCAGGAGGCTCTAACTCAAGCAGGGGCTGAGTGCCAGGCAGCCTCACAAGTGCAACAAGAACCAAGCAGTTCCTGTCTTTCAGCTCCTGTGAAAAGCACAACAGATCATAGCTCTCTATTGTCTAATATACTGCTTTCCACCCATTTTTATCCCATTCAGTATTTATCTCTGGGTTTCTATTCCTCAAGCTTATTAACTTGTACCTTTTGCATGGTGATTTTTTTTTTTTTTCTAATTTCCCCATCTGCACTGTTGTCCCTGTAGGTCTCTATGTACCATTTCTGGTCTGGTGGTATCTGCAGTAGCTCTCGATGCAATGGCATTTATACTGGTAATCAGGGTGCTTTTTACCCCACACTCAGTACTGTTAACATTTAATTGGGCAGCCTCAGCTGCAGAGAGTAGAGGCATTTTAACAGCCTGGTGTATCTCAGGTCACGTTTTATGGACCTGGCCAGAGGTCAGAATGAGGAGCATGTATGGCATCAGCACACATTTTTTGTAGCTGTGAAATAACTACAGGATTCTGTTTTCATTTAATATACCATTCTTCCCTTCCCTCTCTTTTTATTTTTGGGTTTAATCCTCTCTTTAAAATTTTCCGAAGTCACGGGTTATTATTTTCATAGCCAGTTCAGCCATTCTGTTATGAATGCTTCTCCTTTTATGCTGTGTCAGTGGAAAGGATGTATCTGACCCACCTCCACTGCTCACTAAGTCAGCTCCCTTTGAAGTACATGTAATAAACTTTTTCTGATGGTGAAAAGAAAAGCCTCATCAGTTCCAGCCCATATTTGGGCTGCACCTCTAATCCACCCTTGTTCTGCTTCGTTCTTTCTAGTGTTTAATTATTGATACACCTTACGTTACTCATGCAGTCTTATACTGGCGAGATACTTCCCTGCATTTTCCCACCCCCTTTAACATTTTCACTTCCTCAATCAAAACCTGGGTCACATTTTCCCGAGGGTCTGTGAAATGTCTGGCAAAAGACCATGGCAAAAGAAGCCCATGTGCAGTAGGTTGTGATGGCTGAACAAGGCAGTAAATCCCTCCTAGCAGGTTCTCAGACAGAGAAAGGTCTCAGAGCTCCAAAGGTGGGCAGCTGCGTGCGAGGAGTGTCCATGTAACACTGGCACGTCTCCTGAAGAGGTCATAGAGCAGCAAAACCCAAATAAAGACAAGATTTCCAGGACACGATAGTTCCAATGCTCGCTCCCATCTAAAATGTTTAGCGTGGCTTGGACCTCTTTGTTTACCAGTCTCATTTAATCTGAGCTGTGTATGCAGGTAAAAGGGAAGTTCCTTGAAGGTCTGAAGTAATTTTCTTCTTAGTAGCTCGTATGGTGTTTGGGGTTAGATTTTGTGACCAAAACAGTCCTGACAGCACACTCATGTCCTGGCTTTTGCTGAGCTGTGGTTGCACAGCATCAGGGCCTTCCCTGGTTCTTGCTCTGCCCTCACAGGGAGTGCGTTGATGGGCACTCAGTAGGCTGGGAGGGGACACAACCAGGCAGGTGACTCTCACCAACAGTAGAGTTATTCATGGCATTCAGCATCATGCTCAGCAGTAAAAGGAAAAAGAGGGGGATTTAGAGGACTAGACATCTTTTGATTAGGAGCTGGCGGGGCATCAGTTACCCACAGGAGAGACCTTGGCATCACTTGGTTTGGTTTTTTTTGTTCCCTTCCCTCTTCTTCTACGTCACTTATTTAAAAATTGCATGTTGTTTTTGGTTTTTTTTCAGTCTGGACACCCAAGTTTTCTTGCTTTTATTCTTCCTTTCCTCCTCCCCAGTCCCACTGAGGGAGAGGGGAAGTGAGTGCTGGACTGTGTGGTGCTTTTTTTGCCCACTGCTGTTAACACACAACACAGGTATAAGAAGTGCTGCCAGTTAGCTCTCAGTATGGGGCCAGTATCTCTTCATCTCTATTGTGTCCTGGTGAGCTGCATGAACATCTGATGGCTACCAAAGTAATATCACTTCTGTTGCAAAACCCTGGCATTGAAAAATACGCATATAGCTGTGCCAAAGAAAGTAAAGGTATCATCATAGCCTTCTGGACCCAGGAGAAAAAACACCTGTGTACAAAGGGATATGTGGACCTGAAATACTGACTTTGAGAGGTTAATTCCTGAAACCTGCTTTAAAGGAGATAGTCTGCCATGGCAAAACCCTCAAAGATCAGGAGACCTACTTAAAAGTGATGATTTTAAGAAAAAAGAAAAGTATACAGTTCTTGTTTGTTGTCTGGCTCATTAATAGTACACTTCCTGGCTTTTCATAGCAGTTGTAAGAGCAAAAATCTTACTCTTTAAAAAAATCAGAAACCACCAACTTTTTCCTGTTTTTAGATACTAGAAATGCAGTACTAATAAACACCTCCAAGGTATTTGTGGGGCTCCTGCTGCCTAACCCCATAAAGGAAAGAAGATGCTGTACTGTAGAAACATAATTAATTGTCGGAAATTAATTTCTCCAAATGCTTAGGAGTGTTTCCAACCCCTGCCATAAAGCACAGTCTGTTCAAGAAATTTCACAGTAGGGACATTTTGAGTCCTCTAAACCCATCTCCGTTTGGCAGGGCACAAGTAGGAGCAGTAGGTTCTGAAGATCTTGAAATATTAGGCAACATTAAAAACAAATAACAGGAATCACGAGTTTATTAACATGTGAAAGTGTGTTAATAATCTACCTTGGAATTGGTAGTGCTCAGAATCCCACCTGAAACACACATTATCAAAATAGAAGCTGTCATTTTAGTACACAGGAATTAAGTGATAACATATCAAATACATGCTTCTGTGAACAGAACGAGCTCAAAAATAGAGTAGTGGATATCTGGCATAATCAAGCCTCTGCTGCTGTGTTTTTGAAAGCTCTTGTTCTGCATTCAACACTTCTTTCCCGCTTTTTAGCATTCCATTGTAAAACCCATCCAACAATGTCGATAACTGATGTCTCTGCTTATCTGAAAGTCTTTTATAAGGGTAAACCGTGGAGTTCAGTGTGACCACAATGAGGTGAAACTAAGGTAAAAAACTCTGCCTCCTCGCAAGAAGTTTGTTGATTCAAATCCTCCACTAGTATTAAACTTGAAACCCATTCTCTTAGGCCCCTTTAGTTCTGGTATCTTGTCTCTTCCAATTAGTTATTAGAGTCTTTTTGAGAGTGTCTTCTGTCACTGCTGTCCAAGGAAACAACCTCTGCTGAAACCACCTTCTCCAACCTGCTTCCAGAGTCAAAAAACCCAAACACATATGCCCTACTTGGAAGTTATTATGCAGAAGCATGTGGCATCAGGAGTGTTAAACAGCTGGATGTGTTCAGCAGGTAGCTCTTGTTCACCTGGCAGTTGCCTAGCAGGTAAGCTGCTGACTTCTTCTGAAAAGGGCTTGGAAAGCTACTGGAAAAGCTAGACAAGTATGAATAAGAAGCACAGCAAAGGGACCATCTCTTTTTTACAGTATTTTCTTTACCTGCTATGCTTTTACAATGGTAAGATCAGCACTGGGGTCTGTGCCCCTAGGAAGAAAACTCCTTTTTCTGATACTCTACCAAATCCCTAAATAAAGACCCCTTGCCAGGGAGAAGGAGCCAGTTTGGCCAGTTTTTCAGAAGTGCTGTTACTAAAATTTGTGTGAGTTGTGGGTGTTTTGGCTTCTTTGAGAATCCACGCCCTCTGGAGAGTATTCACACTCTTTTTTCATAGCAGGTCTCTCATTTTTATTCTTTATTCTCTCACTCTCTTTTCCCAGCAATGTAACCCGCACAGGTCATGTGCACCCAAGGAAGAGGAGGAAGGGCAGAAGGTTTAAGGAACCAGCTCAGGAGCTGTTCTCCCTTTCCCAGTTACTAGAATCGGGTAGAAAGAAGCCTTCCATTACTGACCTGCCAAATCTGTAGCTCCTGGTTCAAGACTGGATTGTGCTATGATTAATGAAACATGTTTAGTAGTCTCATTTGAGCTTTTAATGGTCTGTTATCTGCATTATGGCTTTAGCATACCCTTCATCATGATTGATAGCCTGTTTGGGAGTAGGAAGCAGGGTAGAGGGCTGCTTTGAGGTGTGCACGCTGAACAGAGAGGAGTGAAAATAGCTTGATAGCGTTTGAAGTGCTGCGTTAATCCTTTAGGAATCCTTTAGGATAAATCCGTATGAGGGCCAACATATGCACCTGTACCTGAGCTAGTCAACTGCACTGGCAAATGCACTGATTGTTCCTGCTGAGAAATGGCAAAACTACACAGTGGCAAAACGCTGCATTAACACAGTTGTAAGGCTTTTGCTGCTTAAACGAACTAAGATATCTCTGCCAGACCCTGCGGAATGCCAGGGTCATCCGCCTTTCCTTTTCTGTGTGTCTCATCCTTTTCTACAAGCCATAATATGCTACTATTCTTCCTACATCAGCATTAGGGTAAACACAGCTCCCTCTTCAATCAATCAATTTCCCGTGTCTTGAGTTTAGTGGGAGGATTGCTGACATGCAGATTTGGATATTATTTAGCCAGTTGTTTTGCCAGCCATGAGCCTGCAGGGACTATGTTGCAGGTGAGAGAACAACCTTCAGGAATACCTAGCAAGCATCTACAATTTAAATTTAATGACCTTATTTAGTGAAGTACTTAATCATAGGCTGAAGTGTAAAAGCTCATGAGTAGTCTCATTGACTTCAGCAAGATTGAAAATGATGATGCACTGAGATACAGCATTGAGTTAGGGCAGATAACATCAGAGCCTGTCCTGGCTAATAGGTTCAGGGCCAAGTGTTGCTCTTCACCAGCTTCCTGTTTTATCCCCCTCATTGAACAGTATCTGCCAAATGTGGTCTTTCCAAGTGCAGAGGATATGTAAAGCACTAATTTCCTCTTAGGCCTTTGATGCTGAAATTTAAGCTGAAGTTTAAGATCGTTGAGTTTAGCATTGGGAAAAAGATGGAGCAGTCAGCAAAATGTCGCAGTTGACCATGACAAACTGCTGCTGCTCCCCACTGGCACAGGCTATGGCAGATGCAGCATGCCCGAGGCTACACAGCTCAATGATCCCTAGGAAAAAAAGCTCTTGCCCACAACTCATAAATTCTTAACACTAAAATAGTTTTGTAACTAAACTTCAGCAGGTTAAAAGTGTCTGCAGCAAGAGAGAGGAGCTAACTGGAAACCTCCAGCTTCTGTAGAAAACTAGTTTTGGCCTCTTTTCCTCAAATTTCTGAGCTCTCACATGTCAAAAACTGTTAGTGTAATAATTTTGATAAATTTCTTCTGAATATTAGGAAAATGTCACCTCTGTGTCCATCTGAACATGCACCTGTCAGTTTGCTTGTCACTGGTCTGCCTATTGTATTATTGCATAGAAGATGCTAATTCTGTCATCCATTTCTTCATCGTCTTCATTCATGTTCATGAATTATTCTGGTCATTTAATGCATCCTAGCTCTGCATTGTGCGGATATCTGTTCTTGGTAGCAGCAAATCTGTCAGTTTAATTGCTTTCTCTTTAGCCTCAAACTTTTTCTCATTAAGTCGGTGAGTAATCATCTTATGTTATTGAGGATACTAGGGCGGAAAAGTTGTTACTGGTTCTCTTTGAATTCTTTTATTTAATAAAATGAACTATCTAAATAATAATCCCTCCCCACTGTTTCCTGAATGCTGTTACTTCCTTTTAGGCACATGGGAGCTTCAGCCTGTTGGCTTTTTAATTAAAAGTAAGTTTTCAGCTGTGTCTTTCATCATCAGAATTTTCTGTCACCTTGAAATGAAGGCTCTGGCATTGTCTTTTAAATTATTGAGCACTGACCAACTTGGGGAGTTCAGTTTAGAGTATATATTAATCTTCTTAACTGCTCTCATCAACCTGACTGTCCAGCCTGCTGTGGTTTCGGTATTCCTGTTTGCTGTCCCTCCTTTGTTTGTCTACCCACCAATACGTATAAAACATCAATATAGTCTCTGTATGCTTGCTAATTACTGAATTCTGTATTCTCTGTGTTCTGACATGTTACAAAACATTTCCCAAGGTCATATCTGACATGAATAAGTTGGTGCAGAGAGCTTTTCCTTTGCCATTTTGTTACCAGAACTTGGAGTTGAAAGCAGCTTTGCTGGAGGAGTGACTTTACTCCCTCTGGGAAAGCATTGTGCGTCTTTTTTTTTTTCCTTTCAAATTCACTGATTTGCAAAAGATCTAAAAAGTTAATCCTTTAAGCAGAGATGAACTAATTTGCAATCTTAGCAACTATTTAGACTCTTCTGTTGAAACAAGAAAAAGGGTTTGTGATTTATACACATTAACATTGTCACAGTGTATTGGCAAACTTTGTTGCTCATGAAATAAGTTGTTAAAAATCCATAGAGGGATTGAGAAGGAGAAGAGCAGTTCCACCAAGTGGAACAGCAGGGATCTGAGCTCTGCTTCCCAGCTCTGCCGCAGACATAAGCGAGCACTTCACTGCCTCTGCAGTCCTGGGTTCTGTGTGTGGGTTCCTTCCTCCATCCCATTCTGTCTTGCCTGGGCATTAAAAGGTGTGTGTTTGTATAGCCCCTAGCTCTGGATAAGCTTCCCCTGTACAAATAAATTGTTCACAGGAATAAATATTTTCCTCACTGAGCCCTTTTTACACCGGTAATTCATAGTTCCCTCTGATTTATCTCATGTTTAGCCTCAGTGGAATAATTGCACAAGGTTTACTGAGAATACGTGAAGTTGTAGCTGTCCGGTTTCATTGTGGTTTCTCAGATGCTATTCTGAGAACAGAATAGCAGTACACCTGAATGATAGCTGTCAGACACTTTAGAGGGCAAGTACTACCATTTTCTGTGAAATTTAACATCTAAGGCCACACATGATTCTGATACTTTCTACTTGCAGAGTTTCTCCCCATGAAAACATCAAATTAGATGTACTCTCACAGTGATCAAACAGCAATATACACATCCTGCTATGCCATTCTGGTAGCATTTCAGAAATAGTGGTTGGATTCCTTTTCACTTGGGAAAGTTGTTAGTTTTAATTTAGCTTGCTCTTCTAAGGAACTAAACTTAGGCTATTTTGGCTTAGAATTCATGAAGCCCAGTTTCCCAAATGGCAAAGCCTCTCCTACACAGCGTGTGCTCCGTGGAGCGTGCCTTGGCCAGAGGGTGCCTTGCCAGCAGTTCTGTTCCTGGTCTGACAGCTTTCCTCACCAACTTGCCCGGAATGGGAAAGTGGGAGGTTGCTAATCAGCAGCAAAGCCAACAGCCGGTGTTTTTATGAGAAAATATATAAAACCCAGAAAATACGTGAAAAACACTTCATTCTTCTGTAGTATAAATTTAGCAAGCCAAATTCTAATCTGCTACAAGTTGGAATGGCTCAGTTTGAGATAAAAGGAGTCATACCTGCTTGCTGTCTGAATATTTACTCCTTCAAGTCAATTTGTGTAAGTGGAGGGTCTTCATTCTCTGTCACACGGACTCACACCACTGAATCCACTTGATCAGGAATCACAGCAGGTGCTATTGCTGACATATAAGACCACCCTGTTAAATGTAGTTTATTCAGCTGCCCTTCAAAGCCAGAAGTGCTGGCAAGTTTCGAGGACTTGACAGTACTGGTGTTCACTGGAGCACCCTTGACAGATACTATCCAAGGACACACATGCCTGTGCAGCAGAACACATCAAATTTTAATCTGGAGCCAGAGACATGAGATACAGTTTCATTGCTCAAGTATGGTCTGCAGTACAAATTGAAGCTGATAAATGGAAATAAATCTGAGAAGAGAGTAAATTCCTTGTGCAAAGGGACAGGGACCAGAGATTTTCCAGTGTCAAGTCTAGATTGAACTTAATGTTCAGAGCTACTGCAACATGGCTATAAAGTGGCATACTCTTCAGAACAGTCCACTAAAAAAAACTTAAAAATCAGTGAACTAAGTTACGTACTGAACTAAGTCTGAAGTTATGAATCAAATTAGTTAATCTTCAAAAAGTGATTGACATATTCTTAAAGTCTCCATTACCCACAATAACCTTTCTCACAAGCCTCTATGGTTTCACAGCTCCACAGCAAATGAAATGTACCACAGTCATGTCTTCCTGTAGTTACTGATTAGCCTAATCAAAGCAAACATATATAAAGGAGGGTTTGAATTTTTCTTCCCTTTCCAGTCAAATGTGACCCACTTACCACTCGTATTCAGGAATATGTCTCAATCTGTCACCATGGAAATCATTTGACGTCACAAATGTGAGATTGTAGAATCAGTTAATATGTCGGGCAGGTAGACCAAGACTAATTACAAAGGAGAAGAATTAAATTTAACACACATGCATTTAATGACAGTAAGTAATGATGGGAAAGGAAATTAAGCAGCAGCTCATGATTGTTAAGTGGTCCAGAAGAAACACATCAAACTTCTTATGAAAGCTGCTGTAAGTATTTAAATCACTTTTGGATTATACTGTGGAAACATTTTAATATGTGCAGTATCATATACCTTGGAGCTTACTAGAGACCTCCACTGTACAATTCTTATGTAGAATTCATTTCCATTAGCAGTTTCATATGCTTGTTCTCTATTTTCCCCCCCTCCCTGGTACATGTTATTGTTACAGGCATATTTATAGTATAGTTAGTTTCTCTCTCACTCACAGTGACTTACTAGTAGAGTATATTCAGAAATTATTAGAATTATTAAAAGAGACTCCTTTTTTGTTACATTGTTCAGCAGTGTTGATCTAATTTCTGCTACAAATGGATGTGTGTATGTGTATAGTTGTGTGAGCAAAAACTCCCTGAAATTACTGAATGTTAGGTCTTGGTTTTTATTGTACATATATTCACATAGACTCTTCATGTAATGGATATTCACATAGAACATTTGTTAACTGGTTTTGCTGTTTTTGAGAGCAAAGAATCCATAGGCTGTTTCTCAAACAGTAGAGTTGAAAAGAAATTATAATAAAAATTTATAGTATTTGTTCTAGCTAACTTTCCTTCTTTTTCCCTTGGGAAAATTATTTATTTTACCATCCATGCAGCAGAGGGAATAATAAAGTTTAGCTGGAGGTAGGCTTTTCATCTTAGTTGTCATCTGAAGAGATTCTGACAGGGTTTGTTAGACCTAAAAATCAATTCACAGTACTTTGTTCTTTGATGCATCTGTAATGGTTTTGTACAAATGATGATTTTTTTTCTACTTTTTTATTATGGTTTGCAATTAAGAGGGAAAAAAAAAAAAAGGATTGATTTGCTTTCTGCAATAAGAAGTAGACATCCAGTATGAAAAATGACAGCACCTTTCTCTTCTGAAGGGAGATAGTAAGGATTTGCATTAATAACCAACACAGTTCTTCCCCACTGGGCTTTCTTCCAGCCCAGATACTAGTCCAAATAAAAAGAAATAGCTTGAAGTCATTCCATCCTTGTTGACAGTGGCTAGAGAATTAAGTCCAAATCCTTGCATTTCATCCACCAGTAGATTATTCCATTCAATTCTGCAGCCAAATGAAGTCAAATCAAGTTCACAGGTTCATTTCTCAAAACAGTTTGCTAAATGTGACTTTAAAAAACATTTTCATGAGAACATTAAAATTTCTCTCTGCCCCAGCTCAGCCATGGCTTCAGATGTTCTTCAGTGCAGTCCATAAGAACTCTAGGTACTTGTCTCTCAGTTCTCCTCTCCTAGGTTAGCTGTGTCTCACAGTTGCTGATGTGGGCAGGGAGAGGCAGAGAATATTTTGGACCTGCTGACCTTAACCGAGCAACTCTGCAATGTTGGTTCTGCCTTCTGGTACTGCAGAAGATAAACCTCAGGAAGAAGAGCTATGTCTTAAATTTAGTGGGTTTTCCCCTTGTTGGTCTCAGGGGTCAAAAAATCCTTTGTTCTGCACACACTTATTCTTAAGTAGCAAGGTCCTCACTTTCCACTGCTGTTTTTGTAAAACAAAAACATGACAATCCCTTTTCACCTCTCAGAGTCCTCTAGCAGAATGCTAATGTTGAGTAAGAGCTCATTGAAGTGACTGTCAGCTTTACTTTAAGAAGAATTCCTGTGTGTAAACCTCTCATCTCATGGAGGGACACTACCTTTCTGGTCTGGAAGCTGTCCTTTCTCCAGTACTGCATTTGCCTAACACTGCAGTCATCTTGGCTGGAGGAGAAAAGTATGCAAGGAGGTAACTTTCAAGGTAGTTCGATTTATCCTAATGCTCTTGCCAGTGAGTCACTGCTGTTTTGATCTTTTTTTTTTTTTTTTTTGAACTACAGACTCAATAGATTGTAAGAAGCAAACAGAGGGAAGTGTTTTTCTCTCTTGCAGCAATTTAAAAAATGATTTTCATGTTTCATCTACACAAAGATGATTTAATTAAATACTCTAATCCTGGCCACAAATAATTTATGTAGTGATTCAGTGCAAGAAGTTCAGCATTGTCTTGTCATAGAGCGTTTACTTAATCCTGTCGTACCTGCTTGATAATTACTCCCTCAGATCTGTCCTTGCATTAGCTACAAAATTAGCTTAGAGGACTTGGAAGAAAAGAGGAGGGAAAAAATCCTTCAAATTAATAATTTATGATTGCTCTTGAGTCAGCCCTCATTCAGTCTTTCTGAGGGCTGAACCTTCCCATCTGTCGTGAAATGAAATAATAACATTAGTACTTTTCAGCTTCTAGAGCTGATCAGAATCTGATAATGATATATGGAAGGTCTTTTCTCCACTTCCAAAACAGATAATGACTTTCTTTTTAATGCCTTTGTGTCTTAAATCACATCTCACATAAATATTTCTTTCTTTTAGTGCAGACACACTCACACAATTTGCTTCCTTGCAGCACTGATCTTGTACTTAAATGGGAAATTGTTTATTTTCCTTTCATGGAAAGACAGGAGTTGAGTTGCTGTTCATGTGGTGATAAAAAATGGAATGTTGTCCCAGAATCTGATGGATGCCTTGGAGTTTGTTTCCTCATTAAATTAATGGGCTGAGGCTAAGTGACAAGAGGTTCCAATTCGGTCAGAAGGTCACATCTTACTCTAGAAGGACAGAAACTAGCACTTCACATGTTACAGAGGGGGCCTTGTGTTCTGCTCTTTTTTGTTGCTTTGAGTATGTAAGTACCACTGAAAATGATCCCTACATTTCTTATTCCAGTTTACAAAGCACAGTTGACCATCCATATCTTACAGCATTGAACAGAAAGAGAAAATCTCACAAATTTGATGGAAAACAGTTTTGTCAAGAAGTAGTTCATTTCTGAAAATGCTTAGGGTGTGATAGGAAACAAGTGTAGGTCCAAGCTAAAAGTAGTGCTAATGAAGTGGGGAGTTAAGAAATGCCCCAGGGGGTCACTTATGACACTGTAATAGAAGGTGACCGAAACTGGATGGACTAAAGTAAGAGTTAATTAGGATACATTTGTGCCCAGATGATATTGCAAGAGTTATTCAGAACCACCTACATTATCTTTTCTTCGTGAAGAGTAAATCCTAGGCAGGTCTGTCTGAGACTACACAATTGGGTTTTATAAGTAAGTACAATGTTTGTGCACCTCCAGGAAAGAATCACGGAGAAGGAAGATCAGTTCTGCCTTCTAAAAGGGCAGAGGTGGAAACTAAAGTGAGATACTGAAGGGAGACTTGCACAAATCTGTCCTCAGTGCTACCAAAGGATTTACCTTTTTTGGAGATTAGAACAGATTATCTGTAAATGTCCCATTTACTGGATGCTTTTGGAGCCATAAACTGATGTCCTGACAATTTTGTTTGGAGTGATTTAAGAAATTATCTATGCTATCATCTCTTCAGTACTTTTCCATGAGCTATATTAACAGGCTTTATGGGGACTTAGTGTCCCTCTTGCTCTCCATAGAGCCATTGTAGAGGAGCAGTGAAGAGGGCTGCAGCTAACCCAGATGGCTGGACACCGAGATGAGCTGGGTGGCCAGCAACTCCTGCCTTTGGGGTGGTAATTTCTCAAATTAGTGTGCTTGCTTCTGCAGCAGTTATGTGACTGAGGTCTGAATTAATTCTCACAGTGTTAAATCCAATGAAAGTAAAGATTTCATCATTACATTTAACTGTGTCTTACTGATCTTCCCAATATGCAGCCAAAATTGTCTCCCATATCACTCTATCATCTTTTTTTTTGAGTTATTGCCTTTCTAATATGCAAATGCATATATTAACTTCTTGCTGTTTTTTAGTACTTGAAAGGCAATCCATTCTTAATTTGCTAAAGTATTAAGTATGTTTCTATTGCAATTTGTATTTATTATGGTGCTTAATGGCTATGCAGCATGACTGACAAAAGGTGACATCAGTTTCCACTACATAGAGCTATGAGCCAAAAAAGGGTCTGGTCTGTCATGTGATTATCTGATGAGTAAGGGACTTCTTTTTTTCCTACCAAAGGAAGACAGAGAGGGAAGCCCTTTGGTTTGTAATTTATTTCTAACACAGAAGAGGCTTACAGTACAGATAGCTTGTGAATAATTTTATTGTACTTATCTCATGCATTTATTCCCTTTTTTAAGAAGAGGTGCATTGTGCTGTCTAATGTCTGTGGTTATCAGGGAGTGAGTTAGCCAAATCCATTGGACAGATTTCAGTTTTAATTTTGTTTTCCATCTCATCCTTAGACAGGTGAAGAGGAAAATAAGTAAATAGAAATTTACTGATATTTGACTTGCTGTTTTTACCCTTTTGATTACAAAATTTATTGAGATGCAAGATAGATTCAGAATTCATAACAGCATTTTACTACTTCATAAAACAGACGTTGCTTACACTTCATGCATTAGTAGGGATTAAGGGGATTGGCAGATACCAGAACTTCCTGCCCTTTGCATGCTTTCCTGCAGCAATTGCACACTTGGCTTCCTGCTTCTTGACATCGTCAGAATTCTTAATAGTTCCGTGCCTCTCTCTCATTTTACTGTGGAAATATGAAAGTTTTTCAATATTTGAGCTGATCATTTTGATTTTTTAGCATTTTTAAATGAAAGCTTGTGTGCTAAACCTTGCTATAAAAATCACTTTTAAAAAAGCAGTAAAATTAGGCTCAGATTACTAAAGGGACACTGTTGTTTAAATTTAAATCTAGGTGGAGTTCCTGTACATAACTAATAAAACAGTTCACAAAAGCTTTTCCAAGCTGCTGATAGGCACCTTATTTTTAACCACTCAGGCATTTTAAGTTCTGCTGTTGTGCCTGCTACAGGTGCTGTTGTTTTGCTGAAGCCCAGAAAATGCTAGCTATTTTCAGCCTAAATCCATTTTACATCTTGCCTCTCCTCTACATAACCTTTCAGCAGGTCCACACAAGTTGACCTCATTACAGGGGATGAGTCTGTGGGGTTTGTGGGGTGCTAGTGCGACATTTTACATACTAATGTAGGGGAAGGAGCACACAGCCAGAAAAGGGAGGGGGAGGGCCTGTGTGAGAAATTGGAGTGATGCTTTTTCATAGATGCAGATGACATGTGAGGCAGTCTGCAGTCTGACCAGTTGCAAAGCCCTTCAGCTTCCAGGAGGGGAACCAGAAAGACTTTCCTAAGCAGTAGGACCAGTAGACTTCTGCCCTCTTTTTGCTTTTTATCGTATAATGTCAGCATTATCCAGTGAGCAAACTCCTAGTGATGAACTCTGGGTCTCTCCCCATCTGTCTCACTAAATGCCACTTGGAACAAGCGCCTTTCCATTTGACAATAAAATCAATGAATGAAATATTAGAGGCTTGAATGATATGATGTGCAGAATACATTATGGGACTTGTTGTGTTTCAGTGGACAGCAAGTCTTGCCCTTTCTTCCCGTTATCATCAACAGATCTACTTAATGAAACTGGTGCCTTCTGCAGATCTTTCACCTCTTTGCCTTCGGACTTCAACTCTTTGCAACATTTTAAAGACTCTGACTCAGGGCTGTGTGATAAAATTCTGTATTTTCTGTGTACTATTGGCCTCACATTTTTCATCTGTTTGTCTAGATTAAAGCCAGACCTGTACTAACTAAATAATTAAACAACAAAGAGGGAGAGGGAACTTAAGCTGATTTTCATAACCCTTGTTTTTATTGCTTTACTCAGCTGAGATAGCCTTCTTCTCTTTGCTTGAAGTTTCTGCAGAACAGCAGGAATCACTCGGTACTAAGCCAATAAACAGGGACAAAAGAGAAATGTCAGTGCTGAGATGGACTTGTGTTAAACAACCTAAAACCTGTGGAACTGTCCACAAAGACTGATCTGCAAAAGACTGAAGAATGGGGGATTTATTGCTTTTTCCTAGCCTTACTGGATTCTGCATCAGTAATATTAGCTGCTTCGTTGTCATGCTAGCAAAATATGTCATACATATAGTAAAACAGCCGTAGACTAAGATAATAAACAAACTAATGCTTGCTGGCAATCCACAAGACATCCTGTACAATTTATTCTTGGAGCTGAGGGTACTGAGCTCAACTTGAGCTCAAGGTGGCTACGTAATTTTATCTTTCTGCCCATCGTGACCCTGTAGTATTGGACACACTGGCAAAACTGAGTCAATGCAATGTATGATTTCAAGTTGAGTTCACAACTAGACACATTTTCAGCAAGAGAATATCTCAACCACTTTACCCTTTAAATCCAGATGTCTCCAGAGTACAGGTTGAAAGACAGAGAGGGAGATAGAGAAAAGATGGTTGTTTTCAAATTTAAGACCAATCCTCTGCACATTTATTATGTATTTGCAGTGCTCCATCTCTTGCTGAGAAAATAACTTGCAACACCTCCATTCTGTTTCCCAAGTTGTTCTTTTCTTTTTCTCCACTGCCTGAGTGCAGAATCAGCCCTTTTTAGAGAGGCTGCAGCTTACTGAAGAGGTGACCCCTCGGTGACTGCACAGCCGGTCAACATAAGAAGGAGGAACAGATCCCAAGACTCTTGAGCTCATCACTAAAGCATGAGATGTCTGATGCAGCCACTATTTTGTAGTATCAGGAAGAAGCATCTATTATTCTGTAGGCTCAAGATGCAAAACAGCAAGTTGTTGTTTGGTATCAGAGCTCTGTCCTATTTCCTGATACAGGTTTAATTGTGCTTAATCATTAGGTGTGAACAAATATTTGCTGTGTCGTCTTGCTGTCTGATACTCCTGGTGCATAAATAATTCTTAGCAGTAGTGTTTGTGAGCTCTAACCTGTCTTGAAGCCCGTAATTAAAAGGATAAAATGAGCTGTTTACACAAACCAATTGTCAGTGTAGTAAGTGCCCTTAATAGCATTGGCAAGAAGTGCTAGGCAGGTAGCATCATCTTACTGCAGTCTGTGTCTACTAAAGAGACAATTCCTGAATTTTCATCTGTAAAAATTTGCAGAGGCTGGTAAGCCACATAGCCAAAGGGAAATGCAAAGCTTGTTTATTTTTTTAACAGGACTGAACCCAACAGAGGGGAAAAATAATGTCAACTTAGTTGGATTTCAACACCACATACAATAATTTGGCAACGTTTTTCACATTAAGTGGATGACTACAGCCCTTTTCTATAACTATTTTTTTTTCCTGATTTGTTCTGCTTTTTTTTTAATTGTCACAAGAAAACCAATCCTTTTCATTTTGTTCATCTTGGGCAGGGGGGGTTCTGCCTCTGCTTCTACATTCTGGGATTTCTCTGGTTCTCAGGGAAAGTACTTATGATACGTACACTGATTTCTTGCTTACAAACATTCCTGATGTGTCAATCGATTTAAAAGATTTGTTCCTTTCAAATAGAAGCAGGGGGTAATATCTTGCTGTTAATATGTGATAACTGCCCAAAAGGATATGAAGTAGGAAGCTGCGCACAGTTTCCTTGAGCAGTCTTTGGAATATTAGGAAGCTCTTACTCTCTTTCTCTAATTCCTTGCTAGTGAAGAAGTTTACTATTCCAACAACCTCAGACACTGAAAAGCACTGAAACCTGATGAAGTGTAGTGATGCAGCAATGTGCTGAAAATAAGGGACAAACAGACAGCTCCTAACCTCTGTTACCTGGTGCGAATGTGAGTTAAGATTGTTCAGTTAACATCTGAAAAATGCAGCTGCCTGAACATTGAGAGGGAAGTCATGAGACATGCCTGGAATCCCAAGGGATGTACCCAAAGTAAATCTGTGTCAGGGCAGAACATAGCATTCAGAGATGTGGCAAGGAAGAACTCAGCCATCAGTGGACCCAGTGAGCTGACAGCTGCTCGAAGGCGAGCTGAGTGGGAATTTCTGAGTGATGACTGGCAGTGACAGTTCAGGCACTAGGCTATCATTAGGGACAGTCTCAGTATCTAAAATCAGTGCTCTGGGTCTCACAAGTCCTGGCACCTGTTCCTAGATCACCACTCACCTCCCCAGTGACCTTGGAAGAGTCACTCCATCACCATGAGCCTCAGTTTTTCCCATTGCAAGTTCTCCTTAATGAAGTGCTACTACTGAAAGACACTGCATCAGAGCCTTATTGATCACACACTGCATCCTGCTGCTCGGCTCTCCATGACTGAAATGTTTCACAGATGGGCTTTGTGCCAACAAAAATGTGTGTATCAGGACCTTATCCTCTTTATAAAATTGATGCACTTAAGACAGGCAGAGTCATAGTGCATGGATAGTTACTTTCCTGCTCTTCACAGTTTTATTGCATTATCTTTGGCAGCCAAAAAAAGAAAGCATTTTTGTTCAGTGATCACTATTCTTTCATAGCCCAAATTCAAGCAATGGTTTGAATACCTTGTATGTTCCTGAAACTCTGGACCCTTTCTCTCAAATTAGTGCCTGAATATTAGAAGTGGTGGATTTGAATTCACTTTGTTCACAAGGATGTTTTGCTGCTTTCAGAGAAAGAAGTTTTCAATTTTACAAGAGTGTGGGGTTTTATATTGAATGCATCAAAAATTTAAAAGGACGCCATGATAAGGGAAAAGCCATTTGTGTGAATAAAAAACTAAGGTGTGTAGTCAGAGCAGTGGGTAGATCTTGCTGACCTCCTGCAGCCTGGGAAGAAAAGAATATTTACCAGCTGGAAGAGGTTCATGTGAAGTCTCCCATTGCTGTTAATTAGATGTCAGTTCTACTGCTGGGACAATTTGTACTACAGACAGCGACCTAAAAACTGAGGTGAGGAGGGACTGGCTCAGCAGCCCATGAAGCTGGTGTGGGCCTCTCTTCTGCTCAAGCTTAAAATTGCACAGCCATTTCATTCTTCTCCAAACTCCATGCCAGAGCACATTTCTTGGCAATGAGTTGGGCATGTCACAGAGTGGGTCAGGTTGGAAGGGACCACAGAAAACCTCAAAAAGTTTTGTTGCAAAATGAAAGGTTTTTTCTATACTTACTGTGTTGTGCTCAGCTGCTGAGGAGCCATTTCCCTGAAATTCTGCAGATGAAAGTGCTGCAAACATTAATGATAGATTTACTAGCTTTGCTGGGGTTTGCTGGATATATCACTGTCCTCTTAATTTTTCTAACAAGCTCCTTGGAGGACGCTAGAAGATGTGCAGAAACCCAGTGTATTTTCTTCTCTTGATTGATTTCATTCTTTCATCTTTCTTATGAAGATGAATCAGATTTAAGTCTTCACCCCAACCTTTCTCAGTCCAGTTCTGTACACTTCATCCTCTCAGTCACCTTTTATGTGTGCCTTTTGAATCCTCCCTCCTACCACATACAAAACACTTGTCATGTTTCTCTCTGTGTAGACTCTTGCCAAATTATTCTTCTTCTGTGGTCTGAGTTGCTTTAATGTCTTTTGCCCTTGTCACATCACCACCTCTGAGTACATCCAGAAGTCAGCTGATACCATTGCTTTGCATCTTTGCTTCAGCATTGCCAGAGTTTTCCTTTATTCCTTTCACTTGCTCTTTTCTTTCACTGAGTCAATCTGGCTCATCTTGACTTTCTCTGCCCTTGATATATTGTATCTACCTCTGCCTCCATTCTTATCAGGTATTCACTGTCTGAATCCTCTCCTCTTCTCCTGGCACCAGTGTGTACTACTGACATGATGCTCCTGTGGAGCCAGCCTCCCCTCTCCTGAGACAGTCCTACTGTACCTTCAGTGAGCTGCTCCTTGGCCTCCTACTCATCCAACCTGTGCCTTAACAACTG
The DNA here is from genome assembly GCA_013400235.1 of Oriolus oriolus. Classification (NCBI taxonomy): domain Eukaryota; kingdom Metazoa; phylum Chordata; class Aves; order Passeriformes; family Corvidae; genus Oriolus; species Oriolus oriolus. Next base: position 1,847,265 of record VXBT01010117.1, read on the forward strand.
TCCATGCAGTTTCTCTCCATGAGTATTTAGTCCACTAAGAAGGAGTAATGGTTGTTGGGAAACAGCAACATACTAAATGTAGATGAGATATCAAGCAAAAAAGTTTAACTTTTGCAGGAGGCATTTCCTCCTGAAATTTAACATTTCCATATGTAATAGAGAAGTTCTTCACAGCAGAGACTGTACATTTGCACACATATCTGTGCATATTTATGCATGTATATATGTAAGTGTATGTGAATGTGTGCACACAAATAGCATATATCTATTGTGTGTATGCACACCTTTGAAATAAATGCACATTAGAGGTCAAAGTATTCAATTCTGTTGAGCACAGTGTATCGTGTACCTAACAGATGTATGAGACGGTGTCAGGCTGTGTTTCTAGGGTCTGGCACAGTGTGTTACAGAGCACACACGAGATTTCATGTGTGTAGATTACGTTGGATTCATGGTAAAATTTCTAAGAATATTTATAGAGGAAAGTCCTGAGGGATTTCGTGCTTGAAATAAATTTTCAGGGGTAAGTCAGGGCATTTGTTGCATGAGATGACAGAGCCTCTTAGGAATGAGAGAGGACATGGCATTAGAAGAGAAGAATGAGCTTGGGAGCAGGAAGAAACATGAATTGATGTAGACAGTGCAAGAATTGCAAAGGGCAGCAATAGTGAGGATGAAGAGCGTGAACTTGACAGTGAGTTGAAGAGGTAGATGAGAAATGTGGCAGGAGAAGTGGAAGATTTTAGAAGCCACATACTTTGTATGAACCAATATGTGGTCAGGGCAGGAAGGCCATCAAGAACAGGCAGAACTTCACATGAAGTGCAACACGTTCAGCTGGTATCAGTCTGCTTGAGTGCACTAATTTCATTGAAATCATGCCAATTTATACCAGCTAAGGATGTAAAATTTCCACATTTCAGAAGGGAAGGATGTCTTTTTCAGGTTTTTAAAGGCTAAAGAAAAAGAAATCAGGAGAAGCAGAAAAGAGGGAAAGGGCATTAATCAAAGAGTTTAACTCTGAGTCATGCAGAAAATAACGCTGCTTCATTGCACCAGTATAGACTCAGCTAGTCCTGACAGTGTTCATCAGGCTTGGTACTGGCCAATTTAGAATATTTCCAGCGTTCAGAATATGTACATTTTCCCCTCTTCCCTTCTGTCAGTTTTTTATTCTCTATTTCTGTGTCCCATGTTGGGAACAGAATGCTGCAGTTCTGAATCCTGCCAAGCTTGAGTCTTATATTCTTTTTGAATCCTTCTCCTCTCTTTCAGCTTACACTGAAGACATGCATTGCTCTGGCAGTATTTGGCTGCAGCTCCAGCATCCATGTCTATATTAAATTCCTAATGATCTGAACCGTGGCTGTTAAAGTAGTTAGAAGCAGCAAGACAGACTTCTGCTCTGTTCTCCTTTAATCATCTCCACAGTATAGAAATTGCTTACTTGTTATGTTTTTAAAGGCTGAAAAATACTTTACACTTCATTTTAACTTTGAAGCCTTCTACCAAATACAGCTAAACCATGCAAATCCAACAAGCAGGAGAACCATGCTGAAACAGATCTTTTCTGTGATACCAGCTCACCCTTTGGCCATGGGCGATCAGAAGGTGGCACCTCAGCCCTTCCTTCTCCTTTAACACCTTTTTATTTTCCCCTTTCAGGAAACAGTCTGATGTCCTGAGAAAGTGCAGTTCACACCAAGTGTTTGCAGTGGGTCCATAGCTCTTTCTGTAATTGCAGTGGAGTCATGTAAAAGCCACTATAGGTTTAAAACAAAAAAAAGCTTCCTCTGAAGAAGATGTTGAAAGTAGCTGTATTAACTATAATTTTTTACTACTATTTTTATTGTTTGTAATAGCAAAATACGTCAAGGCAAGAGATGAGGTTCAGGTCCTTTGTACCATAGACTATAGGGAAGGTGAAATCCTGTAAAACTGGGGAAAAATTAGGGCAGAATAGGAAAATACTGTTCACAGGCACCAAGGTTGGCACCAAATGAAAGCAGCAGATACCAGACCCAGCATAAATAAAAGCTGATACTCCTTCAGATGTGTCATATGACATTAGTCACTGTATCCACTATTAAGAAGTGCCACCATACAGCTGCACTGTTGTGCTCCGTGTTCTCAGCTGCTCCTCCCTGCTGCTGGAGACAACTCTGTGCTGGATGGAGCTTCAGCCTGGCCACTTGCTGCTGCTCTTACCTTTCAGTAGAAAGTAGAACACACTTATTAAAACTCTGAGGACTTACATTTGCAATATGTGAGACAGGCAGAATGGAAGAGGGGTAAAGTTTTATTCAGGAAGAATTGAGCAAGAGGCTGTTCTGTAACCTGTTCAGTGTCACCCAAGAAATCAGCATCACCGATGGGAGCTGAGCTAAGGTCTGGAGTCCCCTTCAGTGCTTGAGTTACAGGATAATGCTTTCCCCTCCATTAGCCACCAGAAATCTGTGAAGTAAAAACAGAATTGAAGGCATTGAGTTGTCAGGTTCAGAAGTATCTGTTTTTCCATGGAAACCTCTTCCCAGCAACAGCCAAGCTTCTCATCGTGCAAGAGCTGTCAGGCAGCTGTTCTGTGCAAAATGCTGTTTCTGCAGCTGCCTTCTGGAGAAGTCTCATCCCACAGCCAGGCAGCATTCAGCCCCATTCCCAGCAATCCAGCTGTAATTCTGCCTGCCCGGTAATTTTTCACTGTGGTCATGCCAGAATCATAGCCTTGTTTTCTCTTGTCTGGCTGTTGGTGGTGATGTATGACGAAGTAAGAAAGACAGCTTAATTTTCATAAGCTAACTTGTGCCTGGAGTAACAGAGAGTGAGAGGAGTGCACTTAATCATAACTGCAGGACCAGAACAGAAAATGATAGAGCTTTTGCTGTTAGTTGTGGTATTTTATTATAATAACTCTGAGGAAGAAGAAACCGGCAGCTCAGAATGCTGAATGGTTCAAATCCATTACAGCAGGCACCGTGTTCTCATCTGCTGGAAGAATAGCTCACATAACTCTTTATGCTTGCCTTTTCCAAAAGGCCATGCTGGGAGGGAACTCTAGTCTGTCCTTCCCAGGAAACCTGAATTCAGCCTGAGGTGTGATCAGAGGTGGAGTGAACCTGGTGATAGTTCCTGCAGGACTGTGAGCACCTCGCAGGGAAGGCACAAAGGGTGGCAGAGGGACAGGCTGGTGCATGGTCAAGGAGCTGTTCACCATTTCTGCTTTACACCACGCTTTCCTTTGGCCAGTGCCTCATGTCTGTAACTTTGTGATGCACTTGAAAAAGTAAATAACTAAGTGAAAGAGCTGGAAGTGGACAGATATTCTCACAATGATTCATTTTTAAAAATTGATTAAAGCTCTGAGTGAAAGCTTTTGAGTGAATTTTTAGTTGGTTGCAATTGGAAGGACAAAAGTTAGGATTTTTTTTTGTTTGAACTTTGAGATACATGTAATAATGTAATCTGTAGGGTATATATTGTGCATCTGTATTATGTGTCACGTTGTTTTGTATTATTTGACATGAGGATGGTTCTACATCTTTAGATGTTATTTTGATATCTTCAGATCAAAATGTTTGGGGAACCTCTTCCAGAAAATATTCTTGATTTTTTTTTCTGTATTGATTCAGAATGAAAACATTTTTGGAAACATTAATATTTGCTATGCAGCTGAAGTTCTGGTTTCTGGATTACTTCTGCCTTAAGTCAACATCACAGAGACAATGTGAAGGGAAATAAAAATATATTCTTCTTTGGCAGAGACAGCAACACTATTCCAGCCTAGAGAAAACAGAAATTAGTTATAACTAGAGAGGATGGAAAGCACATCTCCATAATTTTCTCCAAGGTGGCTTGGGAGACAAGCCATCACATCTGCCTAATAGGCTTTTATGCACCAGTAAGAGTTACAACAGCCTGACAAGTTGGATAATGCTCTACCCTAGGACAGGACATGAACATGTGCACATTCCCAGGCCGTGGCAGAAGCAAACCGAGGCATGTTAGCTCATGCATTTTACTGTGTATTTGTGACAAGCTAAAAGGACGTGTACAGGCAGTTATTCCAGCTCAGTTGATACACAGTAAGTCACATGATCTGATCCACGTATCTGAGCCCTAAAGCTTACATGATGTTAATTCCTGCCTTCATCCGTGTCCCATATCAAACCTCAAGGAATACTGGTGAAAGCGAGATTTGTTCTGGTGTCATCAATAATAAAGGGAAAATACGGAAGGAAATTATACAGCTACAGTAAATACATGCAAACTTAATTTCCTGAACCTTTTTCAGTTTATCTTGCCATGAGAAATAATAACTTAAAAATAAATATTTGAGGGGTAAGTTATTAGAACTGAGATTTTGGTCTGGTATGTGGGAAAGGAAAACCATTAGCAAGCGTTAAGGTTTGTTTATTTTTTCTTATCCATTGGTTTAAAGGCTGAAGTCTGTAGCATGTTGGGAAATTCAAGAGGCTAAAATAATGTAAGCAGAATGATGCTCCATGGTAAAGAAGTTTGGTACCTGCTTCTTTCAAATGGAATTCTGACATTTCTTTGATGGTAGCAGCACTATCCTGAGAAAGATCTGTGGACTGCGGAGTTGTGAAATGTGCTATTAATTTATGGGCAGGGTCACTCTCTTCCTACCAGCTGTGCCAACCCATTCCAGCCCAGCTACCACCTGCATTTTCTGTTGGTTTTTTTTTCTCCTCATCCTTTACTAGCCAATGTAGTTTCTTATCATCCTTTATTCTACTTCAGCTGTAAGGGAGTGGCTATAAACAGGCAGACTTCCAGCATGGAGTCACCAAGTGTTGGTTTAAATTGTGTCCTTCAGCCTCTTTTTGCCATAAGCTCCTTTCAGCCAGTTGAGATCCCTTTCATATTTCCTCACAGTATATGGCTTGTGATGTCTCATGTGCTCTCCAGTGTGTTCCACGTGTCTCACAGGTTGAGAGATGCTGTGGTTTAACTGTATGAACAGAGTTGCTTAGGATATGTTTGCCTCTAGCTTGTAGTTTCCTTCATTTGCTTGTGCATTGCGCTCTGTTCGTATGACCAGTTTTCAGTAGCACCAATGGGTTTTTTATATGATCCTTTTGCTCTCTCCCAGATTTTCCACCCTCTTAAAAAGTGATTTATGGGGTCTAATGTGAAAAATTATACGTATTGTATAATAAATATGGAATGGAATAGGAGAAACATCATAGCAAAATAAGGTCTAATAAGGAGTGACATGTTGTCATTAGGATAGAGTAGGATGAAGCAGAAGTGGTGTGGAGTAGACTTGGTAATCTCTCAAAGTTATTTTTAGATTGATTTCCGTTCACTCCTTGAATGCTTTCATAACGTTCTGGTTTATTTTTTATATACATTGGCCAGTCACTGCTGCTCACACTCTCTGAAATAGCATTCGAGACACGTTGGGGTTACTGACATTCCACTGAATTACAGATACCTGAGGAGAGTATTGCAATCACCGTTCAAGCCAATTATAAAATTGAATTAATCATATCTGTCTTTATGCCTTGTTCTCAGCCCAACCTTGTCTTGGGCCATCCTGGAATTTTAGTAATACAGCTGTGGTTCTATGTAAGCAACATATAATGATCATTTCAGGCTTTCAGTGCACTGCTGTGACCATACATGCAATTTTATGAGCATAGCTGGGATTTGAAAATGAGTCTTCAAAGCATGATATTTAATTGCTTTCTCAAAAGGTTGCAAAATAATTCCTAGTACCAGTCTCAGTGCCCTCACTGAGCATGTCCCTTTTTCAAAGCACCATCCCTTTTCCCTTCTCTGACTAGATCCAAATGCAGTTCTCCCCTTCCCTCCATCCTCTGTTACCAGAGCATCATTTCAATCACTTCTCTTATTTACATTTTATACACCACATTTTAGGATACATAATTAAGTCCTGAACTATACAAACATTCATTTTTTTGGTTGATTTTTAAGCAGTGCAAACCTCCTAGACACATTTGATTTAAAATACATTTTACTCTAGCTGAAGCCAGCTGCTAATCAATGTTAGATAAACTAAAAGAAAACTGAAGTCATAATTTCTATGCAGCATTCTACACAGGCTTACCTAAATGACTTTTAAATTAATCTCTTAAATTAAAACGGTGCAGCTTTCTTATGTAGGTAAACTCTTCAAATCCAGTATTTTTTCTGAGCAAAAGGGGTTTCCTTTGTGACTGAGAAAAAAAAATCCCTGAAACTAGTAGGGGGAGCATGGGAAGAGAATAATTTGTTATACCAAGCCTTGTTCTTCAATTATATTATCTCCATCAGAGTATGAACAGATCTTCATATTAGATGATCATTTTAACAACACTTAATTCTCACTAGGAGTATTTTCCATCATTGTATTCCAAAATCAAGCAGCATTCAGATTTGTCTGGGTGATATATTTCTGTCAGCATGACAAAGGTTCCCACAGTGTTTAATTACTCAGACTAGCCAGGGAAGAAGGGAAGAAATGAGCCGTGCTGAATTTGCTGTGCCAGGCTTGCTGTCTGTTACACAAGCAGGCTTCTTCCGAAGGTGTGGAAGGAAGGCAGCACCCCAACTTCTGCCTTCTCTTTCCACTGGTTGTCCCTCTCCAGATTTCTTGTGTGTTTTCCATTGATTGGCTTTTATCTTATGATCTTCTTGCAATTTGCTCCTTTTCCAGGGCAGCAAGTTCTTGGCTTAGTGGAGAACCAGAGTGATTGGTATTTGGGCAACCTTTGGAAGAACCATCGGCCCTGGCCAGCGCTTGGGAGGGGCTACAACACAGGTAGGACCTGAGGGTTTTCTCTGAATTAACACTTGCATTAATTGTGCAATCAGTCTCCTGGTATAGAGAGTATGAAAAGTGGTAATTTGCACCCTTACTAAGCTACAGCTAAACTTGCCTTTTAAAACAGTAAAAATGATACAATTTTTGGCGTTTTGGAGTTTCCAGTCTTCTCTAAATGGTGTTAGAAAAGATTGTGTGACATCCTTTGGGGAAGAACAGAGCTTTTCAGCAATCTGACAGGTCCTTGGTGCATCTCCTACAAGATTTCTATCCATGATGATTCATATATAGGCCCAGCAAGAGGGAATGAATAGGAATTGAGGCTCATTTTCTGTAGAGAAGTAAATGGTATCACAAAATGTTAGCCAAGTAAAGATAATAACTCCTGCAGGACAGCAACAGGGTCATAATTGTCCTAATAAAATGCAAGCTACTGGCCATCAATTTCTGCTGCCATGAGAAAGGAATAAAGGCACTCGATCAGAGGATTTATTAGGTTACAAGAGACAGATCTTCCCACTGATTTGTGTTTGGTATGTGGGAAAACATACCAGGTGCATAAAGAACACACACGTACATCTAAATCATTTCAATGTTAGGCTTTACATGCTGATGCAGTGGGTTAAGTTCCCTCTCTCTTTGTAATAAAAGGACAGAACAGATGGTGAAACCTCCATTTGGAACAGATGAGTCCATTTAAATATCCCTGCACTATCAGGAAATTATTCACCATAATAGTGATTTTGCTTCACAGAAATATATTGGATTGAATTAAACAGACTAACTAGAAAAAGTATTGAACAAGTTGTGGTTGGGTCATCTGTATTTCTATATTTCTATGTATATTTGTGGGAATCCTACTAATTTTTGTGAATTTGTATTTTAGCCTCTGCAGAGCATCTCTGTTCTCTGGAAATGTTCAAAAGAATAGCCTAACAGAACACAGATTGGTATGGATGCAGGATTTTGGCAGAATAGGTTTGTTTCCTGACTCTTCTTTGCCAGAATTGCAATTAGAAAGGCTATGTCTGCCCACCCCTGTTCCCCAGCCCCCCAAAAGCATGAGACAGAGATAAGTTTCATGAATTTTTCCTGAAATCGGAAAGCTTTTGTTACACACAACTCAGCTTGTTGGTGTCAGTTCAGTGTTACACCAGAAAGCAGTGTCTTTTGTTTTACTGAGAAATGACCACCTTCTATAGCTACCTTCTTTCTGCTGTGTTTTTGCTTTTTCCTTTCTGCCATTTTAATGGTGGTGGCGGAGAGAAATCTGGCACGACGACATAACATCAGAATAATGCAGTAATGTATAGTGGGTAGTACAAAATACATATATTTATATCTCAAATGCTAACGTTAAAAAAATTCTGTAGGGCTTTAATTTATGTTGTCTTAACTTACTGTTCCAAATGGTTTATAGGAACACCAAATGTCAATATATCCCATAAATCTTCCACTGAAAGCAAAAATAATGAAATATCTGCAGTCCTTCATATACATTGCATGTGTTAATCCTTGTATTAATACATACCTATCAAGCCATGCATAATCCCATAATCCTGCAAATGATTTTATCTTCCTCACAGTTTTCTTTCTTCACACAACTCACCTTGTAGTTATAAAAACTTTTTTTCAGAAAGAAAACCAGAAGGTAGATAATGTATGGAAGATTGATAGGTGATCATAAGAAGTGGAATGTTGTTTTTTCAAGTATGTGGAACAAGAGGTCACTGAGTGAAACAGTGCAACCTCTGAGAAGTAGGAAACAAGGTTATTGACAGAATCAGCACCCTTTAGTATAAATTTCTTGATTGAATGAATTGTTTGCATCACTAATCTAGCAGAGACTGGAGGTGTGCATTTCTCAAGGAAGATGAAACTGGAGCACATTTGATGTGTTCAGTAAATTAAAATAATTGGCACTGAACGCAACAGTGTGGCCAAGGAGGATTCAGAAAACTGAAGGTGGGGGGAGCACCAAAAGGAGAGGCAATATCTCTAAGAAAAATATCTCATGAAAGGCAGTGGTCCAGGAGGGGGAAGGCATAGAAATTCAGGTGCCTTGAGCTGTACTTAGGAACAGTGAAAGGGCCCCCAAACCCCTGAAACTTTAATGAGCTAAACAGAGCTGGATCAGGGGGAGGCTCTCAGACAGACTTTGCTTTTGCTCTTGAGAGAGTGTTTACTACAGACCTAGGATACCTTCCTAAGAAAAGAGATTTTTATGTGAGCCTCTTCAGCCAGACCTAACCCTGGCAGATTTGATTCAGAAGCACCCCTCAAAGTCAAAGTTGTTCCACTGATTCCTCACAGTTTCTGAAGGAAATAATTTCTCTTTCATTCTTATCTTTCTATGTCTGAGCCTCTCTGGACAACATATAGGTTGGGAGAGTCCCAGAAGGTAGATGTATTAAAGGGAAAGATGTGTTTGTTCTTTCTCTGCTGGTTCTTTAAACCCAGTAAGCATTTGCACTCTCCTCTTCCTGTGTGCCCAGGCCAGATCTCCTGACAGCTAATACAGATTTTCAAGGAAAGATTTTATTTACTTGTTTTTCATTCTTCCTCATTTGCACAGGCAGATAGTCCAAGTCACACTTTAGTCCATGATAATGTAATTGTAGGAAAACCAGACCAAACCCAAAGTCAGTTCAGGGACAATTTAATTAGTGTTTAAAATGTTCTTAGTTAGAACCATTCTTTATTTGCGATAACATTCTCTTCCTCAAGCATTTTAAACACAATTCCTTCTGTACCACAAAGATTTCCAAGTTTTTTTCTGTGCTTCACTGGCAAACACTCAGTAAGCTGCTTAATCAAATGCCCTTTTTATATATCATCCACTCCATGTAGCTTGTCTGCACTGAGTTTAACTCTTCCAGATTCCTCATACGCTAGTTCAAGCACACTTTTCTTGCTATGTAACTATATTATCTTTCACTGACTAAACTGTGCTTTTGAAAGTATTGCTACGCTATGATTTTTTCTTTTTACGGATGTTAAACTGACAGCTCCAGAGTTGCACTGTACAGTTTGATGTTCATTTCGGGAGTAACAGTCATCTTAGTCCTCAGAAAAGTATCTTGTAAAAGAAATTCTAAACATAAAAGCTTTTAGTACTTTGTCTGCCTTATACTTTCCATCATGGTGAAGAATAGCTTTTAAAAGCAGTCTCTGGTGCCTGTTAAGACTTCCGGCCATGGCTTCTCTGGCTTTAGTGCAGCAGAGCCAACTTCCATCAGCTGAGAATGGACCCCATGCCTGACAAATGGAGCTTTAGGATGAGTCTGTAATTTGGGTGCCAGGGGGTCATTTTTAAAAACTTTGGCCCCAGGGATTTCAGACTTCTAGACTACAGAAGCCCATCATGAGGATTTGAGGCTCATCTGAAATGCACTGCCTCAGTGCAGCCACCAGAAACCGTAAGGAGGTGTCTCAACAGCTTGAGCTGAGAATTCATACTCCCACACTGGGAAATGTGACATTACCAGATTTGTGGATTGGGAACAGAAGGGAATGGCTAGCACCTAACGATTACTAGGCTACGTGTGTACTGCGCCTTATTACTCCTGTGTTTGTAATGACTGGAAGAGTGCTAGAATGAGTCTGTCTCCTTTATTGTTTCCCTGAAAAAAAGGACCTATGCAAGTTGAATTGGAAATCGAAAGCATATGTTACGTCATTTTTGCATAATATTTAACAAATTTGAATGATAAAAGACAAGAATAGAGCAGACTGTTTATATGAAATTAGTCTGGATCACATCTTGTGCTCCTTCATGATGATATTGTGCATCTTCAGTGCAGAAAACAAATTACTGGTAAAGCAGTGCAGAATAGGCTGTTGGTAGTCATGGCACTTCCTGTGGTCCTGCTCCAGAAACCTGGTGACAGCTTTCAGCCGAGCTCCTGCTCATGACATTATGGTAATTGTACTCATGCATGCTGGCTGCTTGAGAGCGGAGGATTTTGTGAAACTCTCTCAGTGAATGCAAAAGTCAGAAAACTCACGGTTTATAGAACTTTTTAAATATGCACCATTGTGGTCTGAGCAAGCTTAGCTGTGCCCCCTCTAAAACACCGTTGCAACATCCACATCTCACATTACATAAAACATTAGTCATGCGTGGTACAGGAACTGCTGTCATTAGGATTGGTTGAAAGTACAGGAGCCTTTGCAAACAGATGAAAAATGCATTTTAATGATTAAAAAAACCCATGTCCAACACTGATGACAAGTCAAGAAGCAGCACTTCCTTCATCTACTTAGGTTCACACTGTGCCAGTTTTTTGGATTACTCTTCCTTTAAGACACTGTGAGTTTACTCAGTAAATATTGTTATCAGTGCAAAGCATGCTGATACACATGAGGTTTATACATGTAAAGGTGCATTTGAAGTACAAGTATCGTGCACATTGTCCAGGTAGCAGTTTAGGAAGTGCCAGCATATGGTTGCTTTTAGTCTCAGCAGGAAATATCAGTCTGTTTGTGTCAAAGGTGGGAAGCTAAAGCGATAATTCTGCTTTTGATGACCACATCCCTATCTTTGTTGTCTATAATCTGTAGCTTACACTTAAAAATAAGCTATCTTAAAGCTGACTACCCTCAAAGAATAGCTTCTTCTCCAGTCTTTCTCGTGCACTTTCTAAAGCATGTGATGTACTGAGAACTTGCTTACAGCATGCTTGACATTTCTGAAATGAGGGTCAATATGTATTTGATTTTGAAAATGGTGCCTCTAGTTCAAGAGGCCTATCCATGTAGTAATGGCATTACTGTGGCTGAATTAGTCTACTGTTCATGGCATTCTCTCAGGTACATCCTCAACTCCTTAGCAATTGAATCTCTCAGCCTCTGAAATAACTGTCTTTTTAAAAAGCACCACCAGACTTCCTTTGAAACACTGAAAATATTTATCTCTTAAGAAACCTGTGATTAAAAAAAGTGGCATTTAGACAGTCTATACCAGATTCTAGTTGTATTGGAGTAAATAAAATCTATTTCTTTTTAGTTGATTAAATTGTCCTAGTTTTGGGGGTTTTATTGGTCTGACCTGAGTTCATAATGTAAGGTTCTCCATGTAATGTACATAAATCAGGCATTTAGATGTAGCATTCCAATGTAATGATTTAAAAAATCATTTTGAAGTCTTTTTTTTTTAGCTTGATCGAGGCAGTTCTTTATGTGAACATACATACCTTGATCAGTAATTATGTTGTCCAGCACTCCGAAGTGCCCTCTTTATTGTAGAAGGACAATCATTAGCAGGTTAAATTTAGATGAAAGACTTGCACATAAAAGCTTAGTAAAGGCATCCAAGTGCCTAAACTGAGAACAAAACCTTCTATTATTTGACAGGAGAACTCCAGACAAATGCATAGCAATAGTAAAAGCAGTACGTTTTCTTCTGAAGTGCAAGTTCACTTTCCAATTTCTCATTGTGCTCATAAAAGTGATGTGTAAAGGCAGTTCCTTTTTGTAGACACAGAGACAGCGGTTTTAGCCCAGTCCCAAAGCAAAGAAAAGAAGCATCACAGTTGGACTCCATCTTTGGATTCTTAATAGGTAGCTTGGTACCTGTCACAGGAAGTGGCAGAGCAACTAAGATGTCTTTCTGCCTCCTGTGTCAAAGTCATTCCCACTAAGAGAGTGCCAACAAAACCAGTTGGGTTTGGTCATAGTCAGATCACTCTCTTAGGTGCTGTTTGCTACAGAAATCACTATGCTTTAATCATTTTTGTGTTAGGGCAAGCTAAGTTCAGGACAAACCTTTCCCCTTTAAAAAAACACCAAGAGACTTCGAAAGAGAAGAATCTGCAAAACTGAGTGGATACAAATCTCAGAAGAAGCAGCTCATTTCTTGCCTTTCGTCATTGTCTTTTTTGTCTTTATGTTCAGCTGCATCCTAATTTTAATTTTTTCCTGCTGTAGCTCCTCAGCCTTCGCTTCTGCACCTCTCTTTGTCAAAGTGAGCTCAGGGGAGGACAGGAGCACTGCAATACCCTCTACATGCAGATCTGCTGTCCACAAACATTCTCAAGAAAGTCACAGACAATGAAAAGAGAAGCTTTCCCAAGTAGAACTGTGGAATTATAGGCAATTTAGGTCAGAAAAGATCTCCCAGGGTCTTTTGGTCCTCTTCCCATTGAAAATCAGCTCAGGTTGCTCAGGGCCTTTTCCAGCTGAGTTTTAAGTATCTTCATGGGTACCTCTCAAAGCAGCCTGTTCCTATATTCAGCCACTATTCTTCTACTTAGTGAAAAATAAAAGTAAAAATTCATAATATGCAATTAGATTTTCCTTTGCTGCAGTATGTGTCTGTTACCTCTCATTCTGTCTCCGTGCATCCGTTAGAAAAGTGTGGCTCCATTAAGTAGTTTTAGAAAGCAACAGAGATCCCTCAGCCTTCTCTTTGCCAGGCTGAAGAAGGCCAATTCTCCCAGCTTCTTCTCATGAATGCCAGGCCTTTGACCGTTTGGGTTGCTCTCTGATGGATTTACTTCAGCGTGTCAGGGTATTTATTTGATTGAGGAATCCAAAACAGTACTTCAGATGTGGTCTTAAAAGTGCTGAGCCACAAGTGGTAATCACTTCCCATGACCTGAGGGCTAATATGGCCCAAGATGTGGATTATTGCCCCAAGGTCGCGCTGCTGGCTCATGTTCAACTTGCTGTCCATCAAATCCTCTAGAACTTCCCCTGGAAAGCTCCTTTCTATCCACTTGTCCTCCAGCTTGTACTCTGCATTCAGGAATAGTCCCATTCAGGACTTTTCATTGAACTTTAGGAGCTTTCTCTTACCCGCTTGTCCACCCAGCTTGTCAAGGTCACTGAGTAGCAGCCCATCCCCAGGGAATTCGACCAGAGCCCCCAATTTGGTGTCAGAGGTGACTTTGCCGAGGACACATTCTATCCCATTTCCCGCTCATTAATCTGAATGTTACACAGTATCAGCCCCAGTACCAACTCCTGTGGAATTCCCCTTATAACTGACCACCATCTGAGTGTTTTATTGCTGAGCACAACCCTTTGAACTTGGCAGTCCAACTTTGCAGGTTCCTTGTAGTGCATTTATTCAAACTGTACCCCAGTTGGGCTGTATGAGCACAACAGACAGGTCCTTAGGCAAATACATCCCTGTATTTCTGTTGTGAACCTAATCCTTCTCTCTGTTACTAGAAAATAAGTGGTTGTGCAGGAAGGATTATGTTTCCTGGAGCTTTTAAAATGCTATAGTTAATTTCCAGGCTTGTTCATTGTGTGCTGCTGCTTTCATTCCCCTAATCCATTTCTTAGAATGTTCTATTCCTCCTGAATCTCACTCAGTCAATAAACTGCCCATTAAGGGGGGGAAAGGCAGAGGGAAGTTTTCTGGTTGTTTCTGAATACAAAACCCCAAACCTCTTTGTCATCCAAACAGAAAGAAATACCTTTCAAGTGGTTCAGCCCTGAGCCACATCTCCTCTTTTGTTGCTAAGGTGTTGAGTGAACACCAGACCCAGACAAGCTATGATGGGTTCTTGCTCACTGTGCACATGGTTACAATTAGCTTGTGGACTACTGTTAATATTAGAAACTGCTTTTGAAAGCTGTTCTCTACCATGACAGAAAGTGTAAGGCAGACACTGTTAAGATTAGAAGCCAGCCAAAATAATTAGCACCTGTGCAGGGTGCATTTTTCCCCTTCACATAGTCCCAAGTGGAAACCTTGTAAAATTGTTGACATTTTGACCCCTATTAAATATGATGCCTTTGAGAGAATCAAAACCAGAAAGCCCCACATAATTTAAAGCAGTGGTCCCTGCTACCTTTCACTTTTTGCTGCTTTCTGTGGAAGAATAAAACATAGATAAGTATCATGGATAAGGTCCAAATCTGATAATAATGCCTGACACTTGCATTAAAGAAACATAAACTGATTTACAAGATCCAAGGATCAAGAAACAGATTTTTTTTTCTTTTAAAGGTGGGTGGTTCTTTGGTGGAGAGTCCAAGATAAATTACTTTTGGAAGACGTACTTGCTTTCAGCAGGGCAAATAGTCAGCAAATTTCAGCAAACCTCCTCAGTTTTTATCCATAGAAACAAGCTTTGTGTGATCCCTTTTTCCAAACATGCCAGCACACAGAGATCCAGTGATTGGACCTCCTGCACAGGAACCCTGTGCAGTCTGTGTTATTCTGTGATTCCTCTTCAGGACAGCTCACTGAAAGTCCAGTTCCTCTGGCTTTATGTAGAGCTGTGACACTCACAATTCTGTGTTTTGAGGCACTGACATGTAGAATTTTCTGTTCAGAAAGAATTAAGAGATGCATGATAATATGACCAGGATGGGTAACCAGATGAACGTGAACTCCAGGTTTAATATGATTGACAGAATACTTTGTGTGATCATTGGGTGTACAACCAGATTCATTTCACGTATGAGTGCAGGAGATGCATTTGTTTTGTGTGGGATGGGGGCTTTTGACTCCTGTCATTCCTGATGTCTGCACTGCCAGGTAACTTAGCTGCCCAGCTCATTCTTCAGTCTTGGCTCCCTGATTATCCACAGGGCACAGAAATTAGTTGGTACCCAGTCTTTCTCAGGAACCAAACTGTCTTTTGTAAAATGAAAATAATACTATTTAGTGTAATTTGTAGGTAGTTCACTACAGGGAGTATTTCTGGAAGATAGCATGGATCGGTCTACACTCCATTCAGCACCTCTTTCTAATCCTTAAATGTGGCGTCAGAAGATTAATCTCCACAGGCCAAAGACGACCACTTACAAATTTGCAAAGTTCAGAGATAATGGTGGAAAATTTCCCATAAAGTTGGGGAAAATGGCTCCAGGAGCTTATCTGGGAGCAAGTCAAAGGATAATTTGATCCTAGGTTATTCGTATTTGGAGGAGAAAATAACATTTCTTAATAGAGGGCTTGCCAATTTAGCAAAGGTTCAGCAACATCAAATGACTGAAAGTTCAAAGAGATGCTCAAATTAGGATAAGGGAAGTACCCTTCATCAGGGTAATTATGCGTTGGAATAACTTATCAAAGTTTGTGGTAGATTATCCATTATTGTAAATTTTTAAATAAAGACTGAATGTTTTTCTAGAAGTTATGCTCTAGTAGACTCCAAACTGATTTTGAAAAATCCTGTGACCTATGTTACGCAAGAGCCAAAAATTATCCTTTCTGACTTTATCACTTAAATAAGTATTTAACCAGGACTTTGTTTTCCTGTTGAAGCTACCTAAGCACCCAGGCAAATGAAACCGCAGCTAATCTTGCATGTAAGAACTTTCTGCAATTTTAGTATTGAAGAGAGGAAAAGTTCTTTAAAACTTTGTAGAAATTTTCCACATTCACACCCCTCTCCCTCATCCCCCCCACATAACTTATCTTTTTAAATCACACATTTCAAAATGCTTTATAAAAAGATGTGTACCTGGCCATCTTTTAGCTAGTGTCCAGTTCTGGCACCTTCATGATGACTTTTGGACATGTACAGAGATGCACACAGAGAAGTGTTGGGTGATCCTTGTGCGTGGTAGTGGTGTGAGATCTTTGAGACAGATCTCCTCTGCTTCATGTGGTCACTGCCACTGTGCTACAGCATATAAAGGCTGAAACCTCCCTCCTCTCTCCCTTTGCAGGTCTGAAGTTAGAACGTGTTATCTGAGGTTTAAAACTTCTCAGAAAAACTTTCCCAGTCTCTTGAATTTCCAGAGATTTTAATGATGTGCGTCTTACAGGGCTTTTTCCCTTCTTAGAAGCCATTTCCATAGTTTACCAAATGAGAAGTCCCTGGAATATTTCCATTTTGCCTCTAAAATTTAATCTCTCTACACTATATACTCACAAGAGTGCAAAGGCTATAGGAAAACAGGAGGTTTTTAAAAGCCATGTGAGGAGCTTCTTCACAGATAGTTTTCGTCTCCAACAACTCTTTGCACAGGGTTCAGGAAATACAGGGTTTTGAGAAAGGTTGCTGTCCTTAATGTCTTCCTTGATGCCCAAAGCAGGTACAAAGCAGCTGGGAATAAGCCCTAGTTTCCCTTTTTTATTTTTCTAATATTTGTCTATTTGCCAGCCATGTTGTTTTTCCATGTTAGGCAAACCTTTTCAGCAGTTTGGGCTGTTAAGTGTGTGGATTTGTTCTGCTTGGGACATTATACCGCTTGGGGTCTGTGTGAGAAAAGGCAAATTTCTTCAGGTCTAGAAATAGTTTTTCTTTGCCAACCTCTGAAAGGCCTGTGGAACTGTTAGCTCTCTTCACAAGACTCCGGGGACTAAGAGGAGAGAGCATTACTTAGCGGGGTGGTCTCTGAGTAGGAGCGGTTTTCCTCTACAGACCTGCTAAAAGTCTTATGGCTCATGATTGCTCTCCTCCAGACCTTATAGACTCTGGAATCAAGGAAATGCTTCTGTAGCAGCTTTTTGGGGCTTTAAGAAAGTTGGAGAAATACCCCCAGAAGTGGAAGTTATTAAAGAGAAGATGGAAAGCATGTGTATCTTCTCCCAAACTGCTCAGGAAGAATAGCATCTAAACAGTAAAGAAAGCGAAAACTGGGACATTCTGAGCTACAGTCAGCAGCTCTATAATAAGAAGTTAGAACTGTGCTTGACTAAAACATTCATCTTAATTCTGCCTAAGGAAAAATAACATACTTGGGAAGAAGAGGATAAAGAAAGTAAAAGTCTTCTATTTCATTAAATGGTCATCAGGAAGTGTAAACAAAATGTTTATAATGCTTCAAGGAGGAGCCAGCCTCCCAACAGAGTGACTGCACAACATTTCAAAATGCACTCTACGACAGCTTCACTTTTAATACATGTGCAGAGAAAACAAGGCCTATTGCATTCTGTCACCATGCCTGGAGGGACACGCACTTTGTTTCAAAACAGCTTCCCAGCCCTGTTCAGTTTTCTTAGAGAAAAGTTCAAATGCGGAATCATCATTTATTCTCAATGAACACATTGTGCATCCCTGCAAGTTTTTATTAGTTTGGGTTTTTTAGATTGTGGAAAGCTTTTTTTTAAGAAAAAAAGGCTGGTAGCATGTAAGTTCATAGTTAAATAATGTATCAGGATGCTCCAAAAATGTGCTGGAATGACAGTCCTTTGGTCATACCATGTTAAAAGCTATAGACAGATATGGTTTTATTGTAGTAATGATATGGCTGGTCAAATTATGAGCAACAGATAGTCTGTAAACCAAGTGAAGTAAATAGTCTGTAAACCAAGTGAAATAAATGCAGTGAATTTCATCCACACAAAGACTTAAAATGAAGGTTTTAAAAATGTGTGCAGTGGCTTGTTTTGGAATTATAGCTTTAATTTCATTTTTTAATCCCTAACTGCCATATACTGGTGTTTTTCTGTTTGCTCTTGATACTGTGGGTGGAAAACATAGGCCACAGTCAGTGGTGTGGAGCTGTGGCTTAGATTCCAAATGCAGTCCTTAACAAAACTGGTCACTGGAGCCCTGATCCAGCAAAGGCATAGTCACATCCCTAGCATTACACACTGGGACCACTTCCACTGATTTCAGATACAATAAATTGGAATTAAAAGAGGTTGCATAATTATTTGCTAGAGTACTAAGCAGTCAGCACTATCATGGAGTTTCTCCTGGGACAGCCGAGCTGCAAGTCCCTTCCATTGCACCTAAAACTGAATTCAAATTTTCGGTGCCAAATCTGTTTCACAAGACGTGGTAGCTTACTGCCCTAAATTTCTGGGTCAGATATTTATTACAGCAAATCTCCATAATATCAGGCCTGTTTAACATTATTTCTTACAGCATTTCAGTGGTTTGGTATATGGTCTTTGGTGTGCTGCTTAGCTCTAGCAAAATCCCACTCATTTTTTTGAAACTCACTATTGCTTTATGATATATTTTGAAGCGTGTCTTACCTGTCTGTTTTGGATATTATAATGCTATCTACTTGCTATTTGTCTAGATGGTTCACTGCTGCAGGCTTAATTTCAAGAAGAATTTTTAAAAACCTGACCAGGATGGGCTCTGAGGTGCTACTCACATAAAATGGCATTGCCTTAAAGGCTCACAAAAGCATCCTGTTGCACCCAAAAGGAACAGGCAAGATCATACAGAAAATGATTGCTTAGGAAGTACATTTTCTTCCCCCACGGCACTGTGTTTCTCCAGGCACCTTAAAAGGCCCATTGTAATAAACTGATTGAGTTTGAAAGCTTGTCCAGTTTCACTATAACTTCTCCAAGCAATTCTGTTCTGTCTTCAATTGTTGTTTATTACTTCCAGCTCTACTATATGTTCCTCTCTGAATTTCAGGAAAAGCCGTTGTCTTTGTTCCTGAAGCAAGAGGTGGACATGCTTGGTAGCATTCCAAGGGAAATTGCTGATCTTTCTGCAGACTTTCAATTTACTATTCAGAAAAATGAAATAAAATATTTTCTTTCTGGAGCAGATTAACCCCCCAAAAAAACCAAAAAACAAACAAACAAAAAAAAACAAACAAAAAAAAACCAAACAAAAAAACCCCACCAAACAGATTAATTTGCTGACATGCCTTGAGGCATCTATGGAAACCGTTGCTTAGTGAAAGCATTGGAAGAACAAAAAAGCTGTTTTAGATTGAATCCAAAAATGGGAAAAGGACAAAAAGCTCAGGTGACTCCCAAAGTTTGGTTAGACCCAGAATGAAACATTTATTTTCCTTTTCAGATATTGTAATAATTTCCAGTAAGATTTTTAATTTGTATCAGTTTTGAGATGAAAATTATTTTACAGTAAGTTGGGTTTTAAAATGCACAAAAAAAATTTGCAGTGTTTCCCAACTGAAACGTTTTAATCCACATATTTTAATTCAGATTTATTGCCTTGTTTTATCCAGTTTATTCACCAAATTACTTTTTTGGGGTTTTGGGGGAGTTTCTTTTCCTTTTGGTTTTGGAGCTAGGTTTTTTTTGTGTGTCCTTAAATGACATTTTTGAGAAACTGCTTTGTTTGTTTGCTTGCTTTCTTGTTTGTTTGTCTGTTTGAGCAATTCAGAATCTGTCAAATTTTGGTAGCTCAAGCAAAATGTCATCAAGCAGCGGGAGAAAAATGCCATTCAAGTAATAACTAGACTAGGATGTGTTTCACAGATTTAGTAATAACGCATTCTTTTTCTCCAAAATCTTTGAGATATTTATATCTCTGGATATGCCTGAACTATTTCCTCAGGACAAAGGAAATAGAGTCTTCTGTGGCTGATCATAATTTGTTTAATACTCATGAGATGTTTGGGTTGCCACTTTCCTCTTTTTGTTTGTTTGCTGCCAAGCTTTCCTTTTGTTTTTCTCAGGTAAGTTAGGGCAGGAAGATGCCGCACTTCTCGAAAGATCAGAAGTCCCACTGCCTGGGGCCAGATGTTAATAAAATATTCCTTTGATTTCTTGTTTTTCCTCCAGTCTCCTCTTCCCCCAGCACAGCAGATGAGTGTGAGTCCCTTTTCCCCTTATGTTCAGCTGTATGTCATCTTGAATTTAGTCTGAGATTTCAGTCAATTTGACTCTGAGGGAAGCGGATCCTGAGGCAGATATTTTCCTTTCCTTATTTCAGACACTTTGCCTGCAAACTAATTGTGCAGATTGGATTTAGTTACGTTTGCTTTTGGCAACACAACAATGTAGACAAGAACCTGAAGTTCACTGTTCTGAAAAAGAGTAATTTTTCCTCTGCATGAACTGTTTAAAAGTTCCCAAAACACATGCTTTTGCTTTGCCTTTGGACTTAATAACACTAACTAGGTGAAGAGTATTAAATTCTCCTCTTGGTAGAAATATCTTATTCCCACTAATACTAATGAGTAAATATTTGAAATTGCTATAAATATTCTGTAGTAGTTATTTTTATGGCAGCAGTAAATTAGAAGCCCAAACAGAAACTGTACAAAGGTGTTAAACTCAAGCCTGTAAGTGAATTAAAATAGAAATCATGTTGAAATTAGTTGTGACTGTGAAACATTAAAACCTTGTGAATATTTTCAATAGCCATGATTGCATTATAATTTAATACATCCTTTCTCACATATATTCCGGTTTTTCCACTCCATCTGCCTCTTTTACTCTCAGCTGCTACCATGATAGCCCCTCAGGACAGCATAATCTTGTTAGCTGCAATGCCGTAATCTGCTGCTAACATAAGAGTGGAAGTCAAAAAAAATCAGGGAATACTGCACATATTAAAACATTTCCCCTTTTCCTCCTCAGACTGGAGGCTTAGAGAAATTAAGAAAAATTGTTTTATTGTCTATAAATTATAAAAAACTATTCTATTACAGTTAACTGAATTTTACCGTTATTCTTTATTTTTCTTAATAAAGAACCTTCTCAGTTGCATTTCACTGCAAAGCTGACAATTCTTGCCAGCTGGAAAAAATCCTTTGCCAGAGAGGAGATCTCCCACCCAATTTATTGCTGCAGCACAAGGAACCTGCTCCACACTGATGCAGAATTTCAGACTATGCATAATGGCTCTCTTAGAATCTAATGCACGCACAATGCGTGCTCCAAATAGGCTTCCTTTGTGCTGGAGAGAAGACAAACACACTGGCATAAATAAACTGTAGCGTGTTGTGACAATACATCCCTTTCCAATCCAACAGCTGGAAGCAGAAAGGTTGACTGAAGATGAAAGGGGATCCCTCCAGTACAGGTTCCAGCATCCTTGGGAACCAGATGGACTGAAATGGAAAACACAACTAAAATAGGCCACAGAATTCACTGCCAGGAGAGGTTTTCTTTTTATTCATAGCAGTGCCAGGTTTTACTAGAAAGAAACTTGCCATGTCATAGAAACTAAATATAGGAAGGAGCTGGAACCACCTTTGTCCTCTCCCAACCAGTGCAGCATTGTTCCAGGTGTATTTTCTAATTCTGGTATAGCCTGATTCAGAAAGACTCATGAAATAAAGTATTTTATCTGCCATTTTTAGTTTATTTCACTGCAGCGGTTTTAAGGGAATTTTTCTTAAGCATTCAGACTACATTTCCTTTCTTTTTCTCATTACTTCTAGTTTTATCAACTTGGAGTCCCTGAGGCAGCTTTTCCCAGTGCCTGCTTTTTGTCATTTCATATTCTTCTGTGTAGCTGCTATGGTTCTCTGCAGTTGCCGTGATATTTTTTTGTAAGACCTCTTGTTAAATGTCATTTGCAGATGTCATTACTGTTCTGTTTACTTCCCCCTTCCACTAATGAATATGTGAAACAACACAGAACCCATCATTGCTCTTACTAGGTAGTTTCTGTCAGCCTGCAAGGCTGCTATTTATCGGTGTTCCTTCTTTGTGGTCCTTCAGTCTGCATTCATTCCCCATGACAGCACTCTTATCTAAGTCTTTCCAAATTCATTTTTCAAGCAGATTTTTCTAAGACGCTGTAGGAAAGGTTTTGCTGATGTTTCAATCCAGCTTCATTGCCTCTGCTTTTTTCCGTTCTTGTACACTAGGAATTTTGGCCAGACAAAAAGCAATTGAGGAACAACAGTGCATGTTGGGTTACTTTTTTTCCAACTTCAAATTTCCGATTTGAGGATCCTGTTCTGTGAACACTTGATGCCTGAGTGGCAGGCCCTCTCAAAGTCTAGGCTGTAACCAGCATTGATAATGTGTTCCTCAGAAAAGTTTCAAGGATTGCAATCAGATGTGTCAGATAACTTCATGTCCTGTTTTAGCTGCTGAATCAGCACATGGGCAGGATGGGCCTTGGCTGCCACGTGACATCATGGTTCTCTTGTTCTCTGCCCCATGTTTCCCTTCAGGGGTGATCTTGCTGCTGCTTGATAAGTTGCGGAAGATGAAGTGGGAGCAGATGTGGAGACTCACGGCAGAGCGGGAGCTAATGAGCATGCTGTCCACTTCACTGGCTGACCAGGTGAGTAGGACACTGCAGGACTGTGGGACAGCCACTAAGCCATGGATTGAGAAATGAAAGAAAGGGAAAGGGGATGAGATGTGGGAAAAGGCAGGGGAAAGCTGTTGTGCCCATAGTCACCGTTCATTGAATCATTCTGGGGAAAATGTGGAAGAGAATGGAGATTAGTCACAAGGTTCCTCTTAACTACACTCACATTTTTACCTCCTCTGCTCAGATGATTCATAAGAGAGACAAACGGGATTTTCAGGCTTTCATTTTCTGTCCTCCCTTCCTTAACACAGAACTCTCCAGACACTAGAAGTCCAAATATATACTGTGTCTTTTCCCACTGGTTGTTGTCTAATCAGACTTCAGTTTTAAGAGTCTCCTGACATTTCTTTACTGTTTCTGGCAGATGAGTCCCAGATGTCTTTTAATGTACTCCTTGCCACAACAGCCCTGTTAAGACAAAAGTGCTGCTGTCTTCCTGCCACAGATAGGAAACTGAGGCCAAGAGAAGAAATAGTGTGCCTAAACATAGAAATACAGTTTTTCAATTTGTGCTTCTTGCCAGCTCTTAGTTTAAGCCCGGAAACCCTGTTAATGTGATACTAGACCTGAACCAATAATTCTTGCTCAACAGCTTGAGCGTGTTAACTCAATACAGCATCATTGTCGCAGTGTCTCATTAACAACGACATGGAGTCCAGGGTGTAAGGCAAAGCAAATGAACTATTTATTAACATACAGAACGGCTCTATGAATGTAGCTTGCTTCTTGCTTCTGCTTCTGATGTTCACAGAAAACTGCAGGAGGTAACTTGACCTTGAGCTTAGCTACCTACCAAACCTATTGGTCAATTGCTCAAAACATTCATCCTAAAATATCTCCTAAGAAATTCAAAACAAAGTACACAGCTGCACAATACTAATTAGTTTAGAAAAACTCCTAGAATTGTTTCTAATAGTTTTGCTTGGGAAAAAAGAGAGAAGGAGAGAAATCTCACAGAAGTGCTGGGAAAGTTAGAAGGTTTCCCTGCTAACAGCTTTTTTAGCAGTCACACATCATATTTAAGTATTTGTTCTCTTTCTGAGCTGCATCTGGCTCATGGCCAGTCACCACAAAGGAAGCATGCTCCTTACTGTACACATGGAGATGGGCACTTCGTACAGCGTCTTTGCAGGGTGATCGAAAAGCTCCTGAGGTTCACTGAAGTGATTCCTGCAGCTTCACTGTGTTTTCAGTCAGGTCCTGAGTTGCTGTCTAATGCGTGCATGGGGCAGAATTTTGCAAAGCTGCTCGTGTCTTCCCCTAATATCTTACCCTCAGATTGTCCTCGTTACTTAATTCTCCAACGGAATGGCTGCTTAGAGGCGGAACACTACCTGTCCCTCATGGTGTAGGCTGCTCTGCAGGTCTGTCCTGCGTGCCTTTTCCATAAAGTACCTGGAGTGCTTGTTGCAATAAAGTGCTAGCTAAAATCACACCAAGTAATTCGCCTTGAGGCAGTGTAGCTGCCAGGATCACTTCCCTCCCCTTTATTAAATAGTGGTGCAGTACTTAGTACCAGCAGGCACGGTGTTGTTTCCTGACTCTTGCTCTCCCTGGTGACTAGAAGAGGAACCACACCTCATGCCAGCAGTACAAGATAAATGTTTGAAAACTTTGCTGGAGTCCCTTCGCTCTGTGTGTCAGGAGAGCTTGTTCCTCTTGCCCAGATCTGTATATCGCCCTTTAGATTAATAGCACCCTCCAGGGAAACAGAATTATGGAGAAAGCTTTACAGACTTCACCTTGCATCACCGTTGGAATTTCTGCCTGTGAGGGGGAGAACGACAGTCAGCTGGGGAAGGAGTTGAGATCACCTCACACATGGTAGAAACAACATATCCAAATATTTCTCTATTTTTTTCTGCTAGGATATCTTCAATGCAGTCATCAAACAAAATCCCTTCCTTGTCTACCAGCTCCCGTGTTTCTGGAATGTGCAGCTTTCTGATCACACCCGTTCTGAGCAATGCTACAGAGATGTGTCTGACCTGAAGGTATGTTGCACAGGAGGCTGGATGGGTGGTGTCCTTCAGGACAGAGAAGGCAGGACTTCACTGTCAGAGAAAGATCAGCTGCCTTAAGTCGGGGGGAAACTAACACACGCAGTTTATAAGGACACCCAAACAGGGGAAGGAAATGTGACTTTGGCCTTGTGCATTTTGACTACGACTAGAAAAGTCAAATAGAGATGCTGCTTTGGGGTTTGGCAAGGTGTTAAAGGAGTGCTTTGCCTCTTACATTCTGTACCTGCCACCTGTGGAGCTTACTGCTGAATTCTTTTTGCTGTCCTACATCTTAGCTTTTCCTAGACAAAGAATACAAAACCTTTCCTTTTTGTACTGGACAAGTTTGAAACTCTTTACTGAACATCATTTAATAGAGTGAAATTCACAGAGAGGATTGGGCAGACCCTGGCTGGAAAAGCATTAGCAGAAATGTAAAGACCTTGCTCACTTCATATTTAGCCTTTGCATAGGCTTAAACCAGTCATGTTGCCGCTCATTTGTCCAGGATTTGTCTCCCCCCCCAAAAAAAAGGCTGAGTAAAAACCTATTAATTTAATGAAATGAAGCTATAGTGTCAGTTTAATAGCACATTTTTCACTATTAACAAGTAGAATATAAAAGCAGGATGAATTTTAATAGAGATGGGTAAATGAGCATCAATTGTGCTGTGGCCATTTTGAAAGACCAGACTCAAAGACTCAAATGTAGCATGCAGAGAGTTCAGAACTGAAGCTTGATTGAGCTTTGTCCAGGTGCAGAATAGGACCGTGCAGCAGAGGATTCCATCAGAACGTAGTAAATACTAGGTAGTTTTTGGTGATTGATTTTAAAATTCAGTTAAAGTTTGTATATTTGGATTTGTGTTTTGAGAATGTAAATGAGGTTTTAAAAAAAAAAAAAAAGAAAGACACACAACTCTGGAAGAGGTTGCAAGGGACTTCTGGAGATCATCCAAACCCGACTTAATGCAGGACCAACACAGACCCAGTTGCTCACCGCCTTGTGCAGATGAGTGTCAAATCTCCCTGCACTGAGATTCCACGGGGCTCCCTGGCCCCATGTTCCAGAGTTTGGCCACCCTCTTGGTTAGATTTATGATATATGTTGTATAAAGTTTTCCCTTGTAGCAATTTGTAGAGTAACAGCAGGAGTGTTCAATATGAGCACCCCATACTGGATGAATAGAGAAAATCAATCACTCTCAACACACTGATTCCAAAAGCTGTGCTTCCAAGAGACAGAAGTTCTTCTGCATAGGTTAACTGACCTGTCAAAACTGGCCAACTGCTTGAATTTCTTACATAAAGTATTCACAACTGACTATTCAGGTGTGATCCATAGAAGACAGCTTTTAAAGTTAAATCACTATTCTGTCAGTACACTAATCACTAAATTGTTTATTATATCTGTTTGTAGGGCAGGATCAACACAGGCACTTTAAAAGCATCGTGGTTTTATGCCTTGTAACAAAGTGCTTGTAGAGATTTTAGCACTGTGTTCATGTTGAGAATCAGGTATGACAGCAACTGCAGGGCCTGAAACAAAAGGAAAGATGTGTAACAGGGAAAATATTTCCTAAAAGATGACCTTCAGAAAACTATACCTCCCACCTGTGACATATCACAGGATTTTGCTGTGAATTGGAGGCTGAGATTAATTTATATGATTGAGACAGTCAGATTGCACTCAGCACAAGGTAAAGACACAGCCATTTACATGAGGAAAAGATATTGCAGCTGATAAGAAGGACTAAGGGTTTGGTTCTGTTTCCTAAACACATTTGAGTCACCATAGGGGCTCTCCGCTATCTCCGTTATAGGACTGACAGATAAAACAGACCTACAGGAGAAGATACCCTTTTGGCAAGGCAGCTGATGGGCAGGCAGGATAACTGTAAAGTGCTTTCAGTGTTGCTGTACATCTGGATTTAGACAGCCAAAGTGTCATCCTTTTGAGGCTGGTGGAGCTCACCTCAGAGCTGACACCTGATCTTCCAACTCCAGTGACTGTATTAACTAATCTGCTTCAGATGTGGGACATCTAACTCATATATAACATCTACAAGTAAGCCTTTGATAGAAGTATTTTAAAAACAAATTAAATCCTTTCTTTCTTGTCGATTAACAAATTTATCTTTACTATCATTCAGGCTTGGTTGTTTATTGCTGTGTATTGTGTCACACTGTCAGTTCCATTACAGCATAGGCAGTGAAGTCTAAGATGTGTAATATTCTCCACTGATTTTCTGGTCTGAGGTATTTTAACTCAATAAGGGGTGCAGACACATAAGCAATTTCTTCAGCTAAACTGGACTTATTCACACTACTAAAATTATCCCCTACATATTAAATCAGGGCTGAAATTCTTCGCCTTGAAAGAGAGGCCAGAGCCTTATCTTGTGCACATAAACCCATGGTTTCAATAAAGCTTTTCCCATACTGAGCAGTTAAAGAACTGGCCCACAGGTAGCACTGTTTAAAATTCTTCATACAATTAAAAAAAAAAAAAAAAGCATAGACCAATTAAAGTTGTGAATTTGCATTATGAAATTTATCAAAATTCTAGTTCTGTAAATAAACCAGCTGGTTTGGTATATGAGTCTCACAAAAAATTAACAAATGTCATTACCCTAAGTTAAAAATTTCACTCTTAAAATCACCAGAGTTAGTCAGTTCCCTGGCATTTGATATAAATGGTACAACACAACAGATTTGGCACATTCAGTATTTCATGGTAAGACTGGAATGAGAAACAAGGTAAAACAAACCTCCAGGGTAGGAGGGAAAGAAAGACAGATTTTGAAGTTTGTACTGGGTGATAAAGAAGGATAGCATAGGAAAGAAGGAAGTGAATGGAGAGATTTAAATTCAAAGGTAAAGCTGACCCAGTCAAGTATTCCTCAGCCAAATCAGAGTGCATTCCTCCTGTCAGACCAAAAAGGTGCTGATTTAATTCCATCTGGCCTCAAAGTCCATGGGAGTTGAGAATTTGTCATCTCTTATACACAGCATTGTGTCAAATAAACTTGGACCCCCAGGGCTGGCGGCTGTTCAGGGTTCTCTGTGTGTGTGTGTGTGTGTGTGTGTGTGGACACTTCTTTGCTGCTTTGTTCACATTTCTGCAAGGCTTAGGGAGCAGCTGAATATTTCATATTGCCTGAAGAGAATTCTAACCACCTTTTTCTCTTTTTAGTCCTCATTAAGCTTCATCTCTATCCATTTAGTTGATTTTTTTTTTTTTTTGATTGGGGACTGATCTGAAACTGATGTTCATTTATGCCTTGCTTTTCCTGGGTTAGGCCCTGCTTTTGCTTGCTTCTTGGTTAGCAGTGTGTTCCTGTCCATAAGAAAATCTCAGTTACTGTGATTTGGCACAAACCTAATGGCAGGAAAAGTACTATGAAAGAAGGTAATGAATTTTGATACCTCTGACAATGAATCATGACCTCATTGAATGAATCAGTCATGAAGTCTGGTTGTCAAGGATACAGGTGCTGTTTACATACAGACAGTCTGGTAATTCACAATCACAAAAATCAGATGTTGGACTCTTCAATGGGAATGTGTCAAATTGTTAGAATTTACACACACTCCAACTTAGAGAAAATGCTTTACAACCTTTTGATGGCTTTTCAAACTTGTTTTGAATACAGCTGATAGTAAAGCAGCAGATAGATAAATAATGAACCTCATAAATTCCTCATTGGGAACTTGTGTTCTGTGATTCACTGTGTCCTCCCTGGGAATGTCCTCCACACTGGGATGACTTTGTGATATTGCTTACAGAAGTTTAAACAGCTTCTTTTCCATAACTATAATACATCATTTCAGCTCTGCCTCAGACATGACCTGTTGCACCTCTTTGTGTTCCAGTCCCTGAGCCGTCCTGTGCTGTCCAAGCACTTCAGCTGTAATCTGCAGCACTTCTGGAATTCTGCAGCCTTGCACCCTTTAATGCCAGCGAAGGAAGAGCTGCAGTGAGAGGAGTAAGGGCTCGAGGGGGTTAAACAATGCCCCTCCTTTGAGTGAGCATTGGAGTCAGTCAGGTGCTTCTGCCCTGCCAAACAGGGAGAAGCACCGTGGGTTTATAGGGGTGTTTTTGCAGGCAGGAGGCCTCTCATTAAACACTGGTACAGGAGTTGAAGGAAAACAAGTTGAAGAATCCTTCTGAGGACAAATAAAGACCTTTGAAAAGTACAAGGCAGGGGCAGTCTGTCAGGTTAGTGCCATACAGCAGTGGCAGTGAGCAGGGGAGTAAAGTAATCCTTGGGACCATGGGCACCAAACCAGGCAGCGCAGGGATTTGAGTCCCACATCCAAAAAGCACTGCCTGGACCTCAGAGTTGCTGGCTGCTCCAACCTGAGTCTCTTCCACTTATGTAGTTTGGAAATATCACATTGAAATCTCCCTGTTGACATTTTTATGAAGTATACGAACCTTTCTGAGGAAATTGGTTCTTTTATTAAACCATTCATTTCTGTTAAAACACAGTTTAAAAATAAAGTTTCCAGACATCTCTAATCATGGCATAAGTTACACATGTGGTGCATATTTGCAGTGTGACTTGGAGCATATTTAAACTTGTAAAAAAGCCTATTGAGATGGCATTAAAGTGACATATATAGGTGGCTTTACTGTGCAGATTTGCCAAATGTTTAACTCCCCCTGATTTCGGTGGGAAGTGTTTGGTTACCTAAGCAAGGACTCTAGCTTTTTAGCAGGAAAGCTTCCTGTTTACAAAATACCACTTGTTTACCTAAATTGTGAAGTGCTCATGGGCTTAATTAAGGATATCTGTTCAGTGCCTTGCAAAATTAAACTTCTTTGAGCTTAAGCTTAATTTATTCTTGTTTCTTACCCTTCAGCCTGGAAAGCAGGTATATAATTATACAGGATATCCTGTGCTCTCTGATTCGGGAAGGGCTGAAGCAGAGTGAGAAATTACCAAGATGTGTCTTTGGGTAAAAAAATGGAAGAGACTGTGTTTAAGGAAACATTTGGCCAAATGCTTACTTTTTAGAGAGAAAATGCTTCAGTGGAAAAGAAATGGTTAAAGGTACCTATAGAAATAATGTTGTATTCAAGCTTATTGTTTAGTGGTTTGAACATCAGGTTTGAAATATTTAATCTCCCCAGAGATTAAATGCAGATGGTAATGTAAGGAGGTTTGCTAGGATTTTTGTTTTCAGTGTATTTCCATCCAGATAATGGTTCTTAGAGCCCTCCTAGACTCGCCCAGCATATAACATCCTCTCTTCCCTTCCATCTCAGATCCCACTGCCAGTCCACGAGGCTCCCACTGTGTCATCATTTGAGTGCCTTGGGTTAGAACCTGGGGAATAAATGGGAACTGTGGGTGCAGTTAGCCTGTTTTAGGCCACAAGCATATGGAAGCGTTCTGGGAGGCTGGCTGTGTGTAATCAGGGAGTGGTAATGGTTGCTGATTAACTAGGATGGTATTAACAGAAATGTGGATAGTGCCAAATTGCTTAATGACGACTAACCAAGTGTTAAATAGATGTGGAATTTTAAGTTCTGATATTTCAGTACTTTAATTGCTAAATGAAGATTAAGGAAGTGTATTTTTTCTTAGTTCTCAGGAGGCCATGATCAAGAGTGGGAAGGATCCATAGGTCAACCTGAAGGCTAGGAGTGTTCCTGAGGTGTCTACCCAGATAACGGCACTGGAATTTTATATTTCTAGCTGCAGTTTCCTCTGTAAGCCAGCAGAGCTTTGGAATAGCTTAGAAACTAGAAGAAGACATAAACACAATATTATGGTGCTATTTAGCCTTGGAACGGGGATGTTGGAGTAATGAGATTTTCAGTTTCTAGATTCACTTTCTCTTTTTAATGTGGAGGGAACAAACAAAGTGATTTTTTTCCCCTTCTGATTTCCCTATAGTCTCTTGCCAACTGATCTTTTTTATTTCTCCAATCAGTTTACTGTTGTGCACGATAAAACCTCTAATGCAGTGGCCCTAGCTTTACCTGTGCAGTCTTTATCATGTACCTCACTGATGCCCATGACAGTCTATACAAGAGTGTCTTGGCCTGCACAAATTCTGCTGTAGCTGGTGGTGCAGTAGACCGTATCAGACAGCCAGAACTGAATGTGAGTTTGTGGGCTGACATAAAAAAGAATATGGTCTTTGGATGTAGTGTTGCATATCAATGGGTAAGAGTCGTGTTGCTTTTTGTAACTTGCTGTTCTTTTTTACGCTTTCGTATATCACATAGTATATATCTAATTGTGTTACATTTGAAAAGCAGCCTGCTTTTTTGCTAGACCTGTTTTGTGTTTTTTCTACCTCAGGTCATCCAGATGGTTGCATAGTTCCTTGATGTTCTTTAGCACATCATTTTAGCACACATTGGCATGTGCTGTCCTTCTTGATTAAAAAATCAGCTTTTTTGGATATTCATCAGCTCGATTCAGCTTTGTGCAGTTCACTCCAGGCTCCCCTGACATCACTGTACATGTAGCATCCTGACACGTTTCAAATCTGATCAGATCTGAACCACCAGCTAAGCCCTTGACACTTACCGGCTTCTACACACACAACAGACCCTGAAGCACGGCAGCAAAGAGCCTCTGCACTGACAGCTGCGGTTGTCTGGGTTTGAAATCATCTGCCACACAACTGGGTGAAGACATCAGCAAATGCCTGGCTGTGATGTGGCACTGTGTGTGTTGATGGGAAATTCCTGCAGCGCCCCGGAGCCTGTCCTGTGAGAGTTTCTGAGGTTATCATTAGCCACGTCTCTGTTCACGGTCCCCAGCTCTCTGGGTGCTCAGAGTGCTCAGCAGCACTGGGATTCTTGTGAAGATGAGGATGCTCGTGAGTATCCAAAAGGAAACTCACATCAAGTGTGGGAGCAGTATGGAGAGCACACAAAAGGTTTTTCTTAACAAGTATTTTTTGTCCCAGTTGCCATCTTCTTAGCTTTCTTTGATCCAGTCTTAAGTACAGGTTACCAGCAGACAGCTTCCATTCTATGCCTGATTGTAAAAATGCATGCTGGTACCCTGCAAAATTGTTAAATAGCCCTAAAGGTTCTTTCAGCCTTGTGCTTCTGCTACATGCGCCCATTTCCCTGAGGGAGGATTCAATCATTGAAATTTTTTTCAAGCATTAATGCCTTTTGCTGCAGTGAAATACAATGGATGAAATACGTCAAGTTCTTTACAAAGACAAGTGATTTTGAAGATCCATTTTTCAGTGGAGAAAATCTTTTATCTTAAGTTTATGCCCTTACCTACCCAAAGCTCCTTCCACTTATGTGGTGGTCTGTATTTTCACCACTTGATGCAGCAACATGTTACTGCACAGTTATGCTACACTTCTGAGCATCTGCACAAATGTGAAACCAGCAAAGAATGTAGCATTATCTGGTACAAATATCTACACCAAGTATTTTTGTCCAAATAATTTCCCAAATTTATTCAGTGTGTAGATGCATCGTAGTCTTTATTTAAGGTGCTCCTATAACTGGAAAAAGCAATTTGCCAGTATCTGAAATTATCTTTTTTCCCTACAGTTGCTTTTCTTTAACTGCATGTATGGCTTTCTGACTTCCTAGTAGACCTAGCAGTGAAATCCCAGGAACGGATACAGCTTTCCTTATCAGGAGATGTTTCATGGGTGTTGGGTATGTAGAACAGGGTGCCATAGCTTTTATGGCAGTATAAATACTCAGTGGAGCGACTGTGTTGTTTGCTGAAGTTAGTCCAGGAAGAATTCAGGCTGCATCCTGCTCTTTCCTCATCCAGTTCACTCACTGGGCAACAAATACATTTCAGAGAACTCGCTGTTCCCATGGAGCTGTGTTGTTGACACCACGGGAACTGCGTTCATCTTCTCCGGGCTGCCCCTGTTGTACGTGCTGTGCTTCAGCTCTGTGCGTTCCCTCCCTGAGCTGTGATGTTCAGAGCAAAGCTGACCACGGACAGGCTCAGCAGCTGGTGCTGCAGCTCCGTGCTGTGTGTGAGTGACACGGTGTCTTCACGCAGTTCACTTAATGGATTCAGAGAACTTCCAGAACTTCGAGCTTGGAAACAGTCCCAAGGGAGACTCTTGTTTTTAACCTCTTTAGAAGTCACAGGAATAAAACTGAATACTAAGTATTTGGTGATTTTTTTCTTATGTCTAAAATATAGCCTCTATAAAATGAAATCATTCCTGCGAGCCACTATCGACTCCCTCTTGGTTTTTCCTTGGGGCCCCATTCCCGTTCCCACTGGCAGCAGTGCAAAGTTGCATCAATGCAAATGAGGATCAGGCCCTTTATGCCAGCACTGCAGTTTAAGTCTAGGCCACTGTGAGAGTCATCTCCCATTAGCAGAGGATAAATATGTGCTAGAAATTGGAACTCAGAGGGTGAGGAGTTGTACTGCATCGCTGTGTCGTGTTATTGCAACAAAGATCAGCCTTGTTTAAATGAAGCAATGGGAAAAAGGAAGTCAGATTAAATTCAGTCCTTTTTGAACTATTTAAATGGGTATAGGAATTAATTTCAAGCTGCTTCTTCTCAATACCTAACCAGGAAAGAGACTGCCTGGCCTGAAGCAGTGAATCAATTTTATTAGCAGAAACAGTCATGTGGAAATCTGAGATTAATGTTTAATACTTACATCACTGTGTCCCTTGTCCTTCCATCTTCTTCAGCAGAGTCCATAAACTATCAGCTCCATGATTAGAGTTGTGGAAGCACTTACGAGGTGCTGCTTCTCAATCTAGCATAGCACCCTCACTCAAATGTGCAGGTGATACCACGGAAGAGTTTCCAAGCACATCACCTCCAGAGTGCACAGTTACTTGTGGAAGACACGGCAAAGCCTTCCCCATAAAAAGACAGAAGGAAGTCTGGGTAGTTTGTGGGTTGTTTTTCTTCTGTTTTAAAGAGGGCAGCGCACTGAACACACATAAAAAGAGCAGATAAAGCAAATCTGTGTTCTAACAGCAGGATGTCTTTTCTCTTTTTTCCCTCTGAGGTGATTCACTGGAACTCACCGAAGAAGCTGCGAGTGAAAAACAAGCATGTGGAGTTTTTCCGCAACCTCTACCTGACATTCCTGGAATATGATGGGAATTTGCTGAGACGGGAACTCTTTGGCTGCCCCAGTGAGGCAGATGTTAACAGTGAAAATGTAAGTGGGATGTCTAAAGCTTGATGATACAAAGGGTGGTTCATACAAGGCACAGGATGTCTGAAGACTTGGAGTTGGGTGTGTGGGTAGTGCAGGGCAGTGGAACTCAGGAGAATTGATGGCAATGCTCAGATTTCCAGAGTGACACTGTGCAAATCTTTTAATCTCTCTGTGCCTCAGTCCCTCACCTGTAAAACCATTGTATTAATCCCATCTTTACCATGGGTTTTGCTGCTTTTTTTTGTCTACTTCGCCCTTTTAAAATCCCCAACAGATATAACATCCCAAGCTGAAAAGGAGGATTTGGGCTTTTATTCCATTAGACAATTTTGCAAATGTCACCCTTAAACCTTGCCCTGGTTTCAGCTGGGATAGAGTTAATTTTTTTCCTCAGTAGCCAGTACAGGGCTGTGTTTTGGATTCAGTATGACAGACCTATAACTTTCCAGGAGGTCTTGTTTCTTACTGTGTATTCGTTCAATGTACTGTGATATCAGTTTTGTCTAGGAGATACTAATGCGCAAGTAATGAAGAAGAAATGAAAATATCAAGACTGCTGGATTTAGGTCTGTGAATTTTTGCTGTGCTGCAAACTACAGAATGAGCAAATGCTTCAAGGTACACATAGGCTGTGAGACTGCAGGTTTTTTTCTGTATTTCCCTTAACCAATCAAAGCAGTATTTATGTGTATCTGCATAACATTTGCAATCAGAACCTTTCAGACTAAGCAAATCCTTTGAAAATGATTGAAATCAAGGATGTTTACCCACAGATGCATGTGTACGTGTATGCCTGTGCATTAGTACATACAATTCCAAAGTGAAAAACTGTTAACTGAAATGTTTATACACAGATGTGTATGAACTCCTTGTGTATAATGTGGTCTCTAGAGGTTTGTTGACCAAGTACCAGTTTTGGCTGCATAGTCTGAAAGGAAATAAAAAGGAATCTGTAAAACATTATTCAGGAAAAAAAATATTTCTAAAACATGCAGCATTGTATATATAAAAATCAATTAAGCAAAGCCAGTTATCATGTACACATTAGCAATTAAGAGGTAATTGACAATCGATATCATCATTGAGGCTGGTAGTGTTTCCATTTAGTCTGCAAATAGAATGACCACAGGAGATGCTTTTCCCATATTTTTAGATATAGTACCCAGAGATTGGATAGGTGTATTTTAACCTAAGGCACAGCTTCTCAGACACTTATTTTACCATCTCATTGTCTTTTGAAAGGAATGGGGCTTAACTGAGAGAGACAAGGAGGTGGGGGAGAACAAGAGAGAGAATGAGAGAGAGGGAAGGTGAGTGCCCCACCAAAGCAAAAGCACATGGAGGAAGAAAATCCTCTGCAAGAGGCTTTTAGACAATCAGGTGAAGTAAATGTGATAAAAGACCACTAAGAGCCTCACCCTCGGAGACATCAAGATACAACAGACAGAGTAGAGGGTACAATAGGAGGAGAAAAGGTGACAGAGACATTAAAAGAGACAACAAAACACACCTTTATCACACTTTGAGAATGCAGGTTAAAGTTATACTGAACTCACAATATGTTGTGCGGGTTCAAAGAGCACGAATGCAGTCACAGACTTCTTGCTATATTTTCCAGAGCTCTGTAAATCCTTAATATACAGATTTATTCAGACGACAAGTTGCCTGGGAGCAGTGCAGAGCAAATGCAAGTCCTTGCTGTAAGTGGCAGTCCTTAAAGTTTAAAACCGCACATTTTACTGAACTTGTATCTGGTTGACAGACACTGGGAATGACTAACTGTTCAAGCCTGTTTCTTATTCAAGACAAGGAGAACACAATATGGTATATGGTATGGCTTGTGTCTGAAAAAGAAATGTAACTCATTCCACCATTTATAAATTTTATATATATATATTAAAAAAAAGACACTGGAAAAGAATGCGCTAGACATACAAAAATACATTATTCCTGCTTTGCCAAGAGACACCAAAAAGTCAGCAGCCTTCTATCGAAACAATCAGATATAGGAAAAAATCCAACTTCAGAAAACTTAAGAGTAATCGCTTAGGAGAAGACATTGCTTTGCATTAGTTGCCCTTGATGTAAACTCCCCCCTAATCTTGACTATGTCCTTTTATTCTAGAATATAGCAAGCAGAGCTTTGAAGTTATGAGACCCTAAGAATAGGATTATCCTGAAAACCACTCTTTCTCTTGCTCTATCTGCTGTAGCATGTACAGCGTCACAGGTGTCCTATTAAATACAGCACATTCTCGTGATCTGTCGCAGGATTATCTTCAGAAGCAGAGCATCTTGTAAGGTGAGGGAGAAACCACTGTCATTCCTCCCAGAATGACAAGAATTCCCCCAAGAATTAGGGGGCATGAAGTAGAAGTAGCAGGTTCAAAACAAAGGCATTTCACTCACAATGTGATGAAGCTTTGAATAGGAGGTAATGTTTCTAAAACTATACATATCCTCAAAAATTACTCTTCTTGGAAAGAAAATCAATCAGGAGCTTTTAAGCTTTGGTGCTGAAAGTCCTTGAACATCAAGTTGAGGTCTAGGTGAGAGTTTTGAGAAATCCATGCTGTATACTCACCCTGCTTTTACGCTCCCCAAGGCAGCCAGCTCACAGCTGGAGACAGGATGCTGGCCCAGGTGAACCTTCAGTCTGACAAGATGCATTCATAGGTTTCTATTAGGATTCATAAGCATATATCATTTCTCCTAAGTCAAGTATGTATGAGGTAGGAATTGCTGTTTGAATTATCTTTTCTATTATTTTTCCTTTTTTCTCTGAATTGAGAGTGGCATCACCAAAACATAGCGGGGCTTTCTTCTGTTAGGCAGTGTACAGGGGTAAAAGGTGCTCCTTCAGCTGCCTGTGGACCAGTGGACAGAATGTTAGAACAGCTCTGCTGTTAATAATTGGAGAGAGTTACTTCAGCACTAAATGCACTGAGCCCTGCTGTGGAAGAAGCAGTGGCTTGGTGTGAGTCTCACTCACAGTCTGGCTATATCAGAAGATACCCTTAAGGTATTGTAGCAATGTACCAGCCACTGCTTTTCTACAGCTTAATATTTGTAGTGATGTTTTATTTACAATACAACCTGTAATTAAGGCGTCTCATTTGTAATGCAAATATCTGTAAAACAGGAAAAGGAAGTGTGGCAGTGGGTACTGTTGGGCTGCTTCTTTTTCTCTAAGGCCTCTTTACACTTCTCACCAGTACAGAGATGGCCTTAAAATGAATGTAAATTATGTATCTTCCCTTTTTAAGGACTCTTAACAGTGCCAGGGAGAGGCAAAGGGGCATTAGTTTAAAAGGTAATTGGACCTCACTTTAATCTCTCTCACCCTTCCTCTGTGTATCCATGTGAATGCATGTATGCTTAAATATATATTATGTCTATATGCGTGTGGAAGTATCAGTACTTTGCTTTTTCTAATGTTTGCTAAGAAAGTATAATA
Organism: Oriolus oriolus; assembly: GCA_013400235.1. Classification (NCBI taxonomy): domain Eukaryota; kingdom Metazoa; phylum Chordata; class Aves; order Passeriformes; family Corvidae; genus Oriolus; species Oriolus oriolus. Next base: position 1,884,580 of record VXBT01010117.1, read on the forward strand.
CCACAGAGGGAATTTTAAGAGGTCTGAAGGCCGTCTTCAGATAATGTACTGCACAGTCCTGATCCAATCAGATGCTGATCTTCAGCTTCACCTAACAGGACTGTTACTAGGTTCCAAAGCATTGCAAATAGGAATGGATAGAGCAGGTAGGGCTCAGAAACTGAAATACTGGAGGCAAAGAAAACCAGACTGGGATAATTTTTCTGTTATGTAAAAATGCATATATGTATGTCTATGTGTACATGAATGCTTCACCTTTTCCTTAAAACACTCAAGCTAAAAGACCCTCTGTGTGGAGGGACAGGCTGGGAGCAGGAGCCTGCCATGGAGCAGTACCCTAAGTCACCTCCATTCAATATGTGCTGAAGTGAGGTCAGGCAAAGCAGACTCTTCTCTGCAAGTCGGTATTACAATCATCCCTTTGTCTTCTGGGGGTGGAAAATTCAGAATATGAACCAAATCCTCCTCTAAACACAGCCATTGACTTGAGTGGCCCTTAGAGCATGTCCTTAGTCACTCCATCCTACTTACTCCATGATAATTCTTCTTTCTCACTCCTCCTTTCTTATTTTGATGCAATGCAGAAGACTTTCAGGAAATCCAAAAAGGCAAAGCTTATAATAATCTCAAATTTGAACATTTTCTGTTGGCTTTTAATGCTTATATATCCGGCATTATATTCTAAAGGACCTGCTGAAAAGCCTAAAATACTTCAACAGGATCTTCCAGCCTATCTCTATAGTTACTCTATGAGATAGTTATTGTAAACCTGCTTTTAGACAGAGGCACACACTCAACCTTTCAGCATTCTCATAAAACTTCTTTCCAGCAGACAGCTTCTCACCAGGTACTTCTGCCAAAGCATTAAATCTGAAGGTTGAATGGAGTGTCCTCTGTTAGTGAAGCCTGTGTCCTGATCCAAAGCCTGGAGCAAGATCAGTGGGAAGTGTATCACTGATTCTACTCAGTTTAAGTAAAGGACAGTAGATTCCGATTAGAGAAGACTTTCAGGAAGCACAAGAGAAAAAAATGTCTGCAGGTTTTTCTTTTCAGATTTTCAAACCAGCAATACAAAGAAACAGTGTAAAAAAATCCAGTTGTCCCTTAACACATTTGCTTAGATGTGTTCTTACATACTAAGTATGTTTTTACTTAGTTACTTTTTTTGTGCAAAACCAAAGGTTCTTAATAGTTGCAGAAGGCTGTGCATACCAACTTAAGAGTATCCACCAGAAAAGAGGGAGATTCTAGCAAGGTACAACACAGTATAAACACTACTAACAAATTTAGCAATTTTTGAGTGACTAAAAATAGCATGGAAATGAAGCTTCCAAGTCAGTATCACAACCCTGAACTTGCAGTCAGACTGATGCTTTGAGTACCCTTTGCTCCTGCTGAATTTCAAGAGTACAGCCTCATTTGTAGAACTGCAGTTTAAAGTTACTATTTTGTGATGTCATAGTCTTTCTCTAGTAATAACAGATGGTATATGGCAGTTTTGAGGTGAAATCCTGACTTCCACAGCTGTGTTGTTTCTATTACTGTAACTGTTATTGCTATTAAATGCTGAGCTGGCAGACCATCCTGTTACTTGCCTGAAAGTTGCCATTATACTGCTTTCAGTTGTTTGTAATATTATTAAGTGGAGGACTTACACATGGACTGGGACTTTTTTTGTCACGCTGTTATGCCCTTTTTTCCCTTTCTCACATTTTTTTAAAGTGAAACGTGGGAGAAAGCTTGGAGGTTTGCCCACACCAAAAGTTCTGATGACCTCTTCATGAAAATACTCCATACCTCAGAGAAGGAGTTGACTTTTGGGCCAAGAGCATGTCTTTTGCCAACCTGGTGGAAACTCAGGCAAATTCTAATGCTGAAAAATCATGGCTTACACATTGCCAGTAGTGTTTCCTTTGATTTTAAGGAGGCTCAGGCCTCTGGAGACTCTTTCTTAGGAGCGTGCATGGATACATCTGACCAGATTACATATATATCAGTGGCACAGCAGGGTTGGGCATGCTGCAGGCAGGGGAGCTGGACAAAGACTGGTGTTTTCTGTGACTGTTTCCTCTGAATCCTCCATGCTAGGTTCTGACTGGACAGTAGAGCTGAGAGCAGGAACCTGTACTTGGTCTCTGTTCTGAGGGACATCCATTGCCCTCAGTGATGTCCAGTCAGTAGGGAGGAGAAAAAATCCAGATTCACATACAAAAGAGATGAAATCCAGGTCAAAGGCAGCAAGGAAAGAGGGAGTGTTTATACCAGGAAGAGGAAAGGACTGATGTGTGCCAGCAGGGAGCTGGCAGAGTGCATGGATAGGGAGCATCGGGTGAGACACAGGGCTGGGACTGACTTAGACCCATAGAACTTGCCACACGAGAAGGAATGGATCAAGGACTAATCTGAGGAAGCAAAAGTGAGGTGACCGACCTGTCAAGACACTGTGCTGCTGCAAGTGGGTATGGGAACAGCTCAGCCAAAAAAGTTTGTCAAGGATCTGGGGAAAGGAGATGCAGAGGACTACCAGGATCTGATGTCTGCAGCTAAGATCAAGGGGAGTTGTACTTAATCTATACAGAACTGTCTGAGATATTACACATGCCTAAAAATTGGATTCTCACTTGTGTTGAATATCTGCAGTCAGGATAAGCCATCAGTTCCATTTAGCAGGGGTATTAGTGGTTCTCACATGCTGCAGCAAAATTCCTCTTGCCAGGTGGGTTTGCTCAGGCACTATCCTCTTTGTCCTTAGCACAGCTTTGTTTCACAGAAGGCTCAATTTGGCCCATAGCAAATGTACAAAATTTTATGGTGTGGGAGGAATAAAAGTTTAATTGACGTGGGATTAGTCTGGCTTTTATTACTGATCATTGGAGAGGCCAGAAGGACTTTATGTAGGTCATCCAAAACAAGACTCAGTGAGTGCTTTTTCCTCTTTACATCATCATCTGTTTTGTTTATGCCATGCTAAAGGCAAATGTTAATTCACACACTTTGAAAGTGCTAAATATTGCAATCCAAATTGCCTACTGGTGGGAACTGGGACAGTTACACGGGAGAAAATGAAAATGCTTCAGTTTATAATGAGATTTTAGTTACATTCTGGGCTGGTGTCAGTTTTCATTTCAGTGGCTGAGTTATTTTGTGCTATGAAACTTAACTGCACACACCTGGGAAAAGGAAAGATGATCTGAAAGTTCTAAGTTTTCATATAAGCTGCTCAGTTCTTGTTGTGTTAGTGTGATAGTGAGTGATTTAAGCCTAGTGTCGCCCCACCTCAACTTAAACACTTGATGAGAGAGCCTACATTAGAGGTTTTATCCCCTTCCCCAAGATCTAAATGGCCTCTAGACACATAACATTGTTTGTTGGGGGGCTTTGATCTTTTTTTAATATCTAATCCCTCAGAAAATACTTCTGATCTTGGATTTTAATCGATCTCATCTGATACAAAGTCCTGGATTTTGGTCGGAAGTGAATTCTTTCAGTGACCCAGCAGTTTAGAAAAAAGCCAAGCCGATCACAGATTTGCTTACATTAGGCACAGCCTTAGGAAGGAAGGTTTATGAGCAGAGTAACCAGTTTGCCAGTGCAAGGTACATGTTGTGTTGCCGTGTCTCATACGGATCTACCATCTGTCATAGGGATACAAAACACCTCATCTCACAGAAATGTGTTAGACAAGCAGATCTGGAAGATCAAGGCTAAGTTATTTCTCTGGCCAGCCTAGCTTCAAAGACTACTTTTCCTGAGATGGAGCCTGATCCCCTGCCACAGCTGGTTGCCCAGAGAAATAATTTAGCCCATATTTCTTTATGTATTTGTCTCTTTGTTTGGGCATAATGCATAACACGATTGCCATTTTTGTTTCTGAACCAAGTAGCACCATGATGCTAATGAAGGCATGTGTTGTTTCCCACAAAACAACATAGTTTGTCTCTTAGTATTTCCTAAGAGAACATCTACCCTACACAGTCTGAAAATAACACATTTTTCAACTGTAAGAGTGTTTCCTAGAGGTGACATTTCCCACGTGCTCAGTGGCAAGTAGCCTTAGCATTGAAACTCCTGTAGAAACACAGAATCTTTGCTAAGGAGGTACTTGCTTATGAGAATACGTGCTGTCTCTACAGCTGAGAAATCTTTGCTGTTATTAGGCATATCATCAATATAATCGAGGCATCCATAATGGGGATGCCATCTTTTTATGAAATCCAGATGACATTAAGGTCCTTATTTTGATTGTGCACTGTATTTAAGCATCTGTTTGTGTACATCTGTCAGCATTCCCATTAACACATCTTTTCAAGAAGACATAATGTAGGAGCAAACTTCAAACCAAGCTGAGTTCTTTGTGTTTAAATAATGGATCCACATAATATGTAGAAAAAATTATATTAGAGAAATTTTATGTGATCATGTAACAAAAGGAAATACGAGTTATATAAATAACTCAGAGATAAATGTAAGGATATATTTGTGTCCATCTTAGACAAATTCCTGTCATTTGAATGTTTTGCATCTTTAGCATTCTTCATTTCAAATCTGTGTATAAAATGGCATATGGCTGCCACCATAGCTGCAAGTTCAGAAGTCTGACAGGACAAAACCACAGAATCATCAAGGTTGGAAGAGACCATCAGGATGATCTAGTTCAGCTGTCAACCCAGCACCACCATAATCACCCCTAAACCATAAGCCCAGGTGTCCCATCCAGACACTTCCAGAGATGGTGGCTCCACTGCCTCCCCAGCAACGCATTCTAATTCCTGGTCACTCTTTCAGTGGAAAAACTTTTTGTAATATCTAATCTGAACCTCCCCTGGCACAACTTAAGGCCATTTCCTCTCATTCTTTCACTTGAGACATGGCAGAAGAGACCAACCCTCACCTCACTAAAACACCCTCTCAGGTAGTTGTGGACAGCAGTGAGGTCCCCCAGAGATTCCTTTTCTCCAGACTAAATAACCCCAGTTCCCTCAGCCACTCCTCATAAAACAGGTTTTCTAGACCCATCACGAGCTTTGTTGCCCTTCTTTGGACTGGAAGAAGGACAGAAACAAAACCCTGACCCTACAAAATGCAGTGGAAAAAGCAAGATTTCCTTTTCCCTGTAGCAGAAGGGATCTTCTGCTGTTTGCTGCTCTCCTTCACCTCCATCACCAGCTTTGTGGTTTGGTGAGTTTCACCATCAAAAAGGTGGGACCCCTAAGAAGCTGTGTCTCCTCTTCGTCTCCCACACAGGGCTCAGTAGTGCACCAAGCCATAATTTAGCTCCAAATGTTATTCTTGAACTCATAATTAAGTATTTATAGCCTCTTAGCTTTCAAGCCAAATGCAATCTGATAATTATTCAGTGACTTCCTGATTAATAACTGCTGTGCAATTAAAGTCTTCTAGCCTGGTCATTTGTACATTCAGAAGGATAGAAAGGTACCCCTAAAATGTGCACTGCTGTTGTTTTAACCATTTAAATTTCAATCATCTCCTTAATAATTCTGTTAAGGGCACACTAATGTCCCTTTTCAAGAAAGAAACAGAAAGATACGAGATGCTTTCTAGTCATTGTTGTAAATATTGAGTTTAATTCAAATATTATTTGAAGGTGATTTAGAAAATAGAATGCAGGCTCAGCTGAATGATGATTTGTAAAGCAGAAAGAACAAAACTCCAAGGATACGTAATCAGGAGGATACGCTCCTGATTTCTATTCCACCTAAAAGAGATCTTGATATCAATAGAAGTTTTGCCTGAATAAAGATTTGTCAAGATTCAGACACTCATCTTTCTAAAAGCAGTCCCTCTTGAGGGGTGTTTTAAGATCTGTGAAGAACAATAGCAGAGAAGAAGGACAGCCTGATCCAAAACTCATTGAAATCAAAGTAGGTATTTCCATTATTCAGAAGAACATTATAGAGTGATGTACAGGAAAATATCAGGAATTATTCCATCAGCCTTCACAGGAAAACATTCAGTTGTAAGCACTGTGGATGGCAACCATTATGTTTATAGTTGCAAGAACAACAGCTCTTCTTAACACAGTATTAGAATAAAAAAATACCTACATTTTCTGTATTTTTTTCTTCAAGATGGTGAAACTATTGCTTTAATCATTCTGAGCAGGACAAAAAGTTGTCTGTAATTGAATAATCTTTTTAATGAAATAGTTTTGAGGTACACTGAGATTTTTATCAAAATTTGTGAAATTCCTATAAAATGAGTATTTTTCTCACTTGCCAATGAGTATTTTACTAATTGACTGTTCTTCTTACGGGATGCTTTTAAGAAATTAAATATAAAAACAATACCTTTATTAGTAACCTACATTTTAGAGCAATAGATACTGAACTCAATTTCACTTGTTAAGACCATAAAAAATTGTCATCTTCATAACATTTTACTGCAGGTATGACAGTTTTTTCTTTTTAAATTAATGCATTTTCAATAGCCTAGCTAGATGTTTGGCTTTAAAATCATAGAATAGTATAATCATAGAATAGTTTGAGTTGGAAGGGACCTTTTAACTACCCTCAAAATAATTAGTTCAGGAATGGAATTGGTCATCTGCATAGATATTTGGTCAGTTTTTCACTTCTACCTTTTCCAAGAGCTAAACTTATTCTCTTAAAGCTACATGTCTAAGAGACTTGGGATTGGATTGCTTTGAGATGCCCATTTTGACTTTGAAGGGGCTTGGTTTTCAAGGGAGCCAAGAAGTTATCTGCCATCCTCCAGATTTCTCAAACTAGGTATCCAGAAGCATAAATCCCATTAAAAATGTAAGCATAATTCTGGCACCCATGCAGTGGAAAGAACATTCTCAAGCGAGGGAGTAGTGATCAGTTAAAGATGCTATTTTTCCAGCTGTCTGTCCATGCTGGTAGCAGCAGTTACTGTTCTCCAGCAGAGGCAGCAGAATGGGAATCTCTCAGTGCTGAATCTGCTGCTGAGTGTTGTCAGGTGGAGTATGTCTGTGACTAGTGTGAAACACTGCTTCTGGTAAGGATGAAATTATGCATCACATTGGAGCATTAACTCTGAAACTTGATGATTATTCAGCCTGTGATAGTTCACTGTTTCATGGCTAGTCTGGATATTGAAAGTATGTAATACAGGGAATATATAGAATATATAGACCATAATACAGTGTCCTCTCTGTATTATGAATTTACGTGCAAGTCCTTCCTTCTAATCTCTTGTGCAGTAACAAGAGGCTCAGGAAAACTCTGCTACTCCGTATGTTCCATTTCCATTCCTCGTTGCATCATTCTGCAGGTTCCCAGCCTCCTGGTTCTCTCAGTTTTGCTAAAATAATTACAAGTAAATGATGTTTATGTCCACTCTTTCCTCTCAGCTCCAGAAGCAGCTGTCCGAGCTGGACGAGGATGACCTGTGCTATGAATTCCGTCGGGAACGCTTCACCGTCCATCGCACTCATTTGTATTTTCTCCATTACGAGTACGAGCCTGCTTCGGACAACACTGACGTAACACTGGTGGCACAACTGTCCATGGACAGGTAGGGAACACCTGTTCATCTGAAAGCATGAGACACTTTTATTACAGAGAAGTCTAACTATGGAATGCTTTGGAGAGAGAAAAAATGCACTTTCATAGAAACTTGGATGTTGTATGTACAGTGCACACACTGTACTACACTCTACGTGAGTTGAGTTCCTGAGAGGGTGAATACTGGAGCTGCAGGAGCTGTTGCTTGTTTGGATTGTCAGGCATTATTAGTTCATGGAGTTTTGCAGCAACTTACTAAAAACAAGACATGTTTGTAGTAGAATTAGGCGAGCAGTTGTAGCTGACTCAAGTTTTTGCATGTGTTTTTCTGCACTAGAGGAAGCTAGTTTTGCTTTCATTGGCATTTTCCTTGCAGAAAATTTCAATTAGTGATTTTTCTTACAGTAAGAATCAGAACTAAATATTCTGATTTCAAATTAAGAAGTTGAAAATTATACTTTTTTTTTACTGTGCTAGTGTGAAATGAGAAATCTCCATCTGAGCCAGAGTCATTGCATCTTTATCCAGATGTTGATTCTCAGAAGAACATTTCAGCTTTTAGTTCTGATGTGAAGTGGAATTTAACTGGTATTTCATTTGTGGAAAAAAATCCATTTCGTGACAAGTTCCACCTGTACCTTTCTGATTCCCACCATTGCAATTAGTTGTCATTTTTCAGGAGCTTGAAAGTGCAGTCTGGATCAGCCAGCTTTGTGAAATTTTGTAATTTCGCAGAGAGAATTTGTCAGTTCTCTTATTTTTTCCTCCAGCTTCTCAGTTCAAATCTAGTCCAAACTTTGTAGTTACCACTATCAGAGTGGGTTACAAAACAAGTCAGAACTCCTGGAGTGTGATCCAGAAATGATCTGATCATGTCCTTCAGCATAGCACATACAGAATACAACATGGCATGTGAGTAACACCACTGCTGCACTAGTAGAAGGTCAGCAGTTTTCCAGGAGGGTTACAGGAATTGAGATCAGCGAAACATTTACAGCCTGTTTTTAAAATAAACAGAAATGAATGAGGGGTGTTCTGTTCCACTGGTGCCTCAGCACTGCACTTTGTGTTATGATTTGCTGTGCACATCATTGTCTGTTCTATTGATTTTTAATTGAGGAAACATTTCTTAAGTGTTCACAAACCTTTGAGTAAAAAGCTAAAGAAATAAATTAAGCCAGACCCTGAGTGAGTGCCACAGTAAATTAGTAAAGCCGGTGTGTGCACATGGTATATTTTTCCCCCCAGAATTTAATTAAAAAGAATGAGCTGGGGCTCAGCGCTGATTCACTGGCACTGATGCAAAGTCTGAGCATCTGTTTCCCTTTCTGGATCCTCACTGGGGCACATGTTTTTATTGATAGACAGAACCACACATTTTTATTCAGGAAGAACAGCCGTCCTGGTACTGTGAGGGAAAAATCTTCCCTACTTCACTGGTGTGTTGCTATAAATTATTGATTTGAGCTGGAAATACCTTCTTTCAGCTAAAATCAATAAATAATATCATACCAAAGAACTGCTTAGCTGCTTTGTTTTCTTTCACATCTTTCAGTTACTGCCTTATTTTTTTCTATCTTCTTTAAACCACTTTTATTAAACTCCTCCTGCACAACTGTAGACATTTAAGAATAGTGTCTCAGATGACATGTACATAAACAATGTGCTGTACCCTACATTCCTGAATTATTCTTTGAAATGATTATCAGAGATGAAGAAAAGCAAAAAACAACTCCCAGCATCTCCCATAGTCCTGTTGGAGGTGAGATTAACACGACTGTCATGACAGACTTAGGTTTGCCTGTCCTGTAGGCTTGAGGAATGGAAGAGAGGGATGCAGTTTGGGAGCTAACATCACTGTCTTTAGATGGAAGCTTCAAGACAGACTTCATTCAGTGTCGTTCATTATTGGGTGATTGTCATCTTTTGCACTGATGTGACATTTCCTTGAGTAATGGCTTGGTTGCTTCACTGTGATTTTCATGCACGTGTTTCGGCTAGGCAGCCTTTTTAAAGGCTCAGTATTTACCTGGGGTTCAGAAATCAGAGTAGGAGTTTAAAAAATGTGAGGTCAGAACAGGGAAAAGGAAAGACATGATTAGCAATACACTGCTTGAAATCTGAGTGAGAATGAGTTGGAAATCCATTGAGTATTTTTAAGAAGAAAAACAAAAATAAAGAATCTCACAGAACAATTGAATTCCAGCAAAATTCACTTACCTGAACAGACCTTTAAAAAATTTACCAACTAAATTATGATCTCATTATTAGGCAGTACAGCATTACATTTATTTTCTCTAGAGTCCTTAAGAGAACACATTCCTCAAGATGGCTAAAAAAACCCAAAATAAGTTGGTCATGTTGTGCTCAGAAACTCGTAATTCTAAGTTTTGTGGTCAAAGGGGACTTAACAACCTACAGAGAGCAGATTATGGAGGATCACCTAGCAGTCCTTGTATCAAATTCATGGAAGTAGAGCCTGTCAGTGAGAACAACAGTAAAATGGAGTACTCTGAAGGGTACTGAGGTGTCCAGCTGGGAACTTGTACCACCAAAACCCAGTTTCCACTTCAGTATCATGAAAAGCTTTGCATTATCAGCTGTGCTGTTTAAATAAGTTACGTAAGCCATTTGTCCGCTGTGTGGAGTCCTTAAAAGGAATTTTGCTGCATTTTTTGCTAGGCAAGTTTTCCATTTTTGAAAGGATGCCCTAAATTTGAGTGCTGACAGATTGGAGTCTCCTGATTAACAGATTTCCACTATGTTGGAAAAAGGCAAAAAAATGTATTTTTTTGCTATTTATTATTTGTGTAATCAAAAGTCTAGACCCTTTATGTACCTTTTAGATATTTTTATATTGATCTGTGTTTCAAATTCAGCTGTATGTTTCAGGCTGATAATAGCCTTTGTTTCAATAACAGATAAAAAGAAAATGATGTACCGAGTGTAGACTAGTAAGGTAATATCTCATATCTAAGAAAAAATGTTTATATCATCTTGGTATCATTCACAATCATTCAGAAACGCAGGAAAAAGCTATTAGTATTAAGTCACACTGTGTGTTTACTGGTATATCATTCCTTTATTTTGCAAATCTTAGGGAGATAGTAGGAGGGGGAAATTATTTTCTCAGATTATGATAATGCAGAAAACTTTTCTTGTGTTCTGTATAAATATTAATAGGAAAATTTCCGTAATGTGGATTTGGAACAGAGTGAAGATAATAATTTTGCATCATCTACTCTTCCCAGTTTTTAATAGAATATCTGGCTAGGCTGCATAGGTCATTTCCCTTCGTATTAAATCAAGAGGCTTTGTAATCAGTCCTTGCTGTATTTTTGGGTGACACATCTCAATCTCTAGGAAATAAATTACCCAAAGTGCTTAAACGATTTTGACCAGGTCGGGTTTGATTTACGTTTGCATATGAAATCTTTAATTGTCATTTTTGTCAATAATATTGTAACTGCTGGAATTTTTAAAAAATACACATCAATACAACCTGTTAAAAAATGATTTAATGAAATTTGAGATAGTGCTAAAACATATACAGGTTAGTACTTTTAATGATGGCTTTGTCTAAAATGTTCTTTTGCTATCCCACAGCAGTGCCACATCTGTCCTTCCTCCTCTCCTTAACTCCCTACTAACAGTAAATCCCATTTCTATCGATGTGTCATCCTTTTGTCCTTTTCCCTGACAGTGAGCCTTCTTCTAGTTAATGTGCATGTTCGCCTAAGTCAGTATCCCCTTGACCTGTCTCTTTGAACAGTCTTTAAGATCTGACTAGCTGCCTTGCAAAAATTTGGGGATGGTTTTCCTAAACAGGAGATAAAACGATCTGTGGGTCTGTACACCTCTGTCCTCCACAAGCTTGTTGAAGAGCACTGTAGTGTGTTACTGTGTGAGAATAGCTTGACCTGGAATGTGAATTGGGCTCTAGACACGGCTGAAGTTTATGAGCCCCCTATCCTGTAAGTAGATCCACATGGACAGAGCCCTGCAACTGCTCAAAGCTCCCATCAAATAAGTCCTGTTATCCGTGTGGGCTTTCCTGCAGCATCAAAGCTTTAGACAGAAAATGATGGTGCTTTAGGTATCTGAGTTGTGGATGTGTGTATCTGATCTAGGGCCATCTTAGGCTACACTGGATTTAGTGGAATAGGTGTATTCAGGGTGCAGTCCATCTGTCCAGGAGGAGACCTCAACTTATCATCTTAAATAACGAATTATGCTGTAGAAATATTTACTGCTTTGTACAGCATATAAAGTGTCCCCAATCTGTCTCACTTAGAGAAAGATATCTGCATTTGATCAGGTGAACCCAGGCACAGAGCCCCAGACAGAGAAACAGCTTTTTCTTACTCTCACCCTTCCTCTTTCAGGCTCCAGATGCTTGAAGCCATCTGCAAACACTGGGAAGGTCCCATCAGCCTGGCGCTCTACCTTTCCGATGCAGAAGCCCAGCAATTCCTGCGCTACGCTCAGGGCTCGGAAGTCCTGATGAGCCGCCACAATGTTGGCTACCACATCGTGTACAAGGAGGGGCAGTTCTACCCTGTGAACCTGCTCAGGAATGTGGCCATGAAGCACATCAGCACACCATACATGTTTCTGTCCGACATCGACTTCCTGCCCATGTATGGACTCTACGAGTACCTCAGGTAATGGACAGTGAGGGAATTCCCACTGTCACCCACAATTTCAGCCTCTCCAAATGCCACCCTTCTCACGTACTCCCAAAACAAAGCAGTTTGAGCAGATCTGGAAATGGCAGCTTATAAATATTTGAGGTGTGACAATGCCCAGCAAGGCACAAGAATTTTTAGAGTAGGAGAAGGGACTTTAACTGAAAGTAAAGCAATATGGTTATGAAAGAAAAAACTGAGGTCTGAATGTGAGCCTCGTTAGCCATTAGAATAATCCCCTCAGAGCTGCAGAAGAACCAATTTGAAAATTGGACTGGGTTAAGTATTATTAAATGTCCAAGAGCATCGTTTATTAGCAGATATATGAACCAGGCAGTTTCTCTAAACATCTTTGGTTCTTAATGTCAGTGACAGAAAAAACATGCAACGCATTACTGGGCTTGTTGTCCATGTGACACACTCTTAATTCAGTTCCTTATCTTGAAAACAGGGTGATGAGTCTAACCAGCTCAAAAATATGACTGCAATGCCAGCACCTGTCAAGGCAAAATAATTGTTCTAAGGAAGCTGGGAGGAGTAACATCAGCGTCTATTGTATCATACCGCACGTGAGCAGGTTGGGCTGAGCAAACTACAGACTTCTGATCCATTAACTGAGCTTTTTTTTAATAAAGACCTTTTTCCCCTGCAGAGGCTGGTCATCTGAGGCCAAAGCATAGAGCAAGGAGGACACCCTGTGGCCAGACAGGAGGATGTCAGTTCCTTTATCCTGACCAGTTTTGCTTTTCATCTCTGTTCTAATTTGGTAAAAGTTGATCAAAGTGTTCCAGTGAGAGCCTGCCTGTAGGTGTTCCCTGTCAGTTCATAAGCCTGGGGCTGTGGAGTGTAAAGGAAAATATGCCTTCTTGTATCATGAACTTATGGAAGGGTTTCTTTGTTCCAAGCTTAACTCAGTAAGGCATGTACAGGGCCAAATTCACTATTCAGAGGGGTAGAGTACTTCTGGTATGAGGAAGGGATCAGAGAGTTGAAGTTGTTCAGCCTGGAGAAGTGAAGACTCCAGGCAGACCTTATTACATCCTTCCAGTACATAAAGGGGGCTGATAAGAAAGATGGGGATGAACTTTTTTAGCAGGACCTGTTGACCTCCACAAGGAGGAGTGGTTTTAAGCTAAAAGAGGGTAGATTTAGATGAGATACAAGGAACAAATTATTTGCAAAGAGGATGGCAAAACACTGGTACAGGTTGCCCAGATGGGTGGTGGGTACCCCATCTCTGCAAGCATTCAAGGTCAGGCTGGATGGGGCTCTGAGCAACCTGATCTAGTTGAAGATGTCCCTGCTCACTGCAGGGAGGTTGGACTAGATGACCTTTAGAGGCACCTTCCAACCCAAAACATTCTGTGGCTTTCAAGATGCTGAATTCCAGTTGTATCATTGAAGTATTAGCGCACTATGTCAGCTTGTTTCCCTCTTATTTTGTGAAGTCTTTTTCAACTTGTGCTATGAGCACTCCAAAAATATTCTGTCCCTTGCACACGTTAGCTATGTCTAGATAAGGGGAGGAAGAGTTGTTCTTCATTTCTCTGTTCTTCCATGTTAGTTTTGCATACTGGTACATTTCTTCAGATCAGGGCTGGACACAGTAAGGATGGCAGCTGTTGATACTGGCATTTAGTGCTAAAAAAGGAACTTGTTCTTCCATGCTGCTTCACAGTGCACAGATGGGAGCCCAGCAATGAAAGGAAGAGGGGAGAGAAGACAGAATGGAGTACCACCATTTACTTGAGATACTACAACCATAGAAATAATTCTCGTAGGGTGATACTGTATTACAGAACTAAATGCACCGTGATGGTGTGTTGGTGATGTTTCAGAAAAAAACAGAGATGCTCTCTGAGAGCTTCCATACCACCTTAACTCTGACTGTGAGTCTCTCTTACCTGGGAATATTGAAGTTGCTAATCTGCTACTACCAGCTCTTTAAAAAGTGATTGGATTTATTTTTTTTTTTTTTTTTTGCATATGGACTAGAGGCTTTTGTTGCTTTTTCAGTAATGATTTTTCTAAGCAAAGTAGCAGGGAGGTGCATTGAGATTATTTTATATATGGATACCCTGTGTCTTTCTGCATTGACTGTTCCCACTGCCTCTGCAAATAGCTGATTAGTGCTATCTGTCTGAATGGCAGCAACTGTTTGTTAGAGAGACGTAGAACATTTTCATCCTCATTTCCTCAGATAGAACATCCATGAACAAATAGAAATAGTGTGGTATTTCAGGCATCGCTTTGTACAGGATAAGCCAGGCAAGTCCCTCTCACTGAAAGTTTGCTGATTTACATATACTGCATATTGTGTCTCTGCAGATAATGTATTCTCAGAAAGAAAGGAATTTTGAAAAATATTTTCAAAATATTTTGAAGGTGTCATACATGGAAGGCTACAACCAGTTTTGAAGGAGAAGCTGATGGAGCTGGTGGTTACCTATCCCTTTATTTATCTTTGCTTTGCATGTAGATTTGTGCTAATTGAGCTTTTTCACAGCTGCAAAGTAAAACCATGTCAATGTTTTTATCTCCATCAAACACCCTTTTAGTCCTGCCTTAGTCTTCTGTGAAGTACAAAAGGAAAGACATTTATCATTCAAAGATTTCCTGTTTACTGTAGTTACTGAGGTCATCTCATCATTGCCCCAGAGGTAAAGGCTTCTTCTAGTTGCTGCAAGTAAGGTGTTTGGGTCATCCTACAGTGACTTCTAGCATAAAACAGCTAGACAGGCTGCTTATCTACAGTTGTCACAGCTAGCATTAAAGTTCTTTCCTGACACATTTGTGTAAAATGTGCCCTTGGCTTCCAGTGACACATTGAGCATGAACTGGGACCCCGTATTCAATCTCCATCCACAGGTTTTATACCTGTCCCCTACAACATGAGTTGTGAAGTAGTTCTGCTTATTTTTCAGCATCTCAGCAGGGGAGATAGTTCAGATTGTGCCTATTGAGGTTTCTTTGCTGGTTACCTTTGTAGTCTATGAATTCATTGCTTTTGCAGAGATGAGGAGCATTCTAATGAATTTAAGAGTGGGCTGATAACTCTCCGGTTCTTACCACAAGCTCAGTGATTGTCATATTTGTTACCTTTAACCAACCACTTACCAAGTCCTGATGGTGGAAGCACATTTGAGTTAATGGAGTCTTCTTTTTTTTCTTTTATTTCCTGGGTGAAGTGCTTTAGGATTAGGTTGCTAACTTTTCTGTGTCTGAGCTTCTCTATCCTCCAGAAATGGGAATGATATTACTCTCTACTTCCATGAGGATGAGAATTCTGTGTTAATTTTTGAAAAGAACTATGCAGATGAGAAGATTGATATCAACACGCTGGAGTTCATTCAACCCGAGAGGAGACTCTTGTGATTTAAGATTCTTCACTGCTTTGTGAAAAATAACGGTTGATTAGATTTAAAATGTAACCCAGCCTTCACTGTGTCAGAATGACACACATCAGGTCTGAACACAAAGATACCTGGGAATGGTTTCCTGGACAACACTAGCACAAAGAGAGCTCTTCATAGTCATAAATCCTTGTTTTGAGGTTTGGGGGAAAAGGACAAGAGAGTAAAGTGGATACTGAATCAATACTACTGAATCCAAAAAACAGCCCTCATGAGGATAGTGCAGGAATTACGTGGTGTACCCAGTGCTAGCTTGCAAAACACAGAAACATATTCCCTACATTATATTCCACATATCTGGCAACACCAACAGTGAAAATTGTGTAACAGAACCAGTCAACCAAAAAATAGCACCTCCACTCAAAACAGGAGAAAAAGTCACCCCACAGAAAATGGAAAGGTAGATTTGTTTCCAGTGGGAAGAAGTTAGGTTTTCAGCTGATTGTCCAAGGAGCAGACCACCAACCAAGTTATCAGAAGAAAATGGAAGGTGTTTTTTTCTCTACCGAGTCCTCTCTGCCTTTATCACAGTTTAAATGGCCTCTGTTGTCCTTTGTCACTCAAGTTCACCATCTGGATGTCCGCAGTGATTCCTCCTTCCCTTTGCATCAGTCATTTTTGTCACCCAGTCCACATCAAGGACGGGTGATTCTACTCAGAGATCAGTGCTGCTGGGCATCTTGTCTGAGCGTGTGTCAACTCCCAGCTCCGTTTTGGAGAGCCCCTCCACTTTGTCCTTACCACCTGTACTGGGTGTGGCTGAGCTGGGGTTCCTTTCCCCAAAGCATCCCTCACAGTGCTGTGCTCTGCACTGGTAGCTGGGAAGGTGTTGATAACACACCAGTGTTCTGGCTACTGCTGAGCAGGGCTGGCACAGCATCAGCACTGTCTCTCCATCATTCTGCCCCCCAGCTGAGAGTGGGCAAGATCTCGAGAGGGGATGCAACCAATACAGCTGAGCCAAACTGAACAAAGGGACAGCCTATGCCATATGATGTCAGCTCAGATACAGAAGCTAAGAAAAGAAGGAGGAAGGCAGGGCACTGGTTATTTAGCAAGTTTGCCTTCTGGAGCAGCCACTATGGGTGCTGAAGCCCTGCTTCCCTGGAAGTGGCCAGACATCACTTGATGGGAAGGAGTAAATAAAATCTTCTATTTTTCTCTTTGTTGGTGCACACTCAGCCTTTAGGTTTTCCTTTAGTAAACTGCCTTATGTGAACGTAAGAGTTGTTTTCCATCTTATTTTCTCTCCCCTATCCAGCTAGAAGGAGGGCTGACGGCAGCTTCGTGTGCACTTGGTGTCCAGCCGAGGTCAACCCACCACACCAACATGCACCTCAGGTGCTCACATATCTCTTGAAAATACTTCTGCAGAGAATATCCTGCTGTTTTATTTCACTCTGGACGGATCTCTACCAGTACTTTGTGTTTGACTATACGCACTTCAAGCATCTTGTTTCCAGACCTCTGTTTCTCTTCTCTTACCTCACTTTTCATGCTGACCTTTGACAGTGCAAGTGATTTCAGGCTCTTCTATCGTTTTATTCCCTCTGCCTTCTGATTTCTTCATGAAGGTACTATCATTTATTCCTTCCAATAGTTTTCTGGCACTGACAACTGTATGAAATTTGCAGGTGACAAGAGCAACAGGGAGTGTGCAAAAAAGGGTTGCTCATATCAACAGCATTTTTGTGGCTATATACTGTATCTTAGAGAAGTCACGTTCAACACTAGTTTCAGCACAGGTTGCTCTGTCTGACAGTTTTTGCTGCTACTTGTGCTTGATAGCTGTGCCTGCTTCAGCTTTGGTCAGCTTCAGACTGTAAACTTTGGTGGGCAGTATTGTTTCCTACTCTTGGACAGTGTCAAGCACAGCAGGGCCTTGAATTTTGCCTGGGCCTTTTGAGCTCTCCATAAAACAAAGTTGTAGTAACAGCCATAAATGGAAGCTGCAGTTTCCTTGCAGAGCCCAAAGGATGAGCATCACTACAAATGTTACCTGCTTCTTCCTAGAACTGAGTTCCCAAAGCTGTACTGCTCAAGGCTGATAGATTGCACAGAGACCAGAAAACCTTAGATTTTGGAGAAGAAACTATATTAGCATCCCCTGGTCTCAGAGAAGTGTGAAAGGGAAGAAACATTTAAAAGCATCAAAAAGACTCTATATTGGCACTGCTCAACAGCTCTGGCAGGTCACAAATGCTGATTGTGAAGGACTCATCTCTTGACATGCAGATATCTTGGCCTTTAGTGATGGTGAGGGAGAAGCTAGTAAAGAAAGTACAAAACCAGTTATGATGAGATGCTGTTAAAATCCTTCAGTTGTGAAAAGTTAACTGGAATGTGTCAGGGGCTTTTTAAACAATGCAAACTTTGCAGTAAGGAGCTGAGAGCAGATTGCTTTTTATAGAACAGGCCTATGGGGTGGTATGAATTCCATAAAATTCAGATTTTATTAAGTAGTTGTGCTCGTCTTCTTTTTCTCTGACAGCAGTATAAATGAATTCTAGGTGTTCTGGGCCTAGAAAAATGGTTTGTTTGGTCCTTCTGTTATTAGGACAGTGATCCCAATTCCTTCAACTTAAAAGGTTGTAGAGAGTTTGCTGCTTGTCAACATTGCCCTTGATTGCTTGTTGCAGTAACATAGAAGTCAGGACAGTGAATCCTGTTAAGGGGAACTGACTTTGACAGGGAGAGAGAGGCATATTTCTGGTATGAAATATGGAGATAATGAAAGGAAAATTGAGACAGAGTTATTTGTAATGACAGGCATAGTAAGATTCAGTTGGGGGATGGAAAAGTAACTTTTCTTTCTTTGAGTTTTAGTTTGTTAGGAAAGAATAGACTGAACACCTCTGGCAGGCAGGACGAGAGGTTGCTAAGCTGCTCCTCTGCTGCGACAGTCATCCCAAGGCCCCTGCCTGGAGGAGAGCCCTGCTGTGTGAAATGCACATGTGCACACAGCTCACACATCAAAACAGTCTCTGCACTGGACAACTTGCAGCAAAAGGAGGGAAAAAGAGAGGCATCCCAGTCCGTCCAGTGTACAGCTCTTCTCTGCTGCCAACAGTCTCTGTCAGGGCAGCACTGATAAGTCAAGCACACAAGCCCATTTGGAATTCTGTTCTCTCCCTGCTCTTAGAGCAGCAGACCAAAAGCAGAAGAAAATATGAAGCACCTGTAGGGAAAGATATGGGCCATAGTTACATTTAGAGTATCTAACTGCCCATTCTCTGCATTTTATTTTGAAAAGCCCAGTGATTTGATCAGTTGAAAACTTTCCTGCTGTTATTTGTTGTTTCTCTTTGCCAGGAAGTCTGTCATCCAGCTAGACCTAGCTAACACCAAGAAAGCTCTGATTGTACCTGCCTTTGAGACCCTACGCTACCGCCTCTCCTTCCCCAAGTCAAAAGCAGAGCTGTTATCTATGTTGGACATGGGAACCCTCTTTACATTCAGGTAATGGAAAGTACTCTTGAACCTGTGGTCATTATCTCTGGTTTTTATGTTCTTCTGAATATTTGGTTCTTCTCTCTGACTGTCAGCTGCATTAAGAAACTTCTTGGAATTTTTTCCCTTTTCATAGAGAGGCAGTGAACAGAATCATGTGGATATATTCTGTCTGTAAGCTCAGCATTTTATCTTGTATTACAGTCCTCTACTGAAGGACTTCACTTGTTAAATCAAATTTGTTTTATTTTCGTCATTTTTTATTGCGCTTCAAAATCAAGCATGACCATTACACTCAAGTGCATGTAATTTACTTTTTGGCTGCCAAATACTGTCTGGGTAGCTATGTCTTCTCATGTGTGCAAAAGTGATGTATCTCTGCTCATTGGTTCTCTTCCTTACTGGAAAAACAAGCGCAGGCTCGTCTTATGCTCTTTTAAAGTGTGAAAGAGCTGCTTAAATACCTAGAGTTCCTCCGTGCAGAGGTAAGAGAGTACTCTGACTAGAGGCTAAGAAGCAAAGAACACCTAAATTTGGAGCTCCTCTCTGAAGCAGACTCCTTTTGTGGCTGTGAACATGTCACTTCTATTATCTGCCAGACTCTTCAGTTTTAAAATGCAGCTACCAGGGGATAACCATTTCTTGGGTGTGCGTGGTAAGGTCTGATTAGCAGACATTTGTAAAGTATCTCGGTGATGGGAAGAGTACAATATGGCCTTATGATGTTGCACAGAGAGGGGGCTTAGGAGACCTGCGTTCTCTTCTCAGCTCCACTACTGCCCTGCTGAGAGGTGCTACACGAATCACTTTCCTTTCTTACATCTCTGTTCTCCATCTCTGAAATACAGGTAACAGTGTTCACCTCTCCTTTTTGCAGTATTTTGAGATCTAGAGATAAAAGCCATGAAAAAGCTAGGCATTATCCGTGGCTGGAGGAGCTCAGTATCATACCTCTCCCATCCTTCTCTTGCTTGAGAGCTTTCCTCACACTTTTCCCATTCCCTATGTTACACACCTCTCTCACTGAAGCAGCCAACCTTCCCTCTTATGGTTGCATGCACATGTCATAGCAGAGAGCCTGTGTGAGTCTGGAAAACATAATTCTGATCAGTGTCAGAATTCTGCCAGTGACTGCCCTGAAACAGAAACTGGAGGTGACTGAGAGAGGAATACCTCTGGAAAATTATTTAAGGATACTGACAGAGCAAGTACCTTTCCCTCTGCCATCATTCTTTAACAGTCAAAAGACATAAAAATTAACAAGACATCTGTTGATAGAAAATAGTTGTGTCTCCTGTAGTTGAGAGAAAAAGTCCTTTTGGTGGAAAATAACACCCTCAGGATTTTCAGATGTTGCATTCCACCAGCAGTCAGCTGCACAGTGATGGCCTTCCAGTACAGATTTCATCTTCAAGCTATACAGCATGATGGTATGTTATGTACACAGCTG
The DNA here is from genome assembly GCA_013400235.1 of Oriolus oriolus. NCBI lineage: Eukaryota > Metazoa > Chordata > Aves > Passeriformes > Corvidae > Oriolus > Oriolus oriolus. Next base: position 1,905,089 of record VXBT01010117.1, read on the forward strand.
GATTTGCAAATCCTTTCTCAAGTTCACTCAGGCAAAAATGTCTTTAACATCAGTGGGAGTTTTTCCAAAGCAAGGTTAAATAAGAATTGAAGGACATGCAATCTGTCGCTGGTGTACATATTAATGTAGGATACATTTTACAAATGCTTCCCGAGTTTGTTTTGGCTTATTTCATTGCTCAAATCTATCAACAGCCACAAAGCAGTTGTGATCTGGGCTGAGAATTTCCACCTCCACCTTCAAGGTCTTTTAATAATGCTGCAATTTGATGCTGAGCAGGTGGGAGTGAGCTGGGGAGGACTGCTGTGACAGTGATTGCTGAGAGTGCCTGCAGCATCCCAGTCCCTCACACCACACGGTAGATTACAATCTTTCCCTCACTGAAATTGCTTTTGTCGCCTCTTTTCAAAATGGTGACCTTTTCTACCTCTGGGCAGCTAAGAAGTACACAACAGCTCTCAATTACATCCCTCAGTCTCCAGCAGAAGAAAAGAGAAGACAAGTGAGCATCTGTGGCTGGCAAGGTGTGCTATGTGAAACCCTCCACCACAGCGGGGCTCTGTGCCAGCTTGCTGGCTCCCTTGGCAGCTGCTGGCTGTGAGTGTGCTCCTAAGGATGTGCCAGCTCAGGGCCTGGGGAAGAGCTGATGAGCCACGAATGTACTGCCCACACACATCCAGGCACAGGGAAAACCACATCATCGTATTGAGAAAACATAAAAAGCAACAACTGATTAACTAATTAACTGATTGCATCCACAATCCAGCAAAATGTTTAAGCATCTGAGAACAGAACTGGGAATGTTTTTCCGTCACCAAATCATCTTTCTCACTGAAACAGGAAGCTTAGGGGGACAAGGCAGGGAGGAAGAACACTCTGAGAAGAATAACTCCGTCATTTTGCTAACTTTAGCAAAGTTTGCTATAGTTTTGACATTTTATTTAAAATAAAAGCAATCAGTAACACAAACAAAATGGAACATTGGATCCAAAGTGGAGGAGGAGGGGGTGTGGTGTGTTCCAGTTGTTTTCCATGAACCGTGGGAAAGAAACTCATCGTGATTTTAGGGAGATCGAATTACTTGGTTTGGATTTGTCTAAATTGCCAGCGTAGTGAAAAATATGTTGTTCGCAATTTTCACAAAGTTCTCCAGGGACTGAGATTGTGTGTGGCCTTAAAATTCCATGTGTATTTAAGTCTTGAGTGAGAAGGGCCTGAGCAGAAAATTACATTTAATCATTTGTCCTGTGAGATGGAAGACCAGTACAGACAGTGAACCTCTTCTCACAACTGCATCATCGATAGTAAAGTCTGTTGGAAATGACTCATCCTTCAATGGGAGCTTCTCTCTATGGACCTCCATGGAATGGTGTCTGCTTATCTTTCTTTGCAGTACAGTTCATGTAATCAGCCATTGACCAAGACCTAGTTCCAGCAGATTATCTGTGTATGAACCCATATATATTGCATGTACAGATGTGTATGTAATCCGATAATCCTCTCACAAGTCTTGTTTTCAGTCTAATTACTTCTCTATCACTATTGTGTGCACACCTCATTTGAGCATCCTGTACTCATTTACCTCTTTGTCCAGACCTTAGCTGTCCTTTTTGCCTTTCTCTTTCCTTCCACTCACATCAATCACTCTGAAGAGGCAAGTAAATAATCTCTGTTGTTACTTGGTTTTGCACAATCAAGTCTACTCCTTCCTTTCTGCTTTGTTTTGTCTCTCCAATCCCTCCGTATTTTCCCTGAATTGTCTCTTCCCAATTATTTATTTTTCCCTGCTAGTTTGCTCTCTTGACTCACAGAGGTTGTACTTGAGCTGCTGTAGGTGCTTACACTGATATCTCCAAAAAGAATGGAAAGAAATTGAATTCTTTTTATGATTAGTATCCTGTTAACCCCTGTTTAAATCAGTGGGAGAGTGTTGCTAGAGTAACAGCAGCATTTGGCTGCTTCTCTGCAGGAATCTCTCAATTAACCAAAGTTTGTATGGGGCTTTGAAGATACAAATCACTTCATAACTGTTTAGCAGTCATTATTATTATTATTATTATACCATAATTCATTTCAAAATGCCGGAGGTAGGATTTTAGAAGATACAGCGCTGTCCACAATCCTGTATCATTTTAAACCCCACATTGTGACTGTTGGGTTTTTTTTTCCCCCAGCATAGATAGCTGCACATTAGTGACTGGGTAGGGTAGCCACTCATCTCCAAAAGGGGCCAAGAAAAGGGATAGGTTTTTTGGCAATGATTCCAAAGGGCATGAAGGATTATAAGCCTCATTGTGAATCTGGCACTGCTTTCTAATAATCTCTGGAGAATTATTTCACTGTCAGTTTTTTTAACAGAAGGGTTTTGTTTTTCCCGGTCCTCAGGCAAGATATCTGAAAGTGATGCAGCCTGTTTACAGTTTAGAAATGCAGCATACAAAGGACCATACATTACTTGTAACCCCAATGCCATCCTAATAATTCAGTCTTCCTGCACTGCCCTGAACAGAGTCAGCAAAGCTGGACACCTCTGATTCTCATGTTACAAGCCTTACAAATATGTCCAAATGAAAACTCCTGGGCTATGATTTTATATTCCTGTTTTTAGAAATGGCTTAGAATGTTATGAGCATTTCTGGGATGGAAACATTATGTCATGTTGTAATTTTGCAATATTTAATACTCAAATCCCTTCACTTTTAGCATGTGAGTCATCCCTCTGAATTCAATGTACTTTACTTTACAAATTGGCAGGATATTTGTTTTGTCCCTTCTGTTGCATATCTGTCTCAGTGTTGTAATACAGATACCTGCTATGCCTTTGTTTCATTAATTAATCTATGAATCTGCAGAAAGAGCTTGTCTCATTGATTTTTGGAGAAGTATTAGAGGAAGTGGGTGAGAGAGTCATTGACCCTGGCACTAATGGGGTGCATTCAAGCTGTGCTAGGAAGAGACCTACTGCGACCTAAACAAGATTAACAAAATATAAAAGGATCTTTTTCTGTAAATCAAATTGATTACCTTTCTGAGGATCACAGGAGTACTCCCCACAATGTAGAACTTATAGCAGAAAGCCTTTATGTAATATTTTACTTATTAATGTAATTATGCATCTTGGTTCCTGCCATAGTAATAACTGTAATTAATAAAATGGAACATCTATCCAGAGCTGCAGGTGTCTCTCATGCAAATTATAAAACTGCCTATAAAACAGATTGTGAATGTCATCGTGGTGGGGAAATAGCTAATTTTAGGGACCATATTTGAGCTGCAGATTTCCACACCGATTTTAGAGCACCGACCGATGCAGCTGCTTGGTTGCTAGGAATAAGACACAGCACTTGCAGTGCAGATGAACTGACAGGGTACTGCGTAATTGTTTCTCACATTAGCATGAGGTACTGCTTTCACACTATCCTTCACCAGCTAGATGTGTTTAAGCATTGAGCTCTGGGAGGCATGCTGGAAATAGTCCTAGAAATTGCCTCCGACGCGTCCTGAAAATGATGATGTGAACTGTAAGCTAATGTGCTTATTTTTGAGCATTTCATCTAACAGGTAATATTCTGTTGCCTCGCCAGGATGCTTTCTATCTAATTGCCTCCCCACGTCCCTGCCATTTGTGTCTGTTTCAGGTACCACGTCTGGACGAAAGGGCACGCGCCAACAAATTTTGCCAAGTGGCGAACAGCCACCACCCCGTACCGCGTGGAGTGGGAAGCAGACTTTGAGCCATACGTCGTCGTGAGGAAGGACTGCCCGGAGTATGACAGGCGCTTTGTTGGGTTTGGCTGGAACAAAGTAGCTCACATCATGGAACTGGATGCGCAGGTGAGGAGATGACACACGAGTATCTCACCCAGGGCTCTGCAGCAGGGTTGTTACAATGAAATCTGTGTCCTGTAGGAAGGTGTCATGTTTTGCATCACCAAAATGTTCATCTGGCCTTACTGAGCTTCTTAATGAGTGCTTCTTGAGTTGGGACCACTCAGTTTAATGCTTGTCAAGTATTAAATGAAGAACTGAGTCTGAGTTAATTTATTTGTCAGTTCTAAGAAAGTCATTGTTGTGCAGAGGCACAACCCCTGTAGTGCTCTCCTCCTGACCGAAGCATTGCAGCTAGTTGTTGCCAATCCCATCACTTATTAGGGAACATGTAGACCTAGCTGGATTTTTTTCAGTTGAATAGAGGTTTGTGAGTCCCAAATGCTAATTTAGAATTCAAAAACTAATCTTCAGTTGAATTCAAGGCAAGCATCTTTAATTTCTGGCTGGGATTTACAGCACATTTCTGCAAAGCCAAAGTCTTTACACTTCCAAAGTCTGGGTCTGTGGAGCAGACTCTAAAGGGCCTTGGGCTACCTGCTTCTTGGATCTGTGACTTGGGATGAAGCTGCTGGGCAGAATTTATAAGAATAAGGATGCAGAGAAAGCTCAAGATTCCCAGACTGGTACCAGGGCTCTCAGAGTTGCCAAGGTCCCTGCTGCCAACCTAGATCTTAGAGGCTGGTAGTGACTATGGCTCCATGGGAGCCCAGTGCTGCTGCTCACTGAAAGGGCAGGATTTGCATCACCCTGCTGTTCTTGGCTGAGGAGCTACCCACTGTGCTAATCAGCAAGGTCTGGGTCATGGCATTTCTTTTTAGTTTGGGTTTGTTGTAGGTTTTTTCAGTTTGGTTTCAATCCCAGTGTTTGAACTAGTAGCATTTCATGCTAACCAGAAAAATAGGTTTTGATGATCTGTATCCTCCTGTGATAGCTTCTGCTGTGAATCTGGAATACAGCAGATCTTTCTCTGCTTGAGTCTTATCAGCTTGTGTGAAACACAGCAGCACAAGGCTTGGAGCAAGTTGGTGTGAGATTGTGTCTCTGGGGTGTGGCCTACAGTGTATTTGTGTGCAGGCATGTATGGGAAGGATATTTCATACTTCTGCTTGTGAAACCACATGGTCACCTTGGGCTGGCAGCCACTGTTTGCACTCTGTTTGCCGAGGGCATTCCCAACAAATTTGTACCTACTTACGCTGAGAAAAAATTACAAAGACTGGAAAAAAAATTGTCCCTTGTATTAATGTTAATAATACTTTGCTCTGCTATAGCACAGTAATTTTCCAGTGCACTTTCCAAGCACTAATCAATTAACCATCAGTTGTGGAGAGTGCCAGGGTAATGGTTTGTTATTTGTTAATATGGGTAACAAGGCTTATATTCCCAGTGGAAGCTCTTACGTAGCACTCAGGATTTAACTCTTCTGTTCAGAGGTGTCTGCCCAGCACAGAGATTCACACATGGGAAGTGGAAACATTTTTCAAGGTTGATCATAGCAGAATTATTTTAAATGACCATTGGGCTGGGATTAACTCTGGGAAATTATTTTTCTCACTCTTCCAGCCTTGAATACATTATCACATTCAAAAGGAGTTTCATTTTCCTCTGTAGCAACATGGGTATTGGCAGGTTCTCCCAGAAAATGAGCCTGGAGAAGACATGGGATGGCACAGCTACGTCCCCTGTGGCATTCTGGTGCTTTGGGGTGTGCACAGATCAGGTTGCTGCCAGCTGCTTGGCTGGCTTCATTACCAGCAGGCAGAGCAGCTTCTCAGTTATTTCACCGCTCCTCACTACTGCAGTGTCTGTCAAGAGGTCTGTTCCAGATCCCCTTCCAAGAGCCTGTGCCACTACTGTCCCTCAGAGCAGGACATGGCATGGAGATAATCGTCACTGTTACGCTGGGAGCGTGCAGGTGCCCACTGAGCTGGATGCTGTACAAATACACAGATAACGCCAGTCTCCATCTAAAGAACTGGTGATCTAGGAGATGGGGACTGAGGTTCCTGCAAGCACATTGCCTTCAACAGAGGCTTCCATGCAGTAGGGAGAGCTCATTAGGAAACCTTTCCCTGCTTTTCCAGTGACTGTGGAACTAGACTGTGAGCATCCCGTTTTCCAGGACCCTAGCCCAGTATATTTCAAAGGGGATTATTAGCAGTAGACTCACAATTTTTTGTAAGGCTTTGTGTGCCTGAAGGCCATTCAGAGGGATGGGAATGCTGCTGTGCTGAACAGTTTGCACTGCAGAGCGTAGACAGTCCCTGACCTGCAGTATTACAGGCTTGAGATGCAAACAGAGAACAAAGAAAAGATTGTATGAGGGGGATGCATCTCGCTCTGCAGCTCCAGCCCGTAGTTTTAAGGTCCCTTGGAGACGTTTTCTGTAGTTTGTAGTTTATCAGCTCTCTTCACTCCACAGTGCCAGCCTTTGTTTTTGCATTTGGTTCCCCATTAGTCCTAAGCATCTTCCAGCTAAATAAATTCTGCCTGTGAGCATCAGATTATTTTGCTCTTGCTGTACATTTTTCACTCCAAACAGAAGCTCAGAGGACCTCATTCCCGTGTATGATACCACTGTAAATTGGCACAAAGATTTACCACTTTAGCACTGTCTTGTCAGGGAACAGGCATTCTCATAAGGAGGAAGGAGCTGCATCTGCACTCCGCTGTCCAGCACATGCTGCTGCTTCATGGGTGTCTCTGGGAAGGCACTGCAGCCTGAGCTAGACTTTGGGCTCACCAGTACCACTGCCTGAGTTGCGAAATGGATCCACATTGTCTTCTGTTCACTTCTTTTCCATCTTAATTTGGCTTCATTTTTTGGCTCTGTAGCTCAAATACTTGGTTTCTGGTAGCATTGTAACCCAGGAGCTTTCAGTCTTCTCTGGCTTCATCACAGGTTCTTAGGTGAAAAAAGACTTGCAGGTGAAACACTCGGGTTTACCAGCACAAGTGTGTTTTTTCCCATAACTCTCTTTCCCTGCTAAAATATTTAGGAGTACTTTGCCTCTCTGCTGCAGATATTCTTTGTCTCTGCACAGACTCCTAAATCTACAAGTGACCAGACACTGTAAGCCAGGGGAAGTTGGGCACCACTTCTTGTAAAGCCAGCATGCTCTGTGGCTGTTCCTTCCCTGATGAGTGTCTTATGGAGAGAGGGTTAATGAGTCAATCCAGCAACAGCTGTAGATAGAAACTGTGTGAGAAAATAGGAAATTCGCCTGTGGAGGCTTCAAAATTTCTTTGTAATTTGCATCCAGTACAACTCAGATTTCTTGAAATTCCATGTGAAAAAAAAGGGGTTAGGGTACTTTGCTTGGCGACAGACTAATGAGGCTGTATCACATCCCTTACCCAGTTCCTTGGAGAAGATACCTGCTTGTTGTATATCCTGCACTAACGAACTTCCAGCTTGTTTAAGAATCAGGCCTTTTCCGGCTTCACTCTAAAGATCATATATTTACCTGTAAAAACTGAAAGAATCAAACAGGAATAATTGAGATTTAAATCAACCATCATTTTTTTAACAAATTGTCAAAGAACTTGTCAGATAGAAAAAGAATAAGTGAAGTAGTTTTACAGGAGAAGGGGAGTTAGCACAGTATCTCAAACTTCGTGAAGGAGAACTTAATTTGTGTAAAAACGTCTCAAAGCATATGGAATTAGCAGGTTCATTTTCACACATCGCCTATAAATGATATCATATTCTCCCCTTATTTCAGGTTTATAAATAGTTTTGGACAGTTTTGTCTCTGTAAGTATATTAGTCTATAGGCAAAGCAACATATGCCGTGCAGCTTTGCCTTTGTAAATGTAGCTTATTCCAGCATCCCAAGCAAGATAAATTGTAGGGACAAAGCTGTGTTTTTGCATGGACACTTGAGACTCACGCTGTGTAGTCACAGCTGTGTTGTTGCAAGCACACTGCTGCAAAATCTGTGTGGCAGACATCGCTTCAGGTGTGCCTTTCATACCGTTTCCCCATTACTTGGCTTATATGGAGTAAAATGTTTTAAACAGTTGGGTTTTTTTACCATGAGGGTGGTAAAACACTGGGGGAGTTATCCACGGGGGTAGTGGATGCCCCATCCCTGGACACATGCAAGGTCAGGTTGGATGGGGGTCTGGCAACCTGTTCTAGTTGAAGATGTCCCTGCTTGTTGCAGAGAGGTTGGTCTAGATTATCTTTAAAGGTGCCTTCCAACCCAAACAATTCTATGATTTTATGAAAAGAGAAAGTAGGTCTTTCACAAAACCAAGGAAAAGCTGCTTGAAAGAAAAACGCAGCTTATTTGAGATCCCTGATGGGTTTGTTGTTCCTGAGACGCAAACGGTGCTGTTCCGTGAGGGAGTACGTTTGACTGTGGAGGTGCAGGAGGGATGCCTTGCAGGAGGGCTGGGGTCCCCCTCACAGCCGTGTCTTTGTCCCGCAGGAGTACGAGTTCACAGTGCTGCCCAACGCCTACATGATCCACATGCCGCACGCGCCCAGCTTCGACATCACCAAGTTCCGCTCCAACAAGCAATACCGCATCTGTCTCAAGACGCTCAAGGAGGAGTTCCAGCAGGACATGTCTCGCCACTACGGCTTCGCGGCCCTCAAATATCTCACAGCAGAGAACAACAGTTAGCACCATGGAGCCCGTGCGTGGCCGACAGGGACACCGAGGCGAGAGCCACTCCGCATTTGGGGCCCGGTCTTCAAACTTCAAACTGAGAAATACTTTCGGTTTTTATATCATACTTGGCCGTTCTAACAGTAGAAATTTGAAGTGACATGTCTTCGGACTATGCTCGTTCATCCCTTCCCCAACTACTCCAGGCCTGTCGGCTTTAGCATTCATGAGGTGTTGCGAGTGGGGCCAGCCGGGCGCCCTCCAAGCCATCGAAGGTGGGGACTGGGCAGGGGCTGGGATTGCACTCCGCTCTCTTGACTGCAGAGCACAGACAGACCTTCAGAATATAGGATTTCATGTTGCTATTTAATAATTTGACATGCTTTTTATCTGTAAAGGAAGATCTTCGGGTCGCTGTCCTGTGAATTTCAAATCTGCACTACTCTAAAAGGGAACTTTCACCTGTGAACTTTCACAGGGGCCCTGTTAACATGGATGACCTTGTTAATGCAGGATGAGCCAAAGGTCTGAATTAGCCTTGAAAACACAGGGGACGCTTATACATTACTGCACTCCTGAGAAGGTGTGTTACTGATTCAGTTGTATACATTATATCAGTTGGTCTTTTATTCTCAAATTAATTGTTTTATCAGGAAAATCCCCTATATCCCACCCTGCCTTTGCCCCAGTCCTAAATGCTGCTCCTTTCCTTGCCAAGGAAATATCTCCCTTGTGTTTCTTTGCCATCTTCAGTTTTGGTGGTCCAGTAAAGAAGATCAGTAGCTCTGCCAGAAAGTGAACAAAACCTGTCAGTTTAAGGTCTGTTTTCATCAGAGCAACTTGTTCACATGTGTCTCATAAGATAAAGGGTCCAGCTCTAACTCTTTATCTTTTTTAGGCAAGAATTGGATTTTACCTATAAGGCACATTGTACCAGGGGAATACTGATTTGTAGGCTCATTTCAGTGCTGCCCATCCATGAAGGCACTGGGCCTTAGGCTTTAAGTGGACTTCTTTGCTGAGCAGGGAATATAAACTAGTAAAAAGGCAACTAGTAGCCTTGGTGCTCTCCTGCTGCCTGCTGCAAGGTCTCAGAACTACTTCGTTAAAGGAGTTTATAATTAAAAGGAGCAGAACTGTTAGGAATAAACTCCCCATTGGACGGGGAGAAAAGAATGTGTTGGGAATCTGAGTGAGTGTTTGCTTGAACGTGGACTGGTCAAGTTCACAACATCGGTACACACAGGAGTTTGCTGGAGGGCGAACAGGAACCTAACAAGCAAAATGCAGAAAACAAGACACTGGACTTTTTGCCATTTTCTTTATCTTCAGTATTAATGTTGTGTTTACATGGGAGGAAGAGATGAGGTGCACTACCCCTTGCAGGGCTATTTGTAATTTCTGTTGCAATGTTAATAGAGAAAGCAGAAACAACTCAGTGAGAAATGTGTCTGTCTCCCTATCCCAAACAACCACATGTACCAATACCACTGCCTGAGCTGAGAAATGGATCCACATTGCGTTCTGCTCACGTTTTGCCATTTTGTTTTTCATCCACTGGACCTTCTACTTTCCTCCCCACCTCATCCCTCTAGAGCTTGGTTTTATTTCTAACCTGACATTTTGTGAGAGCTTTCTGTTACGGTGGAAACCACGCAGTTAAACCAGACATTTAAACTACAAATATCAGTTCATCATTCTGTGTATATATAAGAAAAGCCAAAAAAGGCAATATCTTTGACAAGAAATAAAAAGGGGCGTGAGGCTGTGTGTAGTTTTCACTTTTTCCCCTGGGAGTGTTGGCTGCATAAGAATATATCACTGCATAATTTTCCAAAGAGCTTTTTTTTTCTGTTCTTAATGGCTTTATGTAAAGATTTACCTAAAAAGCTGGAGAGAGCCGGGAAGAAGTGAAATTGGTGCTCAGTTCTGGCTAAGATACATTCTTTTAAAAACATCAAAGTCTTAACTCCCCAAGTCCTGTATTACCATTAAAGGCACAGGTCACTGTGGTGATAGAGAATGAGAAGAACCCTGCAGCACAGAGACTGTTGATTAGCTAATGTGCAGAAAGATCCCAAAAGCTGACCTAAGAGAGGCTGACACTCATTGTACCTGCATAAATCTCCAGTCAGAGCTTCACTGTGGCCACCATTATGTTCCATATGTATTAAAGAATTTCATTTCCAGATGCACGTTTCTCCTTGGCTTAACAACGTTGCCCAAGGATGGACTGGATTGCCCTACAGCAGCAGAACCTGTACATTATTTGGCTGTACCATTATCAGCATTCTTCTCATTATTGTCTTCTCAGTGGTCGTGTGATGAGGATGGGGAGCAGGGAGGCAATAATTTGCTACTTGCCTGACTGTACAGTGAGTCGTGGGACCTCCTGGGTAGGCTTAGATGTGCTGGCTGGTGTAACCAGCTCAGAGATTGGTAGTAGGTACAAAGAGTCCCTTTTTTTGTCCCTATAGACACTGTACTGACTTGTATCTGTCATGTCATGTTTGTCTCTGTGCTTCATAATTTGAGAGGTGTGGGGCTTGGGGGTTTTTAGCACATTTCAAACAATTTTCCTGATAGCAAGTTAGGATTACACATCTGTCTGTAACTGTCAGGGCTCCTCCAACACCGTGAAAAAATCCAACACCAACAACAAAAAAATCCCCAACTCAGTTATAACACTGACTGTCTTCCAGTCCTCTGCTGTAGTAAGTATTTGCTAGGAACTCTGTTACTTAATTCTCAGTTTTCTCCTGAAATCTTCCAGGAACAGCAGATAAACCTGGTGACTTAATGCCTTTGATTTATTGATTTGTTCCACCAACTTCTCTCTTGAGTCTTCAATCTATGACCTCTCCTTATCTTTGATATTTGGAAAGTGTGAGTCTCTCATTTAGATACCACTCCAGCACCCTCTCGGTGAAGACTGATGCAAATAAATCATTTAGATTCTTGGAAATGTCCTTATTGTTTTTTAATTGTTTCTTCTGCTTGTTTGGGGTGGCCTGCCGGTTATCTCCACTTTCTGCTTTTGGTGTACTGAGCAAATGTTCATTTTCAGTTTTAACTTCCTACTGTTTGCTCTTCAGATTCCCTCTTAGCTTCCTCAAACTCCATCTTAACTATTACATACCTTTCTTTCAGCTTTACACAGTTTTATGTCCATTCTCTGAAGGTTTCCTATTTGGCCTGAATAACTTCTAAAATTTCCCATTTAGTCATATCAGCATTTCCTTGTCTTTGTCTTCCGTTCATCCAAGGGGTACCATACTCCATAGCTATGAGTCATTCCTTTCTCTTTTAATCTGAGCATTTCAGTTTTTCTATTCCTTTAAAAAGAAAGAGAGGTTTTTGGTTTTAAATTTACATTGAATATCACCCTACTAGGTTTGGAGGGTATTTTCCTCTTTAACCTTCCTAAATGCTCACCTTTTCTTAATCAGGGGATTAGCAATAAAATATTGCAAAAATTGGGCTCTTATCTTGACACATTTTGTTCTGTGTCTCCCTTTTCCCCTCTCCACTACAAAACATTGACATTTAGGAGTCATTGCAAAAAAGTCCCAGAGCCTGAACTGTGTATTTTCCAGCACCTTCTGACATCCCACCACATTTCAGACATAATTATTATTCCAAATAATAACCTGCTGCCTGGCACCTAGACCTCCTATTTTTGTTTTCATGCTTCTCCCTATGATGTGACAGGCTCTGCAAGTTCAAGTTTTGGGCAAAACACTTATTTAATACCTTATCATAACCTTCTGATATGTTTCCATGATTTTTCTCTGTTTTCACAATAGAGAGATATATACACACACACACATATATATATGCGCGCCTTCAAAAGTCTGGCTGTAGTTTCCATCCTATGATTTTCTAGCTAAGGGTCATCTACCATTTGCCTGTCTGGCGGACCTAGAAAATGTCTTTGTTTATCCTGGATAGTTCTTAATATCTGTCAGTTTTTTTTCCAAGCCCTATTGTAGTAATTCTTTCCAGCCTTGCTAGTTTGCTATGTGCACAATCTGGTCCCACTTCACAATTTGCTGTTATTTTTCCATTTGTAATCATCATCTTGGACTCCATGGCATAAAGGAATTAGCAGCTGTACCTGCAGTTCCATTGCCTTAGTTAGACTGAATGTGACATTTGCTCCTATTACTCCTAAAGTACTGATTTTTTACCTGCTTGGCTTCATGGGGTTTGTTGGTAAATCGTAAGCTGCATTTTCCTTTTACTGCAACAAGCAGAGGCACTTTGTAGCGTCATTTGCAGTAGCTGTTGCAGCATAGTAAGCCCTGTGTTGGAGGGAAAAGCACAAAAACCTTGTCAGAATTGTAGCTGCTGTTTCTCTCCACAGGGGAAAATAAGGCCCTAGCACAGCTGAGCAGTTTTATAAATGCCCTGCACAAAGCACATTGCACATTATTTTCTGGTAGGTATAATCATACATCGTCCAATTAAATATGAAAAATACATTTTTAATGTTCTCATTTTTATGTGCAGTTCTACCCAGAAGATAATGCATTTCCTTCTCTGTCTTGCCAGTTTCCCCATTACTCCAGCCTGCCTAATAGCCCCATCTGTTTTCAGCTGAGAAAGATTAATGACCAGAAGCACTGGGAGTCCTGGCAAATCAGCAGAGATATTACTCTTAGGCATTGCTCAGGACATTCCTTCCTCCTCTGCCAGATACTGAATGGGTGTTCCTCAGGTTTCAGGGCAGCAGCAGCAGAACACAGCAAGCTCAGCAAGTGGGGTGAGTGTCATTATTTATGAACTTCAGCCAGGTCTAACACATTTAGTGATGGGAGCGGTAGAAAGAGAATGTATCATTGTTAGCTCAAAACATATTTCAATATTAGAGAAAGAAAACCAGCTGAGTTTCTGCAACTCCACTAAGCGAGACTGGAATAAACAAGTTGCTAGTAGACAATGCCAGACAATAATCAGGTATTTCCACTGCAGTACTGAAAATGCAGAAACATTGATAGTTCAAAGAAGTCATTTTTACAGTATTAATTCATAATGTATATTTAGATGGCGTGTTTACATCCAAACACTTAGGTGTATTGGGGATTATTTGAAGATTGTTACTTTGTTTCACAATATAAAATTGCTTGGAAAAGCTACTGGCTGTGCACAGCAAATTATGGCTCAGGAAATGCTTACAAACTTGGATTTAGAAAAACCTTGCTTTTATAGGGGTTTGGTTTTATCAGTAGTTATACATTCCCAAAACAGAACACAAAGTCCTTGAGAATTTCAAAAGGAGCTATGTATGTGTCAGATGGCTGGAACATTTTCCTCTTACCCCTACTTGGGATTTGGGGTTTGTTTACAGAGTAGAATTATGGTGATGAGTTGAAAAAAAATAATCTGGGAATTAAGAAAGCCAGCCAAATATTTATTTATGTGGTCAGTCCTATGAACTTATCTGTTCAGACGTGTTAGTGGATATTCCAGTGGAAGTGTTAGCTCATTGAGGGTATCAGGATGCAAACAATCTGAAGCCCAGGCTAAGAGTTTAGCATCTGTTCAGTCATTCTGTGTAGTTTCCCCTCATATGGTGAGAACAGCTTCCTTGCTCCCAGCAAATTACTATTTCTGTAGGGTTAAAATGTCTGCGGCGTGAATTTGTGGAAGTCACTGCGCAGGTAGCAGAGGCTGCATTTGAGAGCTCCATGGTCCGTTTCCACAAGACACAAGGTTTCATTCCAAATGAAACAGTTCTGACCTGAGGGTAATTCTCTGACCAGGGATTTAGACACCCTGCCCTCACCAGATATGTTCAAGAAGAGGTCCCCAAATATGTTAGGTCAAGTAATTCAAGCCAAGCTTAGCCTATTTCTGAGTGTTATGGCAATATAATTGTGAGTCAATGGATGTGTGAATATTCAGCATTAACCATTATATCACAAGGCTTGTGATAAGGCTGCAGAATCAATCATGGGGAAGTTGAAGGATCTGAAATTTCAAGTTGCTGGCGGAGTTGGTGATTTGCTCATACAACTTCCTCACACATACGTTGTAGGACGTAGTCTGTACACAATTCTTTGTTCAAGTTTTTTTGGGGGAATTCTCTTTCATTCTAAGCCCATAGTGGATGATATGTGGGTGAATGAAGCAGCTGGGTGATACTTCTTTCTACTTCTTCTTTCACTGAGGTTTTCATAATATAGCAGCCTTGATTTTGAGCAGACAGCCTTTTTTTCTCCCCCAAAGGATAGGTATAAATTGTCATTTAGGAAAATCAACTATCCCCCGTGGTCTCAGGCTTTCTGAGCAGAACACCTGCAGTTCTGTTCTACAGGCTTTTCTCACATGGAGGGGATTCTGTGAAGCTGATGGAAATTACACATTCAGAGGCCTTGTACCACTCACCCCCAGCCTACAAATGCTAACATCTGAACTTGCAAGAATGGTGAATCCCAGCTCTGTCCAAGCATGTCTGCTCCATCACTGGGAGCACTCTAAAGACTATCAGCAGTCTGTCAGGTAAGCAAAGGAAAATGGAGTAAATAATTGGAGGTGGGTGTATGATGGGTTTGTTTTAAGTAGCCAGCTTTCCAGAGGAATGAGGAAGACATAAGCATTTTGAAGTCCCTCACAGATCTGTTCATGGGATATGCTGGGCTAAGCTCAATCTGGATTTGTGGCATTTCTTATCCACCACTGGCCGATGTGGCCCACTTGCAGTAAATTCTATGGATTGTGAAATTCTTGAAAGTCAGCACTGAGATTAAACCATTCTCAGCTCAAAGATGTTTAATTTGTTTCAATTCTTTGGATTCCCACACTGATCCTTTGGTGCTCTTCAGAAAAAGGAAAGAAAGAAAAAAGATAATAGGAGCTTGATAACAGTAGGAATCTGACTATCCAGCCTTTCTTAAATTGTCAGCACTGAGGTCAATGGTTGGGGCAAAGCTAGAGTTAGTGAGGTTCATAGAATTTCTTCTTTTGATCTGCCTGTGGAACTCTTGTTCCAGCGGTGCTCTCCAGTGATGCTATAAGGGAAGAAGAGCTGTCCAGTGCAGACTGATCCATGAACTCTTCATCCAGTCAGACCTAACCACCAGCAGCAGGAAATAAGCAGCACCACGGCTTTTGACTTTTTTTAGATGGCAATAGTGATCTGTTACTCTGATGACAGACTTTGCTGAGCTTTTCTGCATTTTAGATGTACACTTGCCGTGAGTGAGAGAGGCCCCTTGGGGTTAGGAAAAGATGGGACTCAGCAGTTTGCTGGTCCAGAATGAGAACAAGAGATGTGGGTATTTTCCCTTGACAGTTTCCCCAGTGTTCACTAATTATATTAGCACCAATTAATCCAGCTGACCTGAGACGCAGTGTTCAGGCCAGGCGGTAAGCTTCTGCTGTCTGTGTTGGTAAGAGAATAGACAGACAAGCGAAATTATGTTTTCTGTCCATAACACCTATGAATATTTCCATATGGGTTCAAGGGGCTCACAGAGAGTTTACATCTTGTATTTCTCACTGTTAAGGCTTACTCAAAGAACAGCAAAGGCAATTAAAAAAAAAAAGCTCCTGAGTACTCTAAGGACCCACAAGGATTAACATTCACAGAGTCATCAATATAGAATATCCACGAGGCTAACCTGCCAGCTTTTGTCATGAATGGAGAGAATACAGGCACTATCATCATCTTTCTGTTTGCACTTCATAGAGCAAAACCAATGCACGTACTAAAAACAGCTCTCTGAATCAGATCACCCAAGACACAAATACTTTCTAAATTTTATTGCTTTCGTTTCCATTTTCGTAAGTGAAATTAAAAGTTTTCAAAATGTTTTTTTTATTCATATTGTTCAATTTAGATATTTATATTCACAGTTGAACATAAGTCAGCAGTGCCGTGGCAGCCAGGAGGGCCAACCATGACCTGGGGTGCATCAGGCACAGCATCCCCAGCCGGGCAAGGGCAGAGATTGTCCCGCTCTGCTCTGCCCTGGGGCAGCCTCACCTCAAGTGCTGGGGGCACTTTTAGGTGCCACAGTATAATAAGAAGGATCAAGCTGTTAGAGAACAATCAGAAAGATGCTTGCTGCGGTGCTCGCCAAAGGGCTGGCTCGTGTGGACGGAGCACTGAGCAACTTTCCTCCGCAGCTGCGGAGGAGGACCGAGGCTAATCGTCGGCGGGAAGACGGGCAAGGTCTCTAGCAGGGCTCGCCTCGACCACCGATGGACACGGTGCAGAGGAGAAAGGAAGGAGGCGAGGGACTCTTCTTGGGGAAGCAGGAACAGGTTTACTAACAGCAGGAAAGGGGACTAAGAAGAGCCCTGCTGCTCTCTGTGCAGGAGGTTTTATACTCCGGTGGCAGAGGCGGAGTAGACCCGAAACAACAATAACGGTACCGTTACGGGGAGGTACAGAGGCGGGGAACATTACACAACCACAAAAAGGAGAAGGGGTAGGCAGGGAGGGCAAACGTGGGCTAATAGTAAGGGATAACATGACTGGGAGGTGGGGAGTGCGGCGGCCATTGCGTACGCGCAGGGTGTCACGTCTTTCCCGCCAAAACTAACGGTTTTTCCCGCCCAGGTGCCTCAGGGCAGCTGTGTTGGGACGGGCAGCCATCTTATGGTTCCTGGGCCCTTGCAGAATCAAACCACTGAACCTCTGGTTTGGCCAGGTCCAAGGCACCATGGCAGGAACCAGGGCACACCGCAACAGATGCTGAAGGATATAGAGGGGAAGCCATAGGAGGCGTGGCTGAGATCATTTAGTTTCTTCAGCCTGGATAAGAAACTTGAGGGCAGACCTCACTGCGGTCTACAACTTCCTCATGAAGGGGAGGAGGAGGGGCAGACACTGATCTCTTCTCTGTGGTGATCAGTGACAGGACCCAAGGGAATGGCCTGAAGTTGTGTCAGGAGAGGTTTAGGCTGGATATCAGGAAAAGTTCTTCACCCAGAGGGTGGTCAGGCACTGGAGCAGGTTCCCCAGGGAAGCAGTCACAGCACCAAACCTGACACAGTTCAACAGGCATTTGGACAATGCTCTCAGACACATGGTGTGACTCTTGGGATGTCCTGCGCAGGGCCAGGATTTGGACTCAATGATCCTTGTGGGTCCTTTCCAACTCAGGACATTCTGTGGTTCTATTCTATTTATTTTAATATGTTGCAGCTTTTTTCTGCATCTGTCAGACTTGAAAACATTACAGCATTGTCTGTGGAAAAGAACAGAACTGAGGGGTCGTTGAGTTGTTCTCTGTGTTAGTGCAGAGAAAGTCTTTCCTGTAGCCTGGGGGATTTTTTATTCCTTTGTGCTATCACAGGCTTTATTTCTATCTTAGCAGTGTCTCTTCCAGTAAGTGTGAAAGTCTACTGGCTTATGCTAGACCACTGCATGAGTTCATTACTGGAGCAATGTTCCTCACAGGGCACCTGAGCCTCCACACAAATTTATTCGGCAGGGGTTTTTTTCAATTTTAATCTTCAAGCTTACACCTGAGGAAAAATTCATCATTTTGAAGCTGTAAAAATGGGTTCACTATGTTTTGCTTTATTTTTAACATACTCAGTTTGTTCAAACTTTTCTGTCTACTACACCCATAGATCTTCCAGGAAAATATGGTTTTGAGAGGAAGAGAGTCATTGTAAATAGTCCAGTGAGGCCAGAATCAGCAGCTTTTATTAGGGTTAGCAATCTACTCAGGCCAGAAATTTTAGCACAGGTTTCTAATATTTACAAATTTCCCCCTCTTTCTGTAGGGTTCCATTTCAGGATCCTACTTCAGCCAGCCCATTCTTGGGTTTTCCACTTTTTCTCCACATTCCCATCTGCTGCAGCCCTATATCCATGTTTATATTAGCCTTAGGTTGGTGTTGACAGGTATTTTAAAGACAATATAGACAACCTCCACACTGCTGGGATCTGGTTATAACTATTACATAGAGAAAAGACATCTCTCCATTGCTGGCTCCCTTAAACTATCAAGAACATGTTAAATTAAAAAAAAGAGAAAAAAAATCCTTGGGCTGCTGGAAGAGAAGGGAGGAGAAGATTTAGGCCTCTAATGCCAAAACAAAACTTAATCCACTTCTCCTCCCTAGGGTATGCAAAACCTGATGAAGGGTAGCACCAAAGTGGTCTGAATACCAAATGAATCTCACAGTGCCAGAATCCTTAGTTCTTAGGTGCCCAGCTGGAACCATTCAGGCCCTGATTCAGCCCATGCAACTTGGCAGCTGTCTGAGACCCATGGTGTGGGAGTTGGTCATAGAGTCATGGAATCATTTAGGCTGGAAAAGACATCTACGATCATCAAGTCCAACCATAAACCTAACACTGCTAAGTCCACCATAAACCATGTCCCTAACTGCCACATCTACACATCTTTTAAATACCTCTGGGGATGGTGGCACTTCCCTGGGCAGCCTGTTCTGGTCATTGACATCTCTTTCAGTCCCCTTCGTTTCCTTTGAGAGTCAATGGAGCAAGCAGGACTTCAGAAGAGGGCATTTCAGTTCACCTCAGCACCACAACCCCCTTTGCTCTGTGAATAGCAGAAAAGTTTACAGTGCTGGTGGTGCCCATGCAGGTGCCTCAGGTGCACACACATAGCACAGGACAAATCTGGGCCAGTGAGCATCAGTTTTAGAGCTACCGCCTACTCATTTAAGATTGCAGGTGTCAAAATCCCCTGGAAACTAAGCAGTAAGTGCTACAAGGCCTTATACCCAGTATTAGCTGACAAACTTGAGAACAACAATCCACATGATGGAAAAGGTGTGGGTGGATCAGCCACGAGAGGGGGGTGATTTGTGGACTCCAGAGACTGTGCTGCATGTTGTGACAGACAGCTTGTGCTAACAGCCAGGAAAGCACTTGTATTCAGCACAAAACCGTGGGCTTCATAATGGTGGTTAAAGTATTACCCCAGGCATTGCTGGTCGTGTTGTGCTAGGTTTGTTGCGATGTGTCAGCCAGCACACTTCCAACAGTGCAGGTAAGAAACTGTGAGAAAGAAGGGGTAAAACCCCCCCAAAGCTGGTCTTTCATGTGTGTTTCTTCTTAAGACTCAAACCTCATTCTTTTTCTCTCATGGCCAAGGTGATTCTATATTCCCCAGGGGAACACGGGAATGCCGTGACCTTTAGGGTGAGCTATGCATGAAACAAGGCTTGTCATTTTCTTGCAAGGTTTGTGACACTGAAGGTTTTGAATCTCCAACTCACCACCTTGAATTTCCCAATATATTACCTGACTGGCTGTCCTCCTGCTTCAGCTAATACTGAAACTCTTCTGTTTCTCTCCCCAGCTTGGGGAAAGATTTGTAAGTAATGTTTCAGGAAAAACAAAAGAAAAATGTGTCTTTTTTCCTTATGCTGCTCCATCTCCCAAGCGCCTCCCCCTCCAGACTGAGGCAATTTGAATTTAACACAAACCACTTAATTTACACATATACTTCAGTCCGTGTGTAAGTTTTCTAGGTGACAATTTTATCGGGGAAAATGCTGTTTAGATTATGTGTGCAAAGTAAATGGCTTGTAAATATTAAAAACAAAAAAAGGTTAATTTTCAATTGTGCAATAAAATTGTGAAATAATCCTCTCAATTCCTTTCCAGCGTCTGACTTGATACGTGCTGGTTTTAAGAGCATACTGTTGTTTCTTCAGATGGGAGCAAAAAGAGAGAGGTCACATCACGAGCTGTTTTGCTTTCAACTTTAAGCTTTTTATTACTTTTAAATTTTACATTGTCATTCCCTTTAAGTTGGTTTATTCCTCCGACCCTGGTTCAGTCAGAAATATTAGTGCAAGGCTGTTCCCACTGAAGACAGGTGAGTCATCATCTGCTCAGAGTTAATCATGTTTATCTGCTTACCTTGACCTTGACCTTGACCTTCTTTTTGCTGTTGTCTTTCTGTAACCAAAGACAAAACTTTGGCAGGTGGGTGCAATTTATTCAGTTCCTATATAAGTATGACAACCAGCAGGTGGATGCTCTCCAATGGATGACAGCTCATCACCACCACTGCAGCAAATCCATCTAACAGGTTAGTGTTGCAAAGGCTTTATTTGCTATGTGGCAGCATGGATTTTACATTATATAGAAGTCCTTCTCTTGGTAATAGAAAAAAAACTAACCAGAAACGAGAAGTCTTCACTTTTCTATTGCTTAACCCTTGCTGATGGGTTTTTCAGGTGCTCAGAGCTGCAACTGCCCCTCCCCTAATACAGCTGGTTTATCCTTTAGCAGTAATAAGCAGAGCCATGGGGCTGTGGCTACAGCCTCTCTGCAGAACTTCATTATCAAGAAAGGCGATGGGGGCAAGAATGGGAAGAAAGGTTAGTTGCATAATCCTTTGTGGTTTGTTTTGGTGTTCTTTTAAACCAAAATTCAAAGTAGATTCTACTACAAAAGTGTGTTTTGTAAGGATGACAACACAGAATTTACATTCGTAGGGACGTCATAAAAACTTGGATGTCCCTGGATGTAGGATATGGAGCCTCTCTCAAAAACTGAATAGAATATGAAGAAAAACTAGTGTAAGTGGGGAAGGTAGCTGAATTTTTTGGATGTTTTTGGACAATTATAGATTCAAATAGATATTTTTTTTGTGATGCATGAATATGTTGGGAGTCCAACAGGAGTTAGAAAAAGAGGACTTTGGATTCATTATCAGAAACGTAAATACTTGGAAAAGTATATATCCATATAAACAGGTGGAAAAAGAATTCACAGAGAAGGAAGCTGAAGGACTGGAAATGTACAAGTGAGAGTTTTATAAGCTGAACTCTGCAATCATTGCAGAGAAAAAGAAAACCTGCAGGTGTAACTCCCTTAAATTCCCTGACTTTGCAGCAAGGCAAAGCTGGCTTGCACTGGGAAATGAATGATTGAGCAGGTGCAGGAAGTGAATGGCATTAACTGTGTAAATAGCAGCCGCTTTTCAATAATCAGGCTCCCAGAAGGGATCCTCTGCCTATTCCATTTCCATATTACCCACAACCCTCCCAATCCATCCACCTCTGACAAATCAGAAATAAAGCACAGTGCTTCCTTTAGGATTTATATTAAATATTAATACTCCAGGACAGGTGCAGTAGGGCAGATTACAGTGTGTTTAGCCTGGGCTCAAAAGTTATGTTTCATCAGAAGGGAGAAGTTGGCTTCCCAAGACTGAAGTAGTGATGGGGCATTCTGTGCCAGCTGTCCTCCAGTCTCTCTCTCTCTCTCTCTGTGATTTCTGGTGATCTTTGTGTAACTACATTCATCTTCAAGCTGTTTTAAAAGAGGAGTTTGCTGCTAATTGGAAGGGACAGACAGATGTGGGATGTGTGTGTGCTTGCTGCTTTGGGGTGTGTTATGCTGCTTGGGAGCCAGGTGTGAGGCTGCAGATGTTGAGGAGAATTCTACCACATATTTAGCCGTTAAAGTGGTGTGAAATAGGGTTATGTACCTCCCTAATTTGCCACTTGAGCTTCCATCTCAGGTTTCCACAGACCACATCTGACTACAGTTCCTTTATTTTTCCACCACTCAACAGCACAGTCTACAATTTCCGTCCTTTCCTCCCCTGCCCAAATTATACCTCAAGAAAAACTTGCATGATGGTAGTATGAGTCACGTGCTCTACCTTGACCTGTAGGGTAAGGTACCCAGTGCCTGTGTGGAAAACGAAAATCAAAACCTCATTCACATGTTAAAATTTGGGTTTCATAACCCAGATGTTGGAATGTCCTGAAAACTTGAGCCTCAGTAATTTTGTGTTTGAGCATAAATAAAAACATAGCTTATTCACAGCAAAGCCGAAAAGGGCGGGTCAGTTGTACAAACCCAAATACTGCCTGTGGTGAAACCACAGCTATCAGCTGGTCACTGAACAGCCTTTGTATACCAGGAGAGAAACAGCATTTTGCTGGTGTTCACCCCCCAGTCTGACTCCAGAGCTGGCAATTTCAGGTGGTAAATGGCAACAGCCCCTCAGAGTTCTTGTTTCAGGCTTTTGCTGATACAGCACCTTCAGTTATGCTGGTTTCTGATTTTGAAGGTTAATTTTGCAATTATAACTGCTGTACACATTTTGTTAAACAAAAGCCACTGTTTTGAAGTGGCCACCAGAGAGAAGATGGAACAACTCTAATGGGTTCAATTCATCCTCTGCTTCAGGGCATAACAACATTTCTTAGAAGCAATTGTTCCTCTTTCCTGAACTGCATAGGCAAGTGTGAGAATCCATATACAGTTGCCTCTCCTTTATCATGCCCTTGGATTTTTCTTGCACTGGAGGACTCCCATGTATTTCTTGCTGAGAAGAGCTCTTTCATGTTGTTTTCAGGGAGCAGCCCACCTGTTAAGACCTTGTTAGTCTCATCACTGCTCCTGGAGAGAGACCTAAGTCCTTGTCCTTTCTTCACCTGGTTACTCTTTCTCGTTTCTGGGGGAGCACATGTGCCCACCCACACATCTGCTCGTTACCTTCTCAGCTTGGGTAACGTTCACTTAGATTAGTGGTGAAGAAACTGGGGGATCTGTACTACTGCTACATCTTACTGATGTGCTGTTTTTTAGTAACCCAGAGGAAATTTGTCAAGTCGGGTTCATCCATCAGGATTGCCTGGACAAACGATAAGGGAATCTTAAAGGAACAAAGCAACATCGAGGCACTCACAGGCAAACCACTGATTTGGAATGCAGGCTCATCATAGGTATGTGTCTGTCAGTCCTCAAAGGATCAGGTAAAAGAAACATAGAAGAGATGCTCCCCTAACACAAATCAGTCAGCTCAGGTCCAAAATAACTAAGCAGTCATAATAGTGTATGAGCATGACACTCAGAGGGCTGCCACAGTGCTCCATCAAACAGCAGAGATATCTTTCAAGGACCAGAAATGTCACTTTGTAGTGACAGCATTTATTTATTCATCTATTAAATTTTTTTTTTAACCTAACACTACCTATTCTCAAGCCTTAAGTAACATACTTCCTTGGAACTCATTTCTTGTTTTAGTGACACTGTCTTCAGCCTTTCTTCACTTCTGTTTGTATTTTTCCATTATGCAGTGGCTCTTCAGGTAGTGAGGCTGTGTGCTCTCCTATGGGTAAGCTGGAAGCCTACAAACCACAGGACACTTCAAGCTGGGGAGAGCTGCCACAGCAAATTCCTCCTTGCTCTCTGTGTGCTACTGCACTCACAGAGGTGATTTTTGCACTATGTCCCTCTGAGGTGCTCCAGGCTGGCAGAGTGTGGGAAATCTTGGGTTATTTCAGTGAGACTCCGTGGTTTCCTTAGGGTTACTCGGAAAGGAGAGAGCAGAGGCACGAACCTGTGTCACTGTGTCCCTTCACAGTGAACCCATTAACACAGCAGCATCATGCTTTTCTCTCCAGCACAGATGGGGGCTTTGGTACCATACATTGAAGCAGTTTGTGGATGAGAACTTCCTTCTCTGTCTGGGAATTGCCTTGCTGTAGGGACATCTGCCTATACCTGGTCTGGCTTATTTCATTGTATTCCCCCTGCAGAGAGGGCAAGTCTTATCTGAGCATTAGAAACAATCCCCCAGCTCTGTTGCTTGCAGTTGAGTGTGAGGCATAGGACCTTAACGTCAAACATCCTTTAAAATAACAAGATGGTTAATTTTCATATGGAGCCTTTGAAAGTCCTTCTGCTGCACTGCTACAGCTACTCCCCTCAGCTACAACACAACACAGCAGAGACCCAGCAGTTTATCTGCCCTTCCCCAGCACACTGAGGAGCAGTCACAGCCCTGACCCTGAGCTGGGTGACTACTTTCTTCACATCTCTGGCTGTCAGGAAAGCAGAAACTGGGAGCTGGAGGCCCCTTTCAGCTCAGTGTCTCAAGTTTGGTGGTTATTTATCACACCTGAATCTTTGTGAAATGTCTGTTTCATGAGAAACAAGTTTAAATTGGATGGTTCATTGATTTGATTAAGAAAAGTGATTAGCATGGTAGTGAAACCACGTTAGTCAAAGATTTTTAACCCAGCTGTTCTGTGGAAAAAAATCAAATGGGATTCTACTGCAGATTCCAGCAGTCAGTGCAGTTTGCTTTACAAGCTGTTGCAAAGCTGAAGGCACAGGAACTGGAGCATTTGGTTATTGACAGGGAAAATATTTCAGCCTGTGTCACATCTCTGCTTGACTTTGACTAAAAGAGAGAGGTGTAGGGCTGTATATGTTCCTGTGTTGTGACCAGATGAGAAGTGCATGACTGGATCTCTCCTTTTGGGGCAGAGATGCCATGCAAAATTTTCCAGGAAGCATTTGTCTGCTGGCTGCCAAGATGGGGGTATTGTGGAGGGGGACTTCGTAGGTACTTTCATTCCTGTACCTATCCCAGCTGCAGAGTTCAGGAGATGGGATCAAGATGAGAAGAAGCAAATACTGAAACCCTATGCTAGAGGCTGTAATATTTGGTGTACTCTGAACATTCATCCTTTTTGTAGAATCCTTGATGTAGGAGAGCTGAGTTATCTGAAACAAGTTGAGGTTCTGGCTTGTAAATGTGTCAGTAACTAGAAAAAAAGTCGAACTAGTGGTGCCTCAGTTATACTAAAAATCCATGTTTGACACGGGTGAAGTGTTCCTAAATGTTATCTCCAGGCTGTTCTACATTCTAGAAAATGCAGTCTTTGCCAGTGGGTTACTGAGGTTCTTCAGCCTGGTTGCTTTCTCTTCACCCTCCAGAGAAAGGTAAGGAAATGGGAGGAAGGAAATGGGTAAGGGGCTTGTCTAGCAGCCTCACCAGACACCTGAGGGTACAAGGTCCCTGTTCCTGTGGGCCAACCTCTGCTGAGAGGTTGGTGCAATGAAGTGGTTAATGGATTGTACTTCATCTGGAGGCCAGAGAAGAGTGGAGTAGTGCAGGGGTCTTTCCTGACACTGTCCTGTTTAACAGCTTTATCAGTGACTTGGGGGAGGTGACAAGGTGCATATTCATCCTAATTACAGCCCCCTTGTGTCTGGGAGAAGCTTATAAAGGAGCCAAGCTCTTCCCAGTAGTGCATAGCCTCTGTCAAGGCTATGCAAACTGTGAGGGTGGTGAGGCCTTGGAACAGGCTGCACAGAGAAGTTGTGGATCCCTCATCACTGGAAGTGTTCAGGGCCAGCTTGGATGGGGCTTTGAGCAATCTGGTCTAGTGGAAGGTGTCCCAAACCATGGCAGGGGAGTTTGAACTAGATCTAAACGCCTTTTAAGCTCCTTTCCAACCCAATTTTTTGATTCATTTAAACTCATCCAACCCACAGAGAAATTCCTGCAGCCCTCACCCATCCCAGCCCTGCTCTGCCCAGGCACCTGCCTGAGTTTTTTCCCTGCTGGTGCCTCAGTCCCAACTCCTTCTGGGAGTCCAGCAAGCCCAAGCACTCCCCTGCTCTTTCAAGTGCTCTCCCTGCACAGCAGTGCTCCTGCCCTTGTCCCTCTTAGCTGTGCTCTGTTCTTGTCACTACATGAAGCAGCCCATCTCACCATGGCCTGAAGTTTCTGGTCATACACAGGCAGTGTTTTATTATGTAATGCCTGAAAACCCTTGCAACAGTACAAAACTTGACTGCTTTGCTTTGGGGGATGACTGACAGGAGAGGCAATAGCCTGAAAGAATGGCCATGGCTGTAGCTCTGAGGTGAGTGAGTTCACACCCACCTCTGTTCTGTGCCCCGTTAGCTGGGACTGCAGTTCTGCTTGGCACCTTTCTGGAAGGCATTAAGGTTGTCAAGCTGCACAGCCCAGTGTCAAGGGCTCAACCAGGCATACTTTAAAGTACAGAGAACTCATGCAGCACAAAACTGCTTATCATTTACCTGCCTCATAGCTGAAAGACAGCAGATGATAGCTCAGACCACTGTGCATAGCAAGTGGTTCAGGAAAGCCAATTGCACAGCTGTGAGGCTGATGAAAAATAAAAAGGTTTTGTATTGAATGGGCCAGGCAGGTCCTTCCAGGTCCCTGTTTCCCCATGCTATAGCACATAGAGCTGTTCAGGGCTGCATCAGTAAAAGAGCAAGCACAATCAGTGCTAGAGTGCCACAGGTCTACAAAGGGGAAATATCCTATTTAATTCACAATTTTCAGACAGTGTTGGGACACTGGCTGGCAGACAGGGCCACCCTGTTTGCTTTTGGAGTGGAGTGTATGTGGGCTGGCATTGCCCTCTGCTGGCTGCTGCCCCAAGTGGGTGATGACGGGCATACGGGGAGACTTTGCCAGCTTTCTTGTCCTGCTCTTCAGTCTCTCCTTCCCTCTTTATGATACATAGCCTAACAGCAGTTGTGCTTTCCTGCTCCTCTGGTGGCAGCTGGGCAGGGTACAACTTCACCCCTTTGTATAGTACACCTTCTCCCACTTACTTTTCTCCTGTGGGAGTAGTTCTGGCCTTGTCTTCCTCTTCTCTCTCAATACAAAAGTTATTGCCTCTCTGTGTAAGGGACATCATTGGTACTGTGCTAGAAACTGTGTGGAAATGTTAGCAAGTGTTTTTAACAAGTCATCTAGCAAATTTTAACCACTGCAGTGTAAAATGCTGGCTGAACAGTGCAGGAGCCCTTTGGAGGGAAAGAATCAGGAAACTGAAAGCTTTTTCTGTTTTGCTTACAGTGTACTAATTAATGACTTTTTCTGCTCTTGCCTAAGTTGCTGGGACACTGTTCCCTGATGGGCACAGGCCCATTGCCTTTAGAGGCATCACGTTAAATAGGAACAGAGCTCTCATCCCCAGCAACCCCAAGAAGAGTCTTTAGTGCTCTTTCCACATTGCATTTCAGACACTGCATTTTGCAGTTTTGGCACTGCTTTCAGCTTAGCTTCCCTTCTGTGGTTGTCTGTGTGACAGGGATGCCTAGAGAATCAGATGGGAGATCCCTCTCATGCTGAGCAGGAATGAGCAGCGTTATTTTGCACTTGCAAAGATGCTTGGCAACAACAACAAAAATATAGATGGTAAATCATGTAGAACTTGAGAAGCTGTTGCCCTGAAACTTTATTCATCAGTAGAGTGATGCTAATCTAGTCTGAAGACAGCTGTTCCTTGGGGAGCAGAAAATAATGCTATTGGGGAAATCATGAGTATGAGGACTTTTTTGGTTTTATCTGAAACTTTTATTTGCCCGTTTTACATTTGGGGTTGGTTTTTGTTTTCAGTAAAGAAAAGAGTTTCATCTGGAGTCACACTGCAGTGCACACACTTAGGATATGCCTTGCTGCATTCGCTCTGAGAGCGAGGGGGAGAAGGAGGGAAAACAAGTCATGGTTAATTATAGCCACTGTTCTGCCACTAGAGACTCCTGGAAAGTATCAGTCACCTTCCTGAGTACTTCATAGCAGTCACAACTGGTTTAACAACTCAAACAAGGTGAAAGTCTGTATCAGGTAGCGAAATCTCTGAGGACGCATTGGAAACACTTGGAAGAGGGTCAGTAATAGGTCAGGCTGACATTACGCTTGCAGATAAGGTTAACTGGGAGACATCCCTAGCAAAGGACCCAGGGACTGAACATCTGTTCCTCTGGGAGTGTGGGCCTGCTTTCTCTCAAATAACTGGTAACTTGGGAAGCCCAGCCTGGAGCGTGGAGGTGGCGAAATGAACTTCAGAGCTTTTGTGCTTGTGCCCGACAGTTCACAGAGCACAGTGCTTCCTTCACTTCCCATTTACTCAGGCCAGAGGACATAAGTTCTGATGTTAAGGCCTCCCAGAGTTGTAGCCAGCAGGGATGGCAGTCCCATACCTGTCACCTTTGGAGAGTTGTGTGCCAGGATGAGGAGGATGTTTCTGGGAGGAGGTAACCAGGGGAGTTTGTGCTGGTGCTTCTTGTGGTGGAAGCAAAGGAGAAGACTAAGTTTTGCCAGCCAAGTCCTTTGAGAACAACTAGCCTGGAGCCTTTTTTTGTGGGAATAAGGAAGTACTTAGAAATGGGGTTCAAGGTGTGCTGACCAGGGAAGCCTTTGCAGAGCCTTGTCTCAGTTTCTTCTCTCTGAAAAAGAAAAAGGGATCAGGTTCAGTCCCTCTGCCTATCAGTCTGCCTTACCTGCACTGTGGCACAGGCACAGCACACCTCTCTAGATCAGGGCATCCCAAGCTCTTTACATCATTTACATCTCGGTTGATTGGATTATCTGCAGACACCATAAAGCCGCAGGTACTTTAAGCAGTGGTTGCAACATCTTGTACACAGGTTATTGTGGAAATGCTCTGGGGGAAACTGAGCCAATCGGGATTTTCAATGAGCCAAACTAATTCCTATCTCCACAGCCAGACCAAATAAAACTGCATATAGCACAGCTGGGTTAGCTTGTACAATTGACAGAAACTTTGCTCATGATTGAAAGACAAGAGTTCTGCAATGGGCTTGGCTGAAGGGCATATAAGACTAGGAATGTAAATATGCTTTGTGATGCTCTCTAGTGACTTGCATGCCTCGAGTAGGTAAGCTGAGGTAAGACAGGCTGTGAATCTAAATTGCAGTTGTTGTTCCTGGATAATTCTGCGGGTGGCCCAGTGTAATCCATGTTGTATTTCAGACCCAGTCTGATTTCTCTGCCTGCACTGAAGTCAGTACTCTTCTAAAAAAAGGCATGTTTAATTCCATGTGAAACAACCTGATGTTTTTAACTGAGGTTTCCACTTCATTTATTGCAGTGGGCTCTCTATCCCTCTGTCCTGGGAGTGCACATCATTTCAGGAAGACAAAGAAAAAGTTGTCTTAGGAAGGAATGTCCTTTTGCTCCAAATGCTATAGTTAAATGTCACCTCTGGAAACATTGTAATTCAAGTTAGTGGGCTATATGGGAATATTTGTGAGAATTTGATTTGCTTAAAACTGTCTTTGTGCCCATAATCTCAGATCCTAGCATTGCCCTTTCAAAATGCCAAATGCAACAGCTTGGATCATTAGCACACTTTGAATCTTGTTACTTGGGTCGTGCAAATGTGACTCTTGTCCTTTAGACAGACACTTTCATGCTGTAGGGAGAACAGGGCAGGGAAGAGGGGATAATATTTAAAATACCATAGGACAATTCTGATCTCATGTACAGTGTTGTAACTCCAGTGGAACCTAATAGATCTATCCGAAGCTTAATTGACATGAAAAATTTGCTTGGGTGTGAGAGGTTTGTCACTAACCCATTTCTCTCTTTGAAATTTCATTTCCCCTGCAATATTTCTTATCAAGTTTGCTCACTACACGCTCAACTTTGAGTTGTATTTCTTCTCCAGGAGCCTAACTTTCCTCTGGGTAATTCCATACAGAAATCTTATTGAGGAGGAAGAAGAGGCAGAGCTCTGGGCAGCCTCCTTGTAGTTTGCATAGGCTGCCACACAGCCATTCAGGCTGCACGACTCCCAACACTGCAGGTGGATGCTTCGTTGAGCTCCGTGGTAATCACAAACTCTCTTGGCCTCTGCTATCTGTTGTTTCTTCCTCTCTTACTTTGGATCTTCTCTGTTTCATAGAGCAGTATGTAATCAAAATTATGCTAATCTGTTGCCTCAGTTCTTGTCAGTTAAATTGGTTTTTAACTGAAGGTACTGGGCTGTGGAAGTGGAAGGGCATTCATGGGGCTCTTGCAGAGATGACAGGAAAATAACACAGTAAAGATTAAATGCATGTGAGGAAAAGAGAGGAGAAAGTTTTTTTTTGAGGAAAAACTGGAAGTGTGAGAAAAAAAAAAAAGAGAAAAAGGAGGAAGGACAACTAGAAGGGATGAAAGAAGAGGGTTAGAAGAAGAAATATAGAAATCAAAAAGCAGCAATATGGGATGCCACAAACATGGCAAAAGAAGTGATCCAGTAGAAAGAAAAGCAACATCAGAATAAGTTAGTAAAAAACAAATTCTAACAAAGTTGAATGCCAAAGTGCTACCAGTCACTGTATCTAACACTGCTGAATGCTGTATTGCTTTCTGTAGGTGTAACATATCCAGGGTGGCTAAGTTCAGCATCATTTTTTATCACACACCCTTCAATACTTAATTCTTTGTAGAAAAGTTTGGAGGTTGTGGCTGCTTAGGCTTTTGGCCAGCTCTGCTCACATCCCCATAAGTGAGTGTCCCCTATGGATGTATGTGATGCCTTGGATGTGTGTGTGGACAGAGGGAGAGCACTTGCTCTGCTGCTGCCATATGCTGTTCTGAAAAGACATGTCAAGTTTGCAGTGTACCTTGTTACACGCTGCTCGAGCCCAGAGAGTTGTGGGGAATGGACTTAAATCCAGTGACAAGGGTTGTTCCCCAGGGCTCAGTTTTGGAGTCAGTCCAGTTTAATACCTTCACTGATGATCTGGACAAGGGGATCAAGTGTACCCTCAGTCAGTTTGAAGATGACATTAGGTTGGGTGAGAGTGTTGACCTGCTGGAGGGTAGGAAGGTGTTGCAGAGGGGTCTGGACAGGTTGGATTGATGGGATGAGGCCAGTTGTATGAAGTTCAGCTATGTGAAGTGCCAGATCCTGCACTTGGGTCACAACAATCCCATGCACTGCTACAATCTGGGGGAAGAGCAGCAGGAAAGCTGTCCAGCAGGAAAGGACCTGGGGGTGCTGGATGACAGCAGCTGAACATGAGCCAGTGTGTGCCCAGGTGGCCAAGAAGGCCAGTGACATCCCAGCTCGTGTCAGGAATAGTGTGGCCAGCAGGACCAGGGCAGGGGTTGTCCCCCTGTACTCAGCACTGGTGAGGCCACACCTCAAATCCTGTGTCCAGTTCTGGGTCACTCACTGCAAGAAAGACATTGAGGGGCTGGAGCACAAGTCCCATGAGGAGTAGCTGAGGGAGCTAGGGCTGTTAAGTCTGAAGAGAAGGAGGCTATGGGGAGGCCTGATTTCTCTCCACAGCTCCCTGAAAGGAGGCTGTAGCCAGGTGGGGATCGGCCTCTTCTCCCAGGCAGCCAGTGACACGGGGAAGTGGCCTCAAGTTGCACTGGAGAGGTTCAACTTTAGGAAAATTAGGAAAAGTTCTGCACTGAAAGAATGGTTAAACATTGGAACAGGCTCCTCAGGGAAGTGGTAAGGTCACCATCCCTGGAAGTCCTCAAAAAAGGAGTAGATGTGGCACTTCACAATTTGGTTTTGTTGGCATGGTGGTATTCAGTCAAAGATTGAACTTCATGATTTTGGAGGTTTTTTCCAGCCTTAATGGTTCTATGCTTGTACATGCAAATAGAGAATTCAAACCAAGATTTTAGCTACACCCTTAGTTTTGAAAATCTCCAGCTTTCAAATGCTTGAATTTGCAGCCCTGAAATTAACAGTCTTTTCTCTGTGATTGTAAACAATACTTTGCATTTCTCTGATGTGTTATGCTCAAGGCTTTGATTGTGTTCTATAAACATTTTTTGTGATTATTCATGACAGTGGCCTTTTGAATTAAGTAACTATTACCATTATTTCAGCTTTTGAAATGAATACATGCGGAGATCGTACTTTACTGAGCATCAAACAGAATGTTGGTAGATCAGAACTGAGAGTCTCTTAACTTCTACATCCTGACCTGTGTTCTGACCTTCATCCACACTTCTTTTTCAGCTGAAAAAATCCTTTTTAAGATCACAGAATTGCTTTTGTGACTCTGCCTAAGGCCATCTCTCATCCACAGTAAGTCTGAACAGGATGTTCATTAACCAGTAGCATCTCCAGTCAGCCTGGGGTTCACTGCAAAGGGCCAGATGAATAGTTTATGAATAATAAAATGGTTTGGAAAAGTTTGGATAATGCAAGTGATGTCTTTTGTAAGAGCTATCTGAATTACTAATGACAGCATCATTAAATTCTTGTTAGCTGAGTTTAAATTTGATCTCTTTGTGATAGTTTCTTATGTGTCCATCAGTAAAGGTCTTCTGTGCATCATGTTGCCTTTTGATTGAGCAGTCTCTGCCTGTTGGTAAGCTAATTACTTACGTTTTCATTCTGCCTGGTAAACAGATCTCCCCTTGTTCTTACTGCAGTTCACACCTCGCTTGTTTTCTGGTAGACTGCTTTATTTCTGCTGTCAAGCTATAAAAGCAAGAAATAATAAGCGTTAAAAGCAAGTGCAGACTGAAACTTTATAGTCCTTTGGCTCTGTGCAGACAAAATACTTCATTAATTCAGAGCAAACAAATCTTCATTCTGCCTGCACTCAACTCACCTTCTCACTCTGTTCCTCTCACTATGGCCTCACATCTCACTTTTACTGGTACCAATTTCCTAAGAGGTATCTATAGCTTTTCCATCTCTAAATGTCTTCACAGAGCTTTTTCAGAGCACTTTCCTTGGCTGTCTCCTAGCACAGATCTTTCTCCTCTCCAGACCCAGCCAGCTTGGTTGGGCACCATCCCTGGAACACAGGACAGAGTTTGAAGCCCCTTTGAGGAGTCAGTGGTGGTAGCAGCAGCAGCAAAAGGAACTGGGCTTCATGTCCTGTGCTTTTGGCTAGCATGAATAATTGGAGTGTGTGTCACCTCAACCCCCAACCAACAGCAGCCCTGCACCACAGTTACAAACTGCTTTGTCCAAATTACTCCTCCCTCACACCTCCTCAGAAACAGACCTTCCTGGCATCCCATCTCTTCCCTCCTCTTTGCATCCTCTATCATGTGAACTGGACTGATGGATAGGCTGATGGTGTAAAGCGGCCTTTGCTGAAATAAGGGGTAGATCGAGGTGTAAAACCTGGTGTCAGGAGCATATTTCTACCTGTGTGCTTTGGAGCTTCTGTCTTTTCTCTGCTCAGTGATGAATGGCAGGAGGAGTCAACAGGAGGTGTGGGAAGCCCCACTGCTTTCATTAGGGGGAGAATGCTTAGTGTGCAGTAAATTTCTCATATTTCCCACTCATTCTGGAGCACGTTTGCCAAGATTTAAGAGTTATTGGCCCATAAGTCAAATACCTTGCGAAATAGGTGTTATTATTCTCCCATTTTTCACCAGAGCTGGTAAGTAGGCCCCCATATATCTTTGGGTCACTGCACAGCACAGATTTCTTCCATGTCCTGTTCCTTATGTCAATTAAATTCCAGCAGGGAGGTGATGTATGAATGTGATTCATCAAAATAATCACATCCAGAGCCTAGTGATGGTGCTTCAACGGCAGTTGTGTCACAGATAAAGCCTGCCAGGTGGTGTCATCAGAACTTATTCTGGCTGTACCCAGAGGCTCCTAGAGGCAGCCCTACAACTGCTTCATCACAGCAGAGATCAGCGTCTGTCACGTGAGACACATGGCCCACACCCTGCCACCGCACTGGATGGGTGTTGTAGGTCCCTTCCAAATGAACCTCTGCTCTACTCTACTCTACTCTATTCTACTCTTCCATTGTGAGTGTGGTTGGCCACTGGAACAGATTGCCCAGAGAGGTTGTAGAGTCTCTACCCTTTGAGATGCTCAAAACCTCATCAAGCATGGCCCTGAGAAACTTCTACTCTGGTCTGGCCAGGAAGGCTGAACAAAACCATCTGCAGAGGCACCTTCCCAACTCAGCAGCTCTGCTATTCTGTGCCTTTGTGGGTCACACAGGGCTCTCGGGCTGGGGTCTGGCTGCAGATTTCTTCCATCAAGTGTGGAGCAACTTTAAAACTGCTTTGATTTTCTTAGAAATGGGAGAGAGCAGTGTTGTCCTTCAACACAGACTTTGCTTGCTTTAGGTACTTCTGGGTTTTTAATGCTAGATGAAAGCTTATGGCCCAGCATAGGCACAGATCTACTGATTTTTAGTGAAGGCACTAAGGACCTTTTCTGTACTGCTGTGGCTGGTGTGGAAATATCCATCTTCACTGCCATGGTGTGCTTCTCTGAACTTTGTACCTAACACTAGGTCACATAAAGAGGGAAAATGCTCAGTCAGATCTGCTATGTGCTCACTGGCTTTCTAGCAGGTTGTGAGCTGAATATCAGGCTCCTGCTGTACTCTCTGATACTACCCCAAAACAGCACCACAGTTTTTTCTAGGTGCAGTGACTTTTTCAGATGCCTCTTAGCATTTTTCTACTGTACCAACTCTCTGAGAGAACCAAGACAGGTAAAATGGCTTTGTGATGCAGGCACTTGAAACAGAAGTGCTTGCATTACCATAGGAGTGTATCATCTCATCTGATAGCCTTCAGCCAACAAGTAGTACCACTTGATCAGCTGGTTAAGTGCTCTCTTTCAGGCCTGCACTACCCAAAGCGAGTTGTTAAAAGACAGAGGAAGAAATGAGAGACAGCCTGAAGCCTGCTGTTTTTGTGGGGGGTAGGGTGGGTTTCCTCCCAGCCTGGCCACTGCCCGCTTTCCCAAGCAGTGTCCTCTGAGTGTTGATGCCATTTTGCTCTCTTGGACTTGGTAGTACTAAGGAGGACTAGATGTCACTTCTTGTATCAACCCCCCAAGGTGCTTTCAGGCCAGCATCCCAGCTGGAGATTGGCAGGTATGAGCATGTTCCAGCCAGATTCTCCCTTTGCCCTCATCTGCAAATGCTGTGCCGAGGGCACTGTGGGGTTTGCACAGGAGCAACCCTTGCCCACACACCTTCTGGGTCTTCCCTACTGAAGGGTTAAAGAGCAGGACTGAAAATGAGTCCTGAAACAGGGACTCTCTTTCTTGACATCCAAGAAGGGCCATAGTCATCCCTTAGACATAAGAATCTGAGCAGCACTTTGCTAGGGCATGGTATCCAAAAATGGCTGCCAAAAGTCAAGCTTCTCAGGGTGTGCTTAGGCATCAAAAAAGGGTCTTTTTTTAAAAACAAATGTAGAATACTCAATTTGATGTCTTCCCAAGCCAGGCACCAGAATGAAAAATATGTGTTGAAATAACATCATGGTTTGTAAAGCTCTCTTACAGGCTGAGGTGAAGAAATAAATTGAGGTTAACAAGAGAAGTCAGCAAAGGGGGAAGACAGGAAATTAAACCTTACCGTTCTCAGCACTTATTTAGAGAAAAAAATTTATAGCATATTGGTTTTGAAGCAAACATATTTCACAATGGTTCCTATCAACTATCAGCCACAGATATATTGCTTTGTCAGAAAGCTGGCAAACATCAACACAAAGAGCCCAGATGTGAATGCAGAAATGGAAAAAAAAGCAAAATGTATTCTGGCTTGGATCTTAAGTATGTATAAGGTACTACCCTGATATCTAATTATAGGCTATGCAGGAGGTAACAGGTATGGTTAAGGTTTCTTGACGTTCTTAACTGCAGGTCTTCTGCTGCTTTCAGCATCAATAAATTGTCTAAGCTGCTGTTTTCCATGGTGGGTACCTGCCTCTGGCTGAATATACTCCTGACAGAATCAGCCGAACTATTTCAACTCCTTTGCAGAACAGTAGGGGAGGCAATCCTGGACCTGTACTTTACCATTCCGTAGAAACATCTGCGGGTTTGGGGGTTTTTTCAGTTTTGGGGTTTGAGGCTTTTTTGAATCTGAATTTAAAGATATACCCTTATTATTTTTGACGCTACAATTACTGAAGTAGTCCTGCTTTTGACCACGGTTTAATACCAAAAGAGGGCTCCCAGTATAACCGTGGTCCAGACACCTGATCCCTGCTAGTGTGGAGGGGAAAGCCATATTAGTGCCTGTCAAGAAGCCAAAGATGGAGTGATAAACTTCCACTCCATAGTCTGTCTTCCTCCTGTCTTGAGTTTGGAGCCAGCCACTGGGCTCAGCTCTCTCACTGGCACCACCCAGAATCTCTGTGCTCCTCCCAGTCTGACTGTGCTGTGATCCTGCCCTTGCTGATCACGACAGCTGACACTGAAGGGCTCCTTGCAGGCTCTAGTAGGGAGGCCAGTCTGACCCAAGAGAGGTCAAAGTGTGGCTGTAGAATTACCCTGATAGTTCAATAGTTTTGGA
The DNA here is from genome assembly GCA_013400235.1 of Oriolus oriolus. Classification (NCBI taxonomy): domain Eukaryota; kingdom Metazoa; phylum Chordata; class Aves; order Passeriformes; family Corvidae; genus Oriolus; species Oriolus oriolus. Next base: position 1,941,344 of record VXBT01010117.1, read on the forward strand.
AGGTTTCTTGACAAAATGTGGATGAACCTGGGAGAGTACTTCTAGTGCAGAATCTGCAGAGGACACTGAAAGGAAAAGAAAAAGTTATGTTCATGATTACAGGTTAGGAAATGCCATTTATTTTTATATTCCTTAAATAAATAAGTCTACAGGATGAAAATGTCTTTGGAGAGACAATATAAAGAGTAAAGAAGCTGCTTTCTTCTTTGTATGGAGAGCAAGAGCCACAGTAACAGGGCTGGTAGCTGACTGTACATAATGTCAGTGCCAGAAAAGGGTGAACCGCTGAGAGGGGAAAAGTGATGGGGAACTCAGAGATGTATATACACAAAACCGGCTCAACTCTGCACTGAGACATAAAGTGAGGCAAATGCCTGCAAGAAAACTCTTCACCCTTTTCTTGGCTCAAGCATTACTGAAAGAAGCTGAGCTTTATTGTCCCTGGATGATATGAGAACGCTGTATGTAAACAACTAGGTGCGAAAACTTTGTTTCCAGTATTGTGCAGGGTCATGTAATTATAGAGCAGTGTGTTTTCTTCAGCTCAGGAAGGCTTATATGTGAAATACTCACAGCTAGAAAAGGCAAAGGCAATGGGGACTAAAAAGTCTGTTATGTAGAGTGCTTTGGATGCAAGAAAAAGGTAACTTGTTGGAGTGCCTGTATAACTAAAGATAAATTGTAAGCACTAAGTATTAGGTGAGATGCGGTTTCTTACTTTGTATCAGCATCTGCTTTTTTGGCTTTCCTGAAGAGGGATAGGATGAGGAATACAAGTAGCTGTTAAAGGGGAAAAGTTGAGGCTTTAAAAACAATAGGAGTCTTATGGTCTTCATTCTGAGTTCTGCATTAAATGGCCACATTATCAAATGGAGTTGCTCATTTTGACAAAACTGCCTGGGTTTTGTTGTCAGGATCTGGTATGAGAATCCTGCTTATTTGCAAGCCCTTGTCTTGACAAGGGAGATCTTGGGTCTAGGAGCACCATTTGTGGCTCTGGAAGCCAGGGCAGGGTCCAGGAGTAATGTCCCGGTGGTGTGCTCCCTCAACTGAATACCCAGTTGAGTCTTTTTATGCAGCTCTTTATGAAGCTTAGTTTAGTCTAGAGCCTGTCTGTGGCTCTGGTGAGTAATTGCTTGTCAGACCTCTTTCTGCAGGGCTTCCTGTCTACCCTGTGTTAGGTTTCCTTCCCTGTCTGGAAGGAGGTGGAGGGTGCACACTTAGCAGGTGACACCAACTGTTTCTTTAGGTCTCAGAAGCTGAAACTCGGTGAAAGCCTGGGTTTCCAAGACACCACTAGATGGTGCCTCCGGATCGCTATTGCTGGGAAAACAGCGATGCTAATCCAGGAAAACAGGCAGCTGCGTGGCCAGCAGGCTGAGGGAGGGGATTCTGCCCCTCTGATCTGCTCTGGTGAGACCCCACCTGGAGTTCTGCCTCCAGCTCTGGGGCCCCCAACATAAGAAGGACATGGTCCTGTGGGAGCAGGGCCAGAGGAGAGCGATGAGGATAATCAGAGGGCTAGAGCACCTATCCTATGAGGAAAGGCTGAGAGTTGGGATTGTTCAGACTGCAGAAGGGAGGATCTGGGGAGATAGTATAGCAGCCTTTCAATACTGACAGGGGTCTGGAAAAAAAGATAGGGACAAACATTTTGGGAGGACCTGTTGCAAAAGGACAGAGGGCAATAGTTTTAAAGTAAAAGAGGGTAAATTTATAAAAGGAATCCTTTTTTTACAATGAGGATGGTAAAGCACTGCAATAGGTTGCTCAGAGAGGTGGATGGATGCCCTATCCCTTAAAACATTCAAGGCCAGGTTTGATGGGGCTCTGAGCATCTGAGCTTGTTGAAGACATCCCTGTTCATTGCAGGGCAGGGCTGGACTGGATTCCTTTTGAAGGTCCCTTCCAACCCAAACTGTTCTGTGATTGCATGGAGGCGAGTGGGGTGAATTGCACAGCTGATGGCAGGAGCAAAGGGCTTGGCCCTGCCTAGGCTGCACAGGCAGGCAGTGAGTGTGCACCTGGACAGGCAGAGCTGTCCCTTGGAAAGGCCAGTGGAAATTGCTTTGTTTTCTTCTTTAAAAGGTGCTGAGGCATTAACTTCTGTTATGTGAGCTCCCCCAAAGAAGAAAAGATGCTTTAGAAAGAAGAGAAAACTTTCGATTCTGTGTAAAATGTGGGTTTTTTTTCCTTTCAGCATAGAAGGAAATTCAGTAGCTCATACTTGCAAGACCATGCAATTAGGTGAATCACAGGGGCAGAAGTGATCCCTGGATCTTGTGGCCTGTTAGTGAGTGATCTGAAAGACTTAAATTATTCCATTAATAAGCCAGGTGTAGGGAGAAGCATATCCAAAAGAGCTAGGATACAGATATGTTTGTAGTAACAGTATTAGCTAAAACAAAGAAAGGAAAAAAATTAGAACCATCACCTCCATCAGGAAAAAAACCAAAACAAACCCGCTTCTGAGCACCTTAAACATCACCCTACACAATTTTTAATTTTAAAATTATATTTTTATTTCCTGCATCCATAACCTTCCATTATAATATCCATTTTGTCCTTAAAAAATTCAAGACTGAGAATCTTTCTTTGTTAAAATAAATAATAAAATTGAGGTCAGAGTAGCCCAGACTTCTATCTTGGATGCCTGTTATACACGTCTGACCTTCTGGCTGTGGGGCCATAATGAGTTTACTTTTCTGAAGTCACTGTCCCCTTCTCCTCTGTGGCAGCATTGCCTGCTCGTGTTTTGTTCGGTGCTGCAGGAGGCAGGGATGTGGAAGTGGAAGAGTGTGGAAATGGATGAGGGCCCAGGAGGCGAAGAGCTGCATTGCCCTCTGCTTTGCTTTCACATCAGGTCTGTGCCTGTCTGAGGACTGGTGTATTTTCAGAAATTCCTCTTAAATGCTCGAGGGCAGATTCTGGCTTGTGCGAGTCTGGGGTTACTTACATCAATGAGCATATTCAAAGATTAGGAATAAAGCCAGACTGGGACCTGTCACTTGTCTGAATGACAAGTACATCTGCAAAAAAGATATGTATTTGACCATGTTCTCATTGCACCAGGGCTCAGCTCTGTTCTGGATCTTGACTTATTTTTTTCCTTCTCCTTTTCCTCTTTCTCTGGTGCTTACTCTCCTGCTATTGTAATCATGCTGCTAAAACAAGTGTGCGTTCTGCTGGGGGATGAAAGCCTCTGTTCCAGACACGTCATGCTCTGCCACTGTGTTTCAGGGCTGTGGTTTATGACAAGGCTGGTGGGGAGGAAAAGCCAGGTCTAGAAGCCCTTGAGGGAAGGGTGTGCTCTTTCCTGCAGTACACATGCAAAGACAGGACGTTGCTATGTTTAGCTTGGGTTCCTCTTGGCAATAAAACATTTTTCATAAAACATTTTCCATAAAACATCTTACACAAACTTCAGGTGGAATGTTGAAAACCCATCCACAATACTGTGATTCCAATAAAAACATAGTGAAAGATCAATCTACTGTGTAGCATGCTGGGAACATATGATGTGAAAATGCATAAAGCTCTGAAAATCAGTTGGTTTGGGTAGTGAGAGGCAATCCTGCAATTAACAAGTCAGTAAAATGATAACCTGTAAAACAGTAATGCTGTCATCTCTTATTAAGTCCCTGAATGCTTTTATGTCATCAGTCTATGTTGCCTGCATTTCAGAAAGGGTAATTGGTGGTGGAGGAGGTCTGGAAAGGTTCAGAAAATGTTTGAGGTTAATTCAGGAAAATGTTTGTAGCAAAATCTGTGCTTAGTATGCTTATATGAAAAAGGATTAATGTGCTATTGGAGTCTGCAGAGTGATGAATCCACTGCTAGATGGCTCTCTAACCCAAGAGAAAATTACAATGCACAGTGGTTGGCACCTGAAATGAGACAAAGTCTGGCTAAAAAATTGAGTTCCAGCTCCCAGCAGTGAGGATAATTGGTTAATGGGGTGACTAACTGCAGGGAGGGCATGAGGTCTATGACTTAAATCTTGATTAAAATCCTGGCTTCTCACTCTCAAAGTGCTTTGCATCCCAAAGACTGGGCTTGGGCTGGATGCAGAAATTTCCGCAGACATTTTAGGTCTGCTCTGCAGAGGGCAAACTTCAACCTCTGAAATAAGGTGATTCTAGAAGAGCAACCTCAGAGTTGGTAAGAAGTGTGGTTGTGTAGACCACTGAGTAGGAATAAGGGATGATGTGACATGGATGAAGCTGAGATGGGATAGATGAGCTTTGCACTGTGACACCAGTCGCTAACAGCGTGTGCATGGGGGTGTTCTCTGGAGCTGGGTAATGCAGAGGAGGCAGTGCAAGGTTTCTGCTGTGCCTTGCTGGTTGTGCATGGACATCCACTGGCTGCAGGAGGTCAGCTTAAGGTCCCTGCTCTGGATTACAGGCCTTTGTAATCTTTGGCTCTGGTCTTTCACAGAACATGAACTACTAAAGGGAGCTGCTGTCATCTGTGGCCTGATGTGTCATTACAGGCTGGTATTCTTTCTCCATTGCAATGCCAAGTATTACTTTGTGAGCTCACTGGTTTGGATACCTATTTATGGTAGGACACTTACATTTCTCCATGCACCTCGAGGGCTGTGTTGATGCCCAGTCCTACATGACTGTAGTCAGTAATCTGTTTTCATCCACATTTCCTTCCTTTCTGGAGTTCAGAGCTCCTTGCTTGCCTCAGATACATATCTGTAGCTGAGTTTGCACACCTGCGGTTATAAATAAATGTGATGGCATATCCCAGAGAGGCTGTATCAGCTTGCAAAGAGTGGTGGGATTTACTGATCAGGCTTTGTTATACAGCTGCTTTCCTCAGACTAGAAATGGAGGCAGGGTTTCCCATGCAGAGTTGTGGTGGTGTTTGGAAAAATCAGATGGAATGAAAGGAAGCCATTGCAGTCTGTGCCACTTTGAGGGATATTATCTGAGGTTCCCTGAAAAACTGTCCTCTCAGCTCTGCTGACAGCACTTCAGAGCATCTGCCTGCAGAACAAGGCTCAGTCTGGCTTGCTCGGAGTCCTACTCTGTTTCTGCAGGCCATTTTCTGTTACCATCTGTGGCTAAACCAGACAACTTTGGTAGGGAACTTTGAGGTCTGATGGATGCATCCATGTAGGATGTTACTCTGAAGAACACCAAGTTCAGAGAGGAATGGAAGGGATGGCTGTGATAGGTGCAGGTCCTGCTATGGATGATGGAGTGACGAAGCACTCAGGATTGAGTGGTGCTCCCATCAAATAGGACCCTGTAATTATTGCAGGAGAGCTCCCCTCCACAGTCATGAGCAAGCGGCATACTTCCAGACTTCTTTAAAATTCCTACTCGTAAAATAACCTCTGAAGGATTTCCTTTGCAGGTGTACTACCTTGACTTGTCCCCCACATAATTTTCAGAGACCTGAGCAGTTTCTCCAGCTGTTGACAGCTAGAAGAGATTAGAATTCCTTGAGAGACAGCAAAGACATGCAGCTGTCTGCTGAAGCTGCTCTGAAGGCTAGCTGGGGTCTTTGGGGAAACTGAGAACCCCTGGCCCTTCAGCTAAGTATAAGTGACCACAAAAGACCTTTTGTGATGCAATAACCACTACATGAAATGGATTTTTCTCTGGTGTCCTGCAGAATAACAGATTCAATGACCACACACCTGAGATGTGAACTGCATTGCTTCCTCCTGATGATACTTGCCAATAGTATCCTGGGCTGCATCGAAAGAAGTGCAGCTGGCAGGTTGAGTGAGAGGATTCTGCCCCTCTGCTTTGCTCTGGCGACACCCCAGAGTGCTGCATCCAACTTCAGAAGGACATGGACCTGCTCAAATGAGCCCAGAGAAAGGCCATGAAGATGGTCAGAGGGATGGAACAACTCTCCTATGAGAAAAGGCTGAGGGAATTGCCGTTGTTAGCCTGGAGAAGAGAAGGCTCTAGGGAGAATTTACAGCACCTTCCAGTACTGAAAGGGGACTGCAAGAGAGCTGAGGAGGAACTTTTTAGAAGGGCATGTGGTGATAGGACAAGGGGAAATGTGTTTAAACTGAAAGAGGATTGTTTGAGATTAGATAATAGGAAGAAATTCTTTACTGTCAGGGTGGTGAGGCACTGGTGCAGGTTGTCCAGAGAAGTTGTGGATGCCATGCCCCTATAAGTGTTGGATTGAGCTTTGAGCAGTCTGGTCTAGTGGAAGGTGCCTGCTCATGGCAGGGGAGTTGGAACTAGATCAGTTTTAAGATCTCTTTCAGCCCCTTCTGTGATGGTTTGAAATTTGCCTCAAATGTTTCTAAGCCTCTCTAGCTTCCAGATGATGTAAGCCTTATCTATTTGCTCACAGGATTATTCAATGGATACTTTTTATATTTAAATATCACATACACACTCTCTCCATTGAGTTTATGAACAAGCCCAGCTTCTGAACCATTTGTAGGCTTCATCCATCTGCAAAACACCTCATTGCAGAGACTCTGCTCTCTCCATGGTATGAATAATGCAGAAGAATTGCTCTGTTGAAGCTGGCTTCATTGTTAGTTTAAGCTGAACATGAATAATTGAACACATTTTCTTTTCAGGGACAAGAACAGCTGCCATCTAAGCTGTTTAACCCCATTTGCCTTCTCACATTTCTCCTTAAACTTGCTAAAGCCCCTCTGCTTAGCCATGCCATATAGGAATGCATCAAATTCATTTGGAGTTTTTTACTTGCTTAAGGTTGTGTCACAAATGATCTGCTATGCTCGTTAAGCAGGCCGAAATGAGGGCTAGTTACAGTTATTGTGCATGTACACCCCTCGTCTCCAGCTTTAACCCTTTGGTTGCTGGCTTCCCACAGGACTTCCAAAGCAGGGTGCTGGGCAGCTGGTAAGTGCCTTCAGAAAGCTGAACCTTCAGCAGTCAGCAGTATCATTAAGAAGTGTCAACAGACTAAATATTTAAGCAGCTGATGTGGAAAATATGGAATTAATGGCCTGTCAGTTAAGCCTTGAAAGCTGTGACAGACTTCCCCATGGAGTGTAGGCACCATGGTCCCATTAGGTGAAGGAAGGAAACCCCTGATGTCTCTTCCTGTGTATTTTTTTTTTTAAATGGAACTTGTCCATATGAAATCACGGGAGCTGGCCTGTCAAACTGAGCTCTTCTGTACATTCAGAAATTAGGTGTTTGTAATTATCTGTTCTTAAACAAAATTGTTTATGCAGGGAGAGCATGATATTCTAATTAGATAGGGAAACCTGAAGGGAGGAGGGATGTTTTTCTGAAGCCTGATATAGGAGCATTAGGAAGTCAAAAAGGACCTATAAAATGTTCATTCTAAGAACAGTGCAGGAGCATTCAGAGTAACTGTGTCATAAAACTTCAGTCTTTCAAAACACTTCATAATTGCCCAGTTATATTCCCTTTGATGTAGTAATTTCATCTAGACACTTGCAAATGCTATGTATGACAAGTGTCTATAACCTTGGGAGTGTACTATGCATTATAATAAGCATATATAGAGACATGTTCATATTTCTTAACTTCTTCCTCAGAAATCTTTTTTATTCTTGTTTAGTAAATCCCCCTTAACACATGTTTTATGAGGCATTTATTTCAGTGCAAATTTCCTATTCATTTTTTATAAAAGTCAGCACAGATTTTTTTTTCTGCTTCCAAGATATTTCACTCCATCATAGAGGCCTTGTCCAGCAAGAAATGCACAATGGTATGAATGGGTAATTAAATTCATAAAACTATGATTTGCATATTAAAGTTTTACCTAGTGTTAATGAGGGAGCTGTTCTGCATGTTACGTGTGCTGACTAAATTATACCCTCTTTTTCAAATACTTCAAGCAGTGGAGTTTGATAAGAAAGCAGTTAATTACAGATATTTAAGCTGTCTCTGAAATAGTTTTCCTGAAGGAAGCCAGGGAAGGTGGGTGTGGGAAGGTCTTCATCCTTAGAGAAATATGCTCCTAGAAATGAAATGTTTTATAATTTAGGTACCATAGGTTGTATGGATTCTGTGGAGCTGCTGGCACATATCGTGGCAGGAGGCAGACTACTGTGTGGTGTTACAGGAAGCAGAAAGAGCTCTGTGCAACTGGCTGTGCAGTGGTTGTTGGAGCAAAACTGTGACGTTTCTCAACCTGCCTGTTCCTTGTGTCTTACAGTGCTCTTCAAAACTGCAGAGTCTCTTGGCAAATGTTCCTTTCTCTGCAGCTGTGAAGTTGGCTCTCACCTTCCAGCTTCCAGATTGGATGTGTTTTAGTGGTGTCATGGTTCTGACCCTGTGAAATTATTAGTACAGCATGGGATTTCTGCTTTTAAAAAAATCGGAATTGCTGAGCAAATGTGCTTCAGGATAAGATCTAGGAGACGAGCAGGGGATCTGGGATACTCTGGGACCCAGTAACTGTTACTGCACCAAAATACCTGGGGATTCAACCTTCTGCCTTTGACCTGTGCCTTGCTGGTAGCCTGGCCATGGTGCATGGGGGTACTGCTGATGTACCCTGAGATACCAAGGCTGACTACAACCACCCAGGAAAGATCCTGCATGTGATGTTCACTTAATGCTGAACAGGGCTCTGGTGAGAAGAGCCAAACTCACAGATTCCTTTCCAGGAGGCTCCAAAGGACTGTGGCTCCTATGTAAAACATTTTTGAAAGGAGTCTAGAAAAGGCTTGTTTTCCCACTGAAAGATTTTTGTTTTCCCCCGTTGAGGAAGCATCACAAAAACCTTGAAGACATTAATTGAACATACTGGTTTAAAGCTTTTAAAAAAAGATGTCTGCCCAAAGCCCTTTGTGCAGATGCCTTAGCGTTATCCTGACTTTAAGTTTCAGCTAGTTTCAAGTAGCCCATTTACTGAAAGCAGTAAACTAGCTAAGCAAAGGCACTTAGGAATTTAGTGAGAAAAATAAAACTTAAATATGAGCACTTTGGTCCTAACTTCTGAATAGGAAACAGCCCCAGTGAGACCAGGGCAATTTGCCTCTTCAGCCCTGTGCCAGTGAGGCAGAGATATAAGTGTAATTCAGCTGGGCATGTTGCAGGTCCAAAAATGATTTGCAGCCCACACTGGCTGAGCTGTCTCTCCAGCTCTTGCTGAAAGGTCCCTCTTATTTCTTTTCTTTTCTTTTTTTTTTCNTTTTTTAAAAAGCAGTGGTAGGCAATGCAAAAATGTGTTTTTGCTGATCTTCAGAAAGTGCTTGAGTTGCTACTTGCTAGTCAGTAAATTGGTGGGAAGTGAATGAAACGGCAGAAGTCATTTCACATAATGTAAAAAGATGGGCTCCCAAAGCACTGGAGAGGCAGTAATTGCCACAAGCCAGGATATGAGCAAAGTTCTTCCCATGGCTGTTTCTTTGCTCTCTCTTTAAATGTGAGTTTATGCTTTTTTTGATGTATAATGTCTGTTTCTACTCTTTAGCTTCCATTTGTGTTTAATAGGCTCGGCTCTGTTCAGTTCAGCTGGGGGGAAGCCACTTGAAGGCATTGCTGTTGCAGGTTGGATAAGGTAGGGTCCCCTTCACAGTTCATCTCTTTTCCACTAGATGGGAAAAGTCTCAGAAGGTCTGATAAAAGGATCAGAGGTAACAGCTGGGCTGTTCAGTGAGAGAAATTTTTGAGTTTTTGATGTGGTCTTTCAGACAAAGTAGCAGTAAAAATGGCACATTCATTTTTCAGAGCCTGCATGTGGCTCAGTGTTTGGTTGCCTGTCCTTGGCTGTACAGCAGATCTGGTGCGGTAGCTAAATTGCAAGAAGGGGATGCCACAAGTTGAAAGGATAAATCTCTGGATATTCTGAAGGTGCTCAAGACCTCTCTAATTTTTTCTAATTGGATGAGAACAATGTTTAACAGCAAGAAAACCTAAGCATTCTTTGTGACAAACCTTCTGGGTTGAGCTGTGCTCTAGCAGGGAGGCAGCAGTATGCAGAGAAACACACTAATGCTATGTTTGTAGGCCAAGTGAAAACATCTGTTTGCAGCTGAGTTGACTCCTTCAGAAGGAAGTCCTACTGAGGCTTGTGAATGCAGTGCCAGAGTATCTCACTTCACAGGCCTCTCAGATACGAAGGGGGGGCTCCGAGTCACAGTGCAGAAAGCAAACTGGACGCTAACGTGGGATATGACATGAACAGGCTTCTGTCTCCAGAACTGCCCTTTAAAGCTCTCTGTGGTGTACTCTGGTATGAATGGAAGGGGACAAAAAGTGAACAGCTTGGCCTCCAGATCTGCTGCACTGAGAGCTGCTGTTTGGTACCAGCTGCAGAGCTCTGACAGACAGATCTGCCACTGCTCTTCCATGGCAGGCTTGATCTCAGGAGTGAATGATGATGATAGTCAGCCCCTCACCCTCATACTGCTTGGACCACCATTTGAAGTGTGGGCATTTGTCCAGGAAGAGTTTGATAAGAGCTCAGCCTAAACTCTTAAGGCCAGCAATAATCCTTGCATCACTTAGTCTGAAATCCTTTTCCTTACAGGCTGTCCAGCTTCACTTCTCTAAGCTCAGACCATGCATTGAATGGCAACTGGTGAAAACAGTTTTTATCTGCTACTTTGAGCTATTCAGCCTCATAAACAATGGGTTTTACACTTGAATTTGGAAACAGGATTACCCAGGAACTGCTTTGCCTTATCCTTGCTCTCAGTAGCTGTTCATGAGGCTGTTTTCCTTGCATTTGGAAAGGTTGGCCTCCAAAGATGAGCATCTTTTTAAAGGCTATGCCTCCAACATTTAATTTCTTTCCTTCCACCATGCTCGACAAAATTGGCGAAATAAAGTCTGCAGATGAATTTAAATATGTGCCTTAATGCAAAGTGCATGAACACTCTGGCAAGAGATAGGCTCTGCTAATGAAGCCTTTCACACTGACCCAAGTCTGAGTCAAAGAATTTTCCTTGTGCCTGATTTTTCTCGGAGTTCATAGAAGTCATCTAGAACCAGCAGAAGCAAGCCAGGCTGCTGAAACCAAAATTAGAACATTATCTGTTTCTGATTCATTAGGGGAGGGAGGCACAGAAATTATTGACCTGTGTATCTCCTCATTACAGCTAAATGTCTGTGTTTTCATTACATTCAGCAGCTCATTCCTCATGGCAGCAGTAAGCTCTGACTCTCACGGTGTTGGAAAGGAGGCAGCTCTGTGAAGTCTGCTCAGTGCTGATTTAATGAGGTGCAGCTCAGTTGTGCAGTACAGGCCTTCAATCATAGTGAAAGGCGAGGAATCCCCTGAAGGCAAGCTGGGGGAGTTTGGCTCTGGCAGTGGCATACTTCCAGCTAGGAGATTAATTTTCTCTGATGGGTTCCATGAAGACAAATGAACCAAAATGAGTAAATATATATTGCCTGTTTGGCAACACATTTATCAATGGTTGCGATTTCCATTGCAAACCCAACGAGAGAGACTAGAATCTGTCTTCCACCCTGCTCCCATTTTCCCATCAGCGGTGCCAAAGTGTTTTGTCCAGGGTGGAGAAAGAGAGGAGTTATCAATTTCCTTCTTGTCATTCTTTTCAAAAGTCAGGCGCAGGTAGACCTTGATAGTGATACTTAAACAGGTACGTTGAAGGATGTAGGCTGTCCATTTTTAGCTGCTCTGTCTGGGTGCATGTGTAGAACACTAAACTCTTCCACTCTCTCAGCTCTTGTAGGCATGCTCTCTCTTCCTCTTCCCAGCAAGATCTAGCCCTCCACACACCCTGTTCCTCCTGGCTAGCTTGACTCTGGTGTACATGACATAGGCAGCAGCTCTATTCTGCTAATCCTGGCATGTTTGCTGGGCTGTCCCATCCTGGCTTGACCCACCAGTGCTCAGCAAAATACACCCTAACTGCAAAAAGTATCTAAAAATATGGGATTGGGTGACACGCGATATTAATCCCTGTCATCCACAGTTTACATTTATATTTCCCCAGTTCTAAATTGACACCCAGACTGGGAAACATGCAGTCAATGTAACAGGGCAGCCATGAGCTGGGAAGAAGGGCTGATGCACCTCTGGCCTCCAAGGGTGAATCTTTAGGTGGCTGCAGAAACCAATTGCCCAAAGCCAAAGTGTATCCCAAGTGCTGTAGCAAACTGGAATTCTCTCCTCAGGCACTCAGCTCTGTGTCCTGCTGTCTTACTGTGCTGAGAGGGTCTCACTGCCTGGACATGTGTACTCCAGGTGAGCCTGCTGGTGTTTGATTTCTCCTCCAGGGACTCAGTGTGGGAACTGATGAGGAGGGAAAGGGAAGGACGTTGTACCCTGCAAAGAAGGAGTCAGATTCTCAGAAGCATAGGGTGACTTAGAAGCATCAGCACAAAATGAGTCTAACTAAAGCAAAGTTCAGAATTTAGTTAATGTGTCTAATTTGAGATCCATGAAAATGTAACTTGGAGACACTACTTGGAGAGTGAGTGAGATTAAGCAACTTCCAAAAATCTGAGAAATATATTTTTTTTTTTTTTTAATTTTTTTTTTAACCTGTTCTGTTTATCTGATTTTTCACATCTCTTTCAGGAAACTTGATCTTAAGATTTTCAGTAAGTATCTAAAGCTCAGAGCAGAGGAAGTACCTGGCATTGAAATGCTCAATAGCTCCCTCTGAAAAGGGAGTTTATAAACAATAAATTCTGGGGGAGCTTCAATTTAAGGAAAAGGTACAGCATATTATTTTGATTTGTAAAAGCAGCGGTAGGGAAAAAATTTATGGTCTCAAAACCTTCTACTGTCCTCAAAAACTTTCCTGCTTTGTTTTATTACAGCAAATTCTGCACTCACATTAAATAGGCTGGGTATAGCTCACACCTAGCTGTTGTATCTTCAAAGAAGACCCGCTGACCTGGATTACCTAGCTGATGTGACTGATGTAGAGTTTCAGTAACTCATTTCAAGATCACTGTGGTTCAATATCTTTTAGTCCTTGCTCTGGGTTTTTAAGGTTTGATTAATATATAGTTTCAGGGAGAGCATGCTTTAGGTAATGTTTTCTCACCTAGCTATGGGAGTTGAGTATGGAGATCTCAGTCTGTTGCACAACTTTGCATACCCTCTCTAGCAAGAGAGAGTAATTAAATTCCTTGTAGTAATTGAATTAGGCCAGGATTCAGTCTTTGAATCAAATTGGTACCCTAACCATGCCCACAGAATCCATCAGAATGCAGTAATGTAGTATTTTCTTTGGTTTCTTCATCATTAATCACAATATCAAACATCCGCTGAAGCATTTCTGCCCTCTGTCATCTTTCAGAACAATAAAAGAAGTTTAGAGAATATTGCATAAAAATACAGTAAATTTTCCAGTCTAGAAACTGTGAGAATAATTGTCTAGTCTGTGGAATTTATTTTTCTATTTTAAATTGGAATGCAGCCAATTTTCTTCAGGTCTTTTGCAATTTAAATTTTTTATGTGTGTGTGCAGCCCCACATAAACTCTATTTTTCTGTCTTCTGGGCAGCTTACTAATGATGCTTCTGCAAAGATAACATTAGTCTCTCTGCATATAGCTCTGAAATGGAACACCAACGCGTTGTGCTGTGACAGCAGCTTTGTTTCCCCTCTTGAGGAAGGTAAAAAATGCACTTGCCTGAATTCAAAATTCAATGTGTATTTTATTAGATCTCCTTCTGACACAAAATTCCTCTGGGTTTTGTGTGTGACTGTTGCTTTCTGTAAAAGTCTTGCAAATAAACAGATATGGAATTTTTTTTTTCTTTTAAACTCCCCCTGATTGTGGCGTAAAACTGTTGGGCAAGTGCTGCTCTAAGACTAGACAAAAAAAAAAAAAAAGAGAAGGAATCAGCCTGAGCCTTCTTAAAAGACATCCACATCAGCAGCATGAAGTGATTTCCTGAAGGACAAAAATGCCTTCACTGCTGATAGTGCAGGGCACGTAGCTCTTGTCAAGTACGGTGAGGTTTTTCTGGAAATGCCCTGACTGGCTGTGCTGATGAGACTCAAACCTGCACTCCAGGTAGTGGCTAACTCTCTGTATTTCTTGCCGAGTAAGTTATACTAAACTGCTCAACTGCCATGGGAGTGAAGGTTTTGTCAGGTCTCTCATTCCATTTGCTCAGTTATGCCATTTGGCCATATTGCTTTGCAGGTTAATAGAAAGGTACATAGTCTGAGAGCAGTTCTTCAGAAAAGCTACACCTTTTAGAAGTATTTTGGGCTGAAGTTCTCTGCTTCAGTGGATGAGAGCTTTTTGTGCCATGTTGTGGTACATAATGAGGAGGCTACTCCTGTGGCTATGCTGGTGCCTTCTGTTCAGCAGGCTCTGTCAGAGAATGTCTTTCTGTCCTAATAATTACCTTCATTAGTCTGTTCAAGAGCTTCAAACATTCGTGTGGTCTGATTTCAGACTGCACATCACTCATTCAATGCAATTTCTTAAGTATATGAATTGGTGCTTGTGCTGGAAGGTTAATTGTTCCTCTCTAGTGAATAAGCTGAGGTTTAAAAATAAGGGCCAGGCTGTCAAAACAAGTGAGGCTTTTTTTTCCTTGAAGAATGCTAACAACAACAAAAAAAAGAGGCTGAGACACGTAAGAAATTCTACAGCACTTCAGTGTACTTTTTAACTGTTTTCCTGGGAATTAATTGGTTCTGAAGGCCTTTTATGGCTTAGATATCACCCATCCACTGAGTATATCATATTAGTTGCTTTCCTTTTTTTCTTTTTAAAGCTCACATTATCACCATGTGCTATCATGTAACAGAAGAAGAACCTCTATGACTACACATGCCTTAATTATTTTTCTTTTATATATTGCTTATCCTTGAGTGGACTTAAAACTCTGGCAACTTTTTACGGCTGTGGTGGTGAAGTATTCTTCACCTCCCTGACTCTACATTTAGCTGTTGAAGTGCCTTACTAAACCTGGTGACTGTGTTCATATTTCATCCACTCCTTCTTTCCATACCTATTCCCTAACATCCTTATTGCTAGTGTCAAAACTCTAGGAATTCTTGGAGTCTTTCTGACCAAAAAAACCTCACAGGTTGCTGTCCTTTAAGAAGCACCACTCAGTTTCTGTGTGTCCTCATCTGTGGGAAGGCAGCTGCTTGTCGAGGACCTTTGACTGACTCACCTTTGTTCCCCTGCCCAAGGCGGGGAAGCTGCTTCATGAGGTGCTGCCTGAAGCCAAATCCTCACTTCTTTCCATCAAATTTGGGAGTGCCCTGCCCTACTCTGTTTTAACATTATCCATGAGTGTTTAAGCTATTGAAAGAAATGTATCAAAGGACTTACTCCAAATCCAAAAATTGCAGTTTTCTGTAGTATGTGCTTATTTCAGGGCTAAAACAGCTGAATTCGAGGTTCAGTGCCATAGGTAACTTCAGCTAGTAGTTTTCTAGAGTTTGCTTATTGCTAGGGTGAGCAAGATAAGGTGGAGGGTCTGTTTAAGATAACTGCATTTTTATGATCTTTAACATGAATGAAGCCCTGCCATGTGAAACAATCAGCATGTAAGTTTCAAAGTTAGCTTTAAATATGGAGTAGAGGATTTCAGAGACAACTTCAATAAAAATGATATAAAGCTCCTCTAATGCTTTTTGCTTGACATTTCATCGTATCCAATCCTCTTGTCCATTGAAAACTTGAACAGGAAATACACTTATTCAACATCAAATTGGTCCAAAAGAAAATTTTGGCTATTTAAATGGAAATCTTTTTCTTCGAGGCTTCTGAACTTATCTGAAATCCAGACATGCCTTATGGGAGCAGCAAAAGAGGTGTTTCATGACAACATGCCTCCTGAGTGGATTGAGTGTCTTGGCCCAATTTATTCTGTGAGGCACACTAAAGAGGTCCTACCCTGACAAAGTGTTGAAATTGTTCCTTTTGACAGGGAACATATCAGGGCTAGATCCTGGACCAATGATCTTGGATTTCTTTATTGGCCATCCAGTCTATACAGCTGGCAGAACTCTTTGCAGTGGTTGAGGAACTCTTTAAAGTGATGTCTGTGAGCTGCTTCTGATCCAGGAAAAGAAAGTATAATGTATGTCATGTTAAAACTGACTTAACGCAAATTGTGTAGATTTGTCGCTTCTGATCTCAGCCTACAGAATTAGTCAGGCATTTAGTATCCGGCAAAAGAAATCTGCTGTAGAACGTATCTATGTGTTTTAATGACAATTTAAGAAACATAGCCAAGCTATGCTTTTCCTCTTCTCTGAATATTGTGGATAGAGGGGGCGGAGGAAATATCCTTTATTCTTCTAGCCAAGCAGTTTTTATTTTACAGTTGAGACTGCATCACGTATCTTGTGCCAACTTCATGCTGTGCTAATATAATTTACCAAGCACACAATGCTAAGGAAGAACAATACAATCCAGAAGAAAATCAGCTCTTTTCTCATTTCTGCAAAAGAAGTTGCAAAGCAGAGTTTATTTCAAAATAAAATTAAAAGTCTTTTACTTTTGTTCCTTCAAGCAACAAATTAATTACGGGAGAAGGAGGTAATTGCACAACAGGATTACCCTTTGCTTCTGTAGACAGAAGAGCAGCAAATCAGAGTGACAGAAATGCTGTGAGGAAAATGGTAGGCAAGTCAGCAGATGACCCTTTTTCCTACTGGTGCATTTGCATTAGCGTAATCTCATAATTCTCTTTTGTTGGATGGAATTATATCACAGAGGGTGTTGGCCTGGGATTTGTTCATGCTTCTCCCTGTAAGAGATGTGGGGAATTGCCTCAGACACATAACAGAGTAGGAGCTAACTTCCTGCAGGAACTGCCTCGCCCTTCTTGCTTACGAGATGTGAATTCCTCAAAGGCGGGCGTGCAATTTACATAGTTTATTTAACACACTGTACTTCAGGGGAAGCTGTCTTAGCCTAGTTTTAGGTGGTGGGTCATTTTCTTAAGTGAAGAATGAAAAATAATAGCTGCTGCAATTTTATCCTTCCTGGTGTTACAAAGATGCCTTGCCAGTGCCAGGGCTTTAACCAAGGCCATGGGAGCCCTGCAGTCTAGCTTTGCTAGAAGGACCGCTAAGGTGGAGCAAGTGACCTATTCAACCTAATATTTTTCTCACAGCAGGGAACTACATAGGTTAATCATGGGTTTGTATGAATTTGGTTGTTTAATTAACGGTAAAACACTCTGGTCAGTGAGGTCTTGTGTCAAGTGAGAGCCGCGTCTGCTGAATACCCACACACCCTACAGGCACAGTACAAATGTGACAGGACAGCTGCTGAGGAATACTTAATCCACCCTATCTCTGCTGCCCAGCTCACACTGAATATTTTCTTCTAGTACATTATGGACTGCTTTTCTGTTGCAGTACTTTGGAACTGATATATCCAGATGGCTCAGAACAGTAGGGATCAGCCTCGTGGAGACTTTCTGAGGGGAGGAGCAGGAGCGTTATCTGTACGCCTGCCCAAACAACAAACAGCCAAGATGTTGCTTCCTGAGGGATGCTTTTTCTCCCTGGGAGAGGGATCCAGTGACCTACTAAGGGCAGCGCTGCCTTCGTGAGGGAACAGGATGGTCAGGGAAGGGATGATTGCTGTTTAAGCAGGCTGCCTTCTTTAGCTGCAACCTGCTCTCCAAGTGTTGGAGTGTACCAGAGCACTTCACCGACAGGACTGAAACAAACCTTCACTTCAAGACATGGTGATGCAGCTTTCATTTAACATTTAGTAGTTGCTATCCAAACCTATAGACTTCTGTAAGTCCCCCTGCCCACTTTTGCCCTTTTATGAGAAACCTTTTTCACTGTTTCCCCAGCTGCAAAGGGGGGAAAAGGGCAGAAAATTACTGTACTCCTTTTTCATGGCATTGCCCTTCAATCTCCAAACCTAAATGTGTTAAATGTTTCAGACTAATTGAAGTATCCATAGCACTTGTTGTTCAATGTATTTACAGGAATTCTTACTTCACATCAGTGTATATGTGTGACTGAATCTTGGCTGAACCTCAGCATTTTCAGCTAATGCCTAGGCATATTTTATGATCTTTAACGGGCTGTTAGGAAAATGGCCATGCTGCAGAAATGCCAGCTTGTTCTATGCGTGTCAGCTGCTCGTTCACCTTGCAGCTCTTTCCTGAGCTGTGGATTAGACATTTGGTGCGCAGCAACGGGGACTCTCCGAGCAGCGTGTCAGAACTGATGGCTGCCTGGCAGCTTGGTGTAATCTCTCCTCTGGTAAAATTACCAACTGTTCCACTCTGTTGACATGAAAAATACATCCTTTCAGCTTTAACAGCTATAAACTGGGGCTGTCCTTGTGTCAGGCACATTCAAACTCAAGAACTGGTGACAGGACAGGGCTGATAGAGGTGGCAACCATCTTGCCATCTGTCATTTCTGATGTAAACCCTCTCAGTTTGGTGGCAGCCCTGTGTGATGTTAAACTCCATGACCAAAGAGCAGAATTAGGCTGGCTTTTTTCTGTGTCTGAAAGGTGATTTGAAAGCTTTTTCTTGGCACAAAGATCAAGTGGCACACAACATATTCAGTAGAGCTGGTCCAGAAATAGCTTCCATCCCTGGAAAGCTTAAACATTTAAAAATTAGCCTCTCCCTTGGTCCACAGAGGCAGAAATGAACTGGGAGAAAACACTTTCTGAAAGTCTTCAAATTAGAGATGCTGAAATCTTTTGATCAGAAATTACATCTTTCATTCTGACAAAGGAAAATTAAAGGCTTGTCACTTCAAGTCTTCCTATACACAAGATTGAAAAATTGTACTTTCAAACTCTTCTGGGAATTTTCTGTACTGTTAATGCAAGACTGTTGCTTCTATCAAGGCTTCAACCTAAATTTCAGTTGTTAAAAATCCCTAAGTTCCTAATGTTTTGACATATTGCATGTGAAAATTCAGAAACTATTTAGGATCAAGATTAAGACTGTTGCCAGGAAGAAGTAGAAAGCCTTTAAAGCTGCCTTCCAACTCTAACTATTCTATGATTCCATGATTTTTTTGTTATAGGTGGGGTTTTTTAGGTTTGTGCTCTATGAAGTCAGTTGGGGGAACAAGAGGATTTTTTTGGAATGTGCTGTAAGGATAATTATAGTGAGACAATTCGAGATGAACTGTGGGTTAAATTCCAGGTTAACTGTTTTCACAGTATCATTTCTAAACTTACTGCTCCAGAACTGCCTCTCATTTAGAGCTAATAATACCAGATCAGGAAAAGTTGTTAGATAATTTCAGGGGTTACCATTCTTCTTTTTTCAGGGCTGAAGTGTGATTTTGAAAGTTCATAGAAGCCTCAGAGCTGGGATACCAATAACAAGCTGAAGATTATCTGACGTTCATGAAAATGCCTGCATTGTTTACAAGTAAGGACAGAGATATCTTCCTGGAATGAGATAAAAAACTGCAAGATCCTGTGGTGTATGTCCAAGTAAGTTGTGGAAGATGTCAGGAAAGGCAAAGGATACAAAGGTGCAAATCTGACCCTTGTATCCTTGAGAGCCTGAGTGTGCTGCAGCCCAGTGTCATGGGAGCAAACCTTGCCACTGTCTCCAGTCTCCGCACCTGAAAAGCTGCAGACAAGAATGGCAATGGCAATTCTTCTAACTGTTGTCTGATCTTACCTGTTGGCTTTGCTACAACACTGTACATTCATAATCCAAAATAGTACAGAAAAGCCTCGTTAATACAGTTTTAAAATGTTATGCGGAAAATTGTGTGTGAGGTGGGAAGGGTGTAATGAGCTGCCAGAGTCCTCTGGCTTTCTCTAGGAGGGCTGTGCTGTTTATAGTGGGTATTTACTCCTCTCTTTTAGCTATAGCTGCATGGTGTTGATAGCTATTTCTTCCTTAGTCTTGGGCTCCTGTTTGGTTTATTTCTTAATCATTCTACTTTCATGCTCTCTTTTAATTGTTATCTCCAAAACTTCTCCTACCTGAACAACGGGAACTCGCACTTCCATAGTAGCCATGCAGTGTTCATTTGCTGGTGTTCTCTGGGGACTGGGTGCAGGAAAAGCTGAGGAACATCCTGCACTGCCAGTGGCTCTTCACAAGGGAACCATGCTCTGGGTTTCTGCTAAACCCAGAGCATGGTTCCCCTGTGAAGAGCCACTGGCAGAAACCCAGAGTCTGTTGGTCACAGACAGCCATGTGCATAGTTATTCAGCTTGTTCTTGCTTGTTCAAGTAGAGTCATATGTCTTGCCTTGTAGTTTTGATGCCGAAACAGTCAGATTCAAGTTGTAAAAGCCTTTTGATGTCAAAGCAAGACAACAGCCCAAGTTCTACCAGTGCTGTATTTCAGCTGTGTTGTGGCCTGAAAATGGCTTACAGGCCAGGAGATATTTAGAGGGGTCTGAATTAAATAAAGTGAGCATTGAGGTGCTTGGATTAAAGGAGGTGAATTAGGCAGCCAGAGGAATTAAGCTGCTCACTCAATATGTTGGCAGTAATAAACTTACTGAGTATTGCAAGTTGCAGGCAGCAAAGTGCAGCTGCCCTGCCTGCTGGCAGGAGGGGCAAGGACAGCAGAGCTACAAAGGTGAACCCTCAGGGGCTCTGCAGTCATCTGTGAGAATGTCAAGACACCAAGAAGGCTCTTTGCTTTCCCTTCTTTGTGTCTGGTTACCTTGCACGCAGCAGGACAGGGTGGTGAGTAGCAGTGCGGTGCCTCTCACCTAAGTGACAAGTCCTGCACGGGGAGCCTTGTGTGTGCAGGGTTAGGGGAGCAGGTTACTGATAGCACAGAGGTGGGGAAGGGTTCACACAGCACAATGCATAGAAAAAACTCCTTTATTACTACTCTAAACTAATGTGAAAATAAACCAAAGTTAAGTGATAGCTGGTTTCCTTGTCGTTAGAACATCCTAAAATAAGCTTACACTGGGACAAGTCCAGACAATTCCTGAGACCCCGTGCTGTCAGAACAATACAAAGTCTCCATCCTTTAAGTCACAGTAGGAAAAATCAAATGTATTGTGTGTTACAGCAAATCTTTGTGTCATGACAGGTGGGAAAAATATCCCATGTGATGTAAGTACACTGCTCAGCACCAGCATTGCTCCCTAACAGGACCTTCTCTGTAATCTAGTCAAACAGGCTTAGTGTTTCTTTTATATCAACTCAGTCAGGCCTCATTATTTCTGCTTATAAAAATCTTTCAAGCTAGAACATAAAAGTGTTTTCTATGTTTGCACACCCCGTTTGCAATTGCCTTATTACACCCACTCATCTTTTCCTTTTTTTCTAATACTGGCTGCAATGCAGCTTACATGGCCTGAGAATAAATGTCTTGCAAAAGATTAGGTGCACATCCAAATTACTTTTTGAACCACCACAGACCTTCAATTTTATCAAATCCTTCTTCTTGTGTGCTGGGAGCACTGCAAATCAAAGGACTAATCTGTTTTCACAAACAATTCTTACCCTGAATGGCAAAATGGCATTGCATGGCAGGTCCTGTTAATGAAAGAGCTTTGTGCGACACAAAGAGAAGCGACTGCTTGGTGTGTTCTGCTAGGCCCAGCTTGGATTTCATCCACACAACCAAAGCCAATCCAAAGACTGGAAAAACAGTAAGATTTTAAGTGCTGTCCCCTTCATGGCTGGAAGCTTGGCAAGGGAAACCTTGGCATTTGACACCAGGCAGGAGGCTGGTTGGGTGAACGATGTGAGCTGATTCACGACACAGTATCTATTTCATCAACCAGTAATGAGACTCCTGAAGATCCATGGTCACTGCCATGAGCCAGGATAGACATTTGGTAGCCTTCAAGCTGTCAATATTAAGGACACAGTGAGTGAGAGCCACTGTGGCTGTGCTCAGGGCTGTGCTAGCCAAGGAGAGTGCACCACACCTAAGGAAAAGAAAATGTTCATTGTGAGAGGTGGCTGGGACAGCAGCGCAGTCCCTCAGGAAGACAACTACAGTACTTCGAAAACTG
This sequence comes from Oriolus oriolus, assembly GCA_013400235.1. Lineage (NCBI taxonomy): Eukaryota > Metazoa > Chordata > Aves > Passeriformes > Corvidae > Oriolus > Oriolus oriolus. The sequence continues at coordinate 1,963,202 of VXBT01010117.1, forward strand.
CTTGGAAAAGGAGACTAACCAGCAGCTTGGGATGCAAGATCTGGGTTCAGTCATTCACCTGATCAAACATCTGTGTCACTGTGGATAACCTGTGCTTAGCCTGCCCTTTCTTCTGTTAGACTCTGCTTTGCTTTGTTTGTTTTTCTGTCTATCTTGGGGCCTGGGAGAGGCAGGAACTAGGACAATTCCATGGGGTCATTTAAAATGCTTCTGTCATGCTGTGTGAAGTGTGGTGGTGGTATTGCTGGCGCAGGAAAGATGCTGTTCAGTAAAAAGAAATTGAGATTTGGACCCTCACCTGTGTTTCCTCTGGCTTGTCCATGCCTGCTTGCTGGCAGGCAGACACCTGGAGCCTCAGAGTTGTCAAGAAATTCCCCCACTTGGATATCCTCGACAGATCAATAGAGCATCAATATAAAGCAATTACAACAAATTGGAATAAAAACTCTGACGGTGAGTCAACAATAGCTGGGAGTGGAGGAGGAGGAAATCCAAGTTATAAAAGTATAAGGAGGGGGTGGGATGGGGTTGCCTGCTGGTGTTACAAATAGCAAATGCTGATATGACTGGAAAGCTTTGTTTTGGGTACTAATGTGACTGGGCTTGAATTCTTAAATAACCCTTTGACGAGTGTTTCATAATGGTTTTCCAAGACCCTGCTCTGTAAACATAACTTGAAACTGCTCAGAGGAGCCTCCTGGTTGACTCTGAAAGCTGTTGATATTCTTTCACATCTTTATTGAAGTAAGTAGCCTTGTATGAGGCCAGGTTTTATGTTTACAACAGTCTTACACAAAAAAACTTCTTTTCATTATCCTATGGCTAAATTCCCAGTTCAACAGTTACACTCTGAAGTGTTTGGCCAAATCTCAACTTAAAATGGGCTGGAAGGGCATGAGTTCAAAGCAGTTGAGAAAACCATCGTGCAGCTTTGGGCCAGGGGATTGAACTCCTCATTGATTGATTGATTGTCCATTGTATGACCAATAGATCAAAAACGTGGCTTCCCTGTAGAATTGTGAGGATTATTCAGTTTGCCTCGCTTACAGTTACCTTCTTTGAGTGCCCTTGATCTGCTTTCTTGTGTGACAAGGAAATTTATTGACTAGCTCCATGGCAAAAGCCATATGTCAGTTACACATGGCAGGGACCCAGTTAAAGAGAAGTTGATTAGTAGATGCATTTATGGATCCCATCCAACTTCAGATATGCTACAATTGTCTAAGTTTTGTAGGGATGAAGAAGCCATCCTAGAAGGGAGGTACATGCACTATTACATATGATGAAACCAGAGAATGTTCTAATTCTTCCTATTTCTCATAAAACTGCCAAACCTTTTGTCTGTGAGATAAGTAATGAAAACACATGCCTTAAGTTTCCTTTGTCTGTGTTACCTTGACAGTCTAGTATCACTGATGACAAATGGAAGCAAGATGACATTTGCATTAGTAACAGATTTAATTACATTTTTTCTGATGTCTGAAGACAATACCTTAAAGTACTTTGTCATGTAAGATTTTTTCCCCTCCTTCCTCTTAGGTGGCTTTTTTTCTGCAATACTTCTCTTGATAAACTGGTAAATTTGCTGAATGGAAGCTTATTGGCTCCTGCTACTCACTCTCCTGATATAAAATTGAGTTTTTGCTTTAGTGTGATAAACATCAAGCAGGTCTTCTCTCATCAGACATCTTTCTCCCACTGCAGCTCCATTGATTTACAACTCATTAGTTACCTTAATTTAGAGCATGAGAGAAGCTTTTGAAACTACAGATTGAAATCTGGACTTGGTTGACTTCTCCATTCTTTCTGAATAGCTGTTTTCAGTTGCATATAGTTTTCTGCAAGGTCATTTCAGTTCAGGCTTTCTGAAAAACAGCAAAAACTCTGAAAGTCTGGCAGTACTTGTGTAGCAGTCAAAGACAGCATTGTTGTTTCTGTTAAAAAAACACAGACCCTGGTGGCCTTTACCAAAGGCTTCTCTGTCCTGTTCTTGGGGTACCCATGGAATGTCACCATAAATCAAAAGGTGACTGCACTTTGTTATTGCTACAGAGCCTATCAGCCAAAATTTTGATTGAAAGACTTCATGTAAAGCATTGCTGTTCTTTATCCATGAGGCAACAACAGTTGCTTTGCTGTTAGGCCTTAATAGTGGTTTGTAGGCTTACCTGGTCAGACTGTAAGAGCTGGGAAAGTATATGCATATTTTCATCAGCATTTTATTTTGGTCATGCTGGTGACTGCAGCAGAAGCTTTATCACTGGTGGTTGCAGCTGCATTCCAGTGGCAACAATTTGGCATGCTGATAAAAAGGTCACTTGGGCCAGCACACCTGGGACAGCTGCGTAGGTACTTGTAGCACGGTTACATCCAGTTTAATAAATTATACATGTCCAGGAGTTTCCCTGGGTGCTGAGGCCAGCTGGCATTGAGTGGCCTAGTTCTGTGACAGTAAATACTGCTGGACTACAAAATAACATGGCTTGTACAATCTGCATGTTGGGAACACTCCCAGCAATGCCCTCTTCACTGAACCAGGCTGGTGAGTGTCCTAGCACAGTCTGCAGGCAAGCTGGACTTACAAATGTCCTCCCCTCAGGTCAGAAAGATCCTGCCCGTGCCCCACTTACCTCATCACAACTGACCTGCTCTGATTATGGAACATCCGCACAGGGCTACCTGTGCTTCCACTGCAAACCTGAAAATGGGGATCCCAAATGTTTGTGACTACTGAACTGCAGCTATTTCTTGAGATAAAAAATCTGTATTCATTTTGAGAAATGTTGCACTGTGAATTGTTTTATCAGCTAAATTAAAATTTTAAAAACAAGAGAAGGGAAAAGCATGATGTGATGTAACTGACATAAATACACGCTGAGGACGGAATGGTGTTTCCCAAAATATATTGTGCTTGAAAGAAAAGCAGAGAATAGAGGGATGCTAGGAACCAGGCTCTGGAATACCTTGCTTTCTTCTGCAGTTGGTGTTGTTCCCCCTTTGTGTGACAAAGCCTCATGTCCGTACAAGTGAGTGAGAGATCCACTCCCCCTGCCATCTGCTCTCCTGCGTGAATAATTAGAAGGAGGAAACAGGCGCAGCTCAGGAAGAGAGGAAAACAGAGAGAGCAGGCTAATATGGGGAGAAAAATATCCCATCAAAACTAGCGGCAGGCTGGGAGGAGGGAGAAGGGGGGAGATGAGTTTCCAGCCTTAGGCAAGCGCAGCCTGCAGTGAATGAGGCTGTTCACAAAACAACCTGCAGCGCTTGGAGTGGGAGAGCTGTGAGGGAAGGGAGCAGCGCTCCGGTTCCAGGAAACGCTGTCCTCACACGCACGCTTGGGTGAGCACTGCCGAGGATGCTGAAGTCTTTCTTTAGGCTGTCACTGCAGCTCAGGATTTCTCTGTGTGGTCTTTAAGGTATCCTGCACTGGCCAAGAAGGAGGACTGAAGATGTGGTCCCCTTCAGAGCAAACCTGCTCTCAGTGTGCCCTGTTTTTACTCTCTGCGTATCTCAGTCTTGCATTTAGTTGATGTGTTTCCTTTTGTAGTTAGCGTTCTCATGTCGTCCTGTATTTCTCAGAGCAAGAGCTTTGTATTCCATGTGGCCTTGTGGGACATCCAGAAACAAATACCAAAGACACCCTCCATAACATGACTCTAATGTTGACTGTTCACAGAGAGGGCAATGTTAGGAGCATTGCAGGACATCTTAGCTTCCACCTGTGGTTCTGGTTCTGTGGGTCCATATCTAAATGAGGAATCTTTATCACCCATCTCTTAATGTAAAACCATTTTGAGGCTCTTTTGAGGAAACCTAGAACGTCAGAAATGCAAGAAAGAACACAGATGTTCTTCTTGTGCTTCCAGTGAAACTATTTGCAGACCATCTTACAGGAAACTAAAGAAGGAAGTCGCTATTCCAGCACTGGACTCTGCAAAATTTTTCAGGCTAGCTAATCCTGCAAGTATTTAGTCATTAATTTCATAGCCCAAACTCAGTGTTACGGCTTTTTCCCAGTAAACCTTTAAATGACAATGTGAGACGTAGCACTGAGTGAGTTCTTCCTGGTCATCAGCCAGGACAGGGCACAGCTGCCAAGGCTTGTCAGTGCCATTGTATGTAGGACATCATGTATGAGGAACAGATCATGCAATGTCCTCTGGTATCGGAGCTGTGGCAACAGGCAGGGAATGCAAGACTGAAGATGCTGGACTGTGGGCAAGTTTGTTGTTATCTCTTGTTTGAGTGGTTATCTCTGGATCTGATGAATGCTGGGGTGCTTGGATGTGCAGGATGCTGCTCCCTGCTGCTTTGCCTCTGGGAGCTATTCCACTGCAAGAGAAGAACCTCACCTCCACTTGTGCATGCACAGGCAAACAAGTGCTTGTGTTCACTTTTCATCCTGTAGTAATTTTCACCACTTCCCTCAGTCGTGCACCTTCTGTATTTAAACACACACACCTCCTACCTGTGCATGTGCACACAGTTTTACAACACACCATTTGGGAGCCTTGATTCAGGGGAAAAAGTTTCATAGGATTGTTTTTTGGGTTTTTTTTTTAAATTCTTTTATCAAGCCCTTGGTGGGAAAACTTACCTCCAAGTCTGCAGCTGCCTTTTCCATGTGTAACATACCTGTCTTGGAACCAGTTGTGCAATTCTGTGTACTTATCCACTCTTGCTAGCCACGGTTGATCTCTCTTTATTTTTATTTTATTCCCTTTGCGTAAGATTGGAGCAGTTTTTTATCAAAAGAAAAGAATTCTAGAAGTTGCCTCAGTATAATTCCTTTCTTCTGCAATAACACACTCCAGATGCATTTCTTATATTTTTGTTTGGTAGTAATGGGGCCCATTTTGGCCATCACCAAAGCAGAATGTACATATTTTATCTTCTCTCTCACCTTTACCTCATCCTTGTGGTTTCTGCTGATTATTTGAACTTTTATTTCATACAGTAATTAATGTGCTGTAATAAATTAATTCTTGGCTTTCTTTCTTCCTTCATTAATGCGGGAAATGCTTTGTAGTTCAAAGAGGTTATGTGTCTGCCAGATTTCACACAACTCATTAAAAAGGAGCTTTAAATACTGCAAACAAATCAACCCTCAACTCACACAACATGGGAGGAATATGGAAAAGTGTGGCAGTTCTACTTTCATATGAATCTCTCCCTTTTGCAGAGGTAAGATTATATTTTTCATAACTGACATTCTTGAGATTTGAGTTTTTCTTTATTTTTTACTTGTGATGTACATACCAGAATCAGAGATCTTTAATTCAGGGTGAGGGCTGCTCTGCCCACACTTCTATAAAATGTAAAAAAAAAGAAGGTAATGTGGTTTTTTCTCTCTCCTTCCTTGAAGCAGAAGGTGTTTTGTTTTGGTTTTCTCCATCTTCACAACTGGCAGTACATAATCTGGGACACTATCTATCTGTTTAGTGACCATAGTGAACTTCCTTGTATTGTAATGGTTTGAAAGCCTGGAGGACTTAAAGATATGTCAGAAGTCCTTAAAATGCAGAGGCTTCATCCACCCACAGTGGTTCCTGTTGATCTTTTTAACTTTTGCTACAGTAAAGGATCCTTGGGTGTTTTCCTTCTCTCTTTAATAAGAGCAGACAGAAGACTTCTCCGAGGTTCTGTGTCTGTTGAATTTCACACATTGCTCTATTTGAGTAAACAGACCTCATGGAGAAGTCTCAGCACAAATAAATTGTTGCAGCTCTTTTCTGAAAATATAAATCTCTGTGTTTTACTGGTAGTGCTTAGCATGTAGTTGCACTGGGAGTATATTGCAAGGTGTTTCTGAACTTCTGCTCCAAGTCCGATGCTGGCTAACAGAATGGGCAGCGATTCCCCAGCAATGTACACAAAGAAAGCACAGGTGCTGCAGCTACAACATTTGGGGTTCTGTGTTGTCTTTCCTTCTCTGTGGAGTTCCTTAGAACCTACTGACTGGAGAAAAGCTTGTGTGGAAAACAGCACTTGACTGAGATGTCATCTGGGAAAGAGTCCTGGGTCTGGAAGGTATAGAAATCTTGAATCTGTCCAGGTACATTCAATCCAAATGCATAAAGAACTGGAGAGAGAAATATACCTAAAATATAAATTACAAACCCATGAAAATGAAAAGACATCCATCCTTTTGTCATTGTGTCATATAGGCAGGAAGTGATTTAAGCAACAGCAGAAGTAGAAACAATTAAGAAATAGGGAAGACCCTGTGGTACAGACCTGAGCCAAGTCTGACTGAGCTGTAGATACGAAAGTCTTCTCCTGTTCAGGAGACAGGATTACTGTGTGATTCTGCTTAAGTGTATTTGCGGGATGGTACTGGTGAGAACCAGTGAAAAATTATGAGTTATCATTACCCCTCCCTTACATGGTTTATAGACACCACATATAGCCCATTTTTTACTACTGAGGCTGTAGACAATAATAATTTCCACCACAGTCCCTAAAGCCAGAGCTGCTGCCTAATGAGAACGTGGAAGCGTGCTTGCATGGCATAGAGCACCGTGCTGCAGACACAGAGCTGGGGCTGCAGCAGCACCACAACCAGGAGCACCTGGATTGCACCAGTGTGCTCTTCTGTCTAAGGGGGCTGGCCCTGCCCCTTACACAATAACTCAGCTGGAATGAGATACAGACCTGCAGGTGCTCTCACATGGCGCTGGGCGCTTAAAAGACGTAGCCTAAGAAATGTTAGGGGTGACTGTCTTACTCAATCCCAGAAAAATTATCCTCAGTGAAGTACAGGTTGTTTCCCAAATAACTGTGAAACCACATTTTTTATAATGACCCACAGGAGACACTAAAGGTACTGAGAGGGAATAGTGGTCAGTATCTGCGCTGTTCTGCTGTGTCATTTGGTCCTAGCCATTCAGTCTGGTGCGGTAGCATACACCCAGCTCTCTAAGATTCCTTCCAGCCTGCTGCTACTGTCTCCTTCTCCTTTAACATGCTCAGAGAAAGGCGTTTAACCAGCAGTGTTAAGAAATGTGTTCATATTTTGACTCTCATTATCAGTCAGCGAGTAAATTAAAACATGACTTTTCTGTTGACGTTTTCTGTGTTTAATTTTGGAGCCTTAAGAGTATTTGATTCCCATACCTCTGCTAAGTGAGCTGTATTTAAATGCAGTCAGTTCTTGCCCACTGCAGACTGCTATTTGAAATGCTTCCCTGGGATGTCTGCACTCGTGAAAGAATTTATTCCCTCACCTTTCTTCCACACAGAACAAGGCTTTAACCACTTCAAACAAGAGGAATCTGCATGGCTACACCAGATTCCTTCCACATCACCTGCCTGCCACTCTACTTGTTCACCATCCCCTCCCTTCACAGTTTCCCCCCCTGCCCCCCTTGTATTCCCCTCCTCATTGCTCTTGCCTCAGCCTGTCCATTGCGACACCCTGGGGTTTGGGACAATGTCAAATCTGCCCCAGTCCAGAGCCCAGCTGGGCCGCCGTGGCTGCTGCACATGTGTACGTAGCTGAGGTTTTTGTATCACGCAGAAAAATGTGTCCATCCATCCTGCCCATCCATTTCTTTCCAGGAAATCCTTTCATACCTTGTTTTCTTGTTCAGGAAATTTCCCTCTACAGCCAGTAAAGGGATAGACCATTTTAAAAACAGCAAGGTTGGATTGCCGGTAGTCATAATCCCATCAATACCCTTCTCAGAATAATAGCTGGGACACCTTGAGATTAAAAAGCTGAAATGGACACCTAATTAAAACAGCTGTTTTGTTTTCTACCAAATTTGAAAGACCTTTTTAAAGGAGGAAAAGGACAAGTCAGCAAAAAAAAATTATTCCTAAATCCTAGTTTCCTTTCCTTAGTCGCTCTCAACTTCAATTTTCTACTCCAAAAACTGCAAATGTACGATTGAGATTTTGTAATAGAATACTGCTTTATATTTCAAACCTCAGCAGAAAAGACAGTAAGCCAAAATGTGACCTTGGATGCAACAGGAAAAAGCAAAAAACAATCAGGAAAAAACTAACTACCTGTATTGCACTGCTAGAGAACTGAAGGAGAAACCAGCTTCTCGTGGTTGATGCAAGGGGTAAACTTGAAGGCTGGATGCAGTTAAGAAAGGCTCAAAGAAGAACCATAGAAGAACTTTGCAGCTGTGAAATTTTTTCATTGCTAGTAAATTTCAGTCTTGGTAGAGATACAGGTAGGGGAGGAAAAGCACTTCTCCTTTCCACTGAGAGCAATATGTGAGTCTGTTCAGGAATAGCTTGTTTAGATCGTCAGTAATTAATGTTTGTGGGCTATACAGAAATAGCAGGTGGCTACTCAAAAAGGCTGGGAGGGAAGAAGAGTTCTTGGGGAAACAGTGAAAATTCCCAAGATATTTGGGGTATGTGGTTAAGTGGATATGTGAACTGTGACTTCAGAGTTCGTAGTGAATGCTGTTAAGCTGAATGGCCTCAGGGTAAAGCCTTTATCAGTTTAGGCAGCACAATAGAAAATAGAAATGGAAAACTTTGCTTAGAAAAGATGGCTTTTCTGGCATGATATATGGAGGTGGGGTATAAACCAGATTTTTGTGTGTCTTAGTAAGTCTCAAAAATATGCCTGAAATACTGAAAACCATCAAGAATTCAGTGTGATTACAGGAAACGAAAATGGATATTGAAGTTGGTGAAATAGAAAGTTTCTTTTCTTCTCTTCTCCTTCTTGCTGGATTCAGTCATACAGGATAAGACTTTGCAAATTAAGCTTGTTTTCAAAGTAAAGTCATAGGTGTGTGTGTCTAATCTTCCAGGCATTTTTTAATCTGACTTTATACCTCTGGTTATTTCCTGCTACCATTTTTTAAACTAAATTACATTTTTAAATACTAATGGTTCCAACCATCAGATCCCAAGTGGGGGTTATTCATATACTTGAGATTTATCCCTCACTTATAAGCCCTGTGGGAAGGATGCTGGATAGTCCTGGGAGAATGAGACAGCCTCTCCCACACCAGGTTGGCCAATGGACTTCATGGAATTCAGTACAGGGCTTTCCATTTCACTTTCTAGTGGCTGATCTCACTTAGTCCTCAACTAAAAGTCTCTGAGCTGTTATGAGCAAGCACATTTGTGGTCAAAAATGTTGTGTTTCTCTTGCATTAACCCTTTGGGGCATGCTGTTAAGCCAGTGCTGTAAACATGTGGCTCTGGCCAGCTACAACGATGATCCTCAGCTGTATGAGGCATCTGTTATTGGGAAATCTCCTGCTGCACGGGCTGGAGACTTCTGTGCCTGAGCTCCTTACACTATTGATCTGTGGAATTGATGGAGAGCAGCTGAGCCACAGAAAAAGCTCAGAAGTGAGTTTCGAGCCCGTGAAGGCATTTATTTTGGTAATTATGGATATACATCACTTCCCCCATGACTGGTGTTCATGCAAAACAAGGTTTCACAGTGAGATGTTGCCTCCAAAGCCGAGGCCACTTTGTCCTGGAGCATTTTCTAGGGAAGAAAACCCAAACCCATGCAGTGTCCTACAAGGTGGTTTCCTCTAGCATGCTCTCTGGTCCTTTTTGTAATTGCCTGGCAACTAGGGAAGGGAGGAGGAGGAGGAGGAGAAGGATGGGAGAGCATGGAGGCATCTGAAGAAGCAGATCATCTGTAACAAACCAATTGGCCAAATCAGCTCTTGGTTCTTTTGAGCTACTCCATTGCAAGAGGTCATTCCCACTGGTCCTCTTTAGAGGGCTGTCTGCCAAAGGTGAGGACCATGATTCTGCTTTAATTTTACACGAGTTTCATCCCAGTATGAATCCTTTGGCAGTGCCAGAACTCTTCTCCAGCAGGAATAAGTTAGGCAAGAAAAGAACTTTGATCATGGCACAGAGCTTCCCTGTGTTGCATTAGGTACACTGTGTGATTGAGCAGTGCCCCTTGGCTTGAAAAAAGCCAAAGAAGAGTTCAGTCTCTGAACGTGATGTTTAACCTCAGATCTTGTACATGATGTTTTCCTTAATTGTAGAAAGGCCTAAACATTCTAGAAGTTGAAGTAGATTTTTCTAATTCAAGAAAGTAAAGGAACAGGAAAGTAGATATTTCCATCTCCAGTTAAATATGTCCAGTGTAGGATTTGTTGTTTGGATGAAAATAATCTTAGATGCAGCAGGAATGTGGGAGAAAGAAGTCAAACTTGTGCTCTGTGAGCTACAAGCTACTGAAATGAGTGTCACTTTCTGATGAGTGTCTTGGCTATCAGTCTTTGGCCCAATGTTGCAGTCTCTATACAGTAGAATAATTTCTGTAGGAGGTGTAACAATAGTCTCTCCTCTGAATAGCTGACAAAATCTTAGTGCAGTTACTTTCTGCCTTGGGGAGGACCCAGAGGTGAATCTCCTGTTGGCTTTGTTCAGGTTTGGGCTCTCTGTTTCCTGAGTGATACAGCCTTTGGGATATTGCTGATGCTGACATGGAGTTAGGGCAGGTCTCTCTTTTCTGATCTTTGGGTGGGGAAAACCTGTACCACCAGTAAACAGGAACACTGGTTTTTTGCCTTGGAAAACAACCTAGAAGTGGTACTTTGCAAAACATGGCATAGGACTTGGGGAAAAAGTGATGTATCTTTAAAGCTGATTGCTATTAAATAGATTCTCACTCAAAGAGACTCATGGAAAAAATTGATATTTGTGCTTTCTTGTGTGAGAATAGTGTAGTTGGATAAAACATGGCTTTTTAAGGCCTCATTGCTATTGTCTTTGAGATAGCAAGAAGTTACTGCAGTGAATAAGCTAATTATAGAAAAATGTTACTGAATCATGGAATCACAGGATCATTTGGGTTGGAAAAGGCCACTAGGATCAGTTCCAACCATTAGCCTCACACTGCCAAGTCCACCATTGAACTGTGCTCCTAAGCACCACATATGTGCCTCTTTCAAATACCTCCAGGGGTGGTGACTCAGTCGCTTCCTTGGGCAGCGTGTTCCAATGCCTGACAACCCTTTCAGCAAGGAATCTTTTTTCCCTAATATCCAATCTAAACCTCCTCTAGTGCATGCAACTTGAGCCAGTTTCCTTTTGTCCTATTGCTTGTGACCTGTGGGAAGTGACTGACCCCCCCACCTGGCTTCAGCCTCCTTTCAGGCAGTTGAAGAGAGCAGTAAGTTCTCCCTTGAGCCTCCTTTTCTCCAGGCAAAGCAACCCCAGCTCTTTCAGCCACTTCTCACCTTTACTTACTGAAGTAAGTAAAGAACTCCAGGAGAAAAATAGTTTGCTTTTCTTTCCCTAGATTAAGACATGATACCTAGAAGTTCCTGAAAAGTTTATTTTAAAATGTCACTGTTGCTGAAGAATGAAAAATTATTTTAATTAAGAACATGATTAGGATAATAAAACATGTTTTCAGTGGGATGGTAATAGGCTTTTTATAGACACCACCATACACATATGCAGTAGCATTGAAGCCCCAGAATAATGCCTCAATCTGACTAGGTAAAATAAATTCAACTTGTCCCAAAGGCATGCCACTTCAGGAACTAGCATCCCAGACACTTCTAAGGAGCCCATTCCTCTTCTGCTATGCATTGCTCTATTCCTTCTGTCACCTTGTTCTCTGTTCCTCAGGTTTCTCAGATTTATTTCTTCAGAACCTTCCCCTCAAATTCCTCTGCTCCTGCCATCCGACGAGTGCATTTGCCAAGCTGACATCTGCTAAAGAGGCTGTCACAATATAAAAAAAAAAAGCTCACTTCAACCTCTTGTCTCTGCCATGTATTGTGGGTCCAAAAGAAGCCAACATGGCTTGTGTGCAACCCAGCCTACTCCTGCTGCTACAATGTGATCACCTAACAATATTTTGTGCAAGGCTTTGGCAAAATAGCAGGGAGGAATCGCCAGTCTCATCTGCAAGTAGATAAAAAATTAAAGCCTTTTTTCCTAGTCAGTTATAATCAATCAGACACTGGACACTACTGGCAACCTGTGTATGTGATACCCAGACACTGGGAAGAAGACCCCATCAGAAGATCAACACTCTGACTCAAGGTGTTAAAATATTGCCACAACATCCCAAGTAAGGCAGGCTGACAATCAATTTTGGGGCTCAAAAGATAAACAAGATGTCAGATATGGGAACACTTGAAAATGCATAGTTTTTATTAGAAGGGTTTTTTTCATTATTTCTTGAACTTTTGGATCCCTACAGTATGTATGCTTTTCCTTGGCAAGTATCCTACTTGGAGTATAACACTCACTACAATACAATCATTTATCTATCCTTAAATTTCTCAATTGCTTCTGATTTTCATTGCTAAACACAGTTCTTCATCTGGGGTTGAAGACAGAGGAAGAGAAACGTCTGCAATTTACTCCATTTGTCTGTGTGCCTAATTTTCCCTGATTTTGGATGTGCTCCTACTTAGTGCTGCTACCCTCCAAAAGGGGCTTATGCCCAGTAAGGCATCATTTCAAAGGAGAACACCAAAACTTTCACTGGCAATAAATTGATCAAGAATAATTGTGACGAATGAGAGATCTTCTATGAACACTACAAAACTTTCTGGAATTTTTCCAAAGTAATGTTCTTTGTTTTCAGCCAAGAATACCTCAGCTATTGCAATTGAGAACCAAAAGACTTCACTGAAAAATGTCTATTAAAATAATGGTTTTCTTAGAAGGCTTGCCACAGAAAAAATGTTCAGCCAGAAGAAAAAAAAATTAGACAGAGAACCAGCTTGGATGGAAAATATTCAACAGTTCTACCAAGGATTTAATTCCTCCGAAAGAACTGTAGTATAGTAGCCTGTCTTCTATTTGCTTAGTTTGTCAGTTTCCTGACACCACTGATCCTGCCATTTTGTTCTCTTATTTGCTTTAATTCATTTCTTGCGATTGGCAAAAGACTTTGCTCAGCTTATTTCAACTTCCAGAGGGTTTCCACCAGAGGTGGCAAGGACCCTTCTTCCTTCTCTCCATCTCCCTGTCCTCTGTGGAAGTTGTCACTCATCTTTACCGCACCACAGATTCAGGATCTGCCTCTCTTTTCAGTGCCTGTCTGCAGTGAAGCCCCTGCCCCTTCTTCCACCCCGCCTCTTATGTGTTCCTGTAGTAGTGCTGCCACCTCTGTGGTTGCTCTGCAGACCTCACAGCTGAGCTCCTCTCACCAGAATGAAGTCCACATTAGTGCTGGGAGGGCTGGCTTTGTCCCTCTTTAGCCAAGCTTTGTGCCCAATTATTAAAGCGTTTCTTAGGGAGGCTTTGATGCTAGGAATTAACTTAAAAGTAATTTGATAACCAAGGGCCGTATTCATGATGCAGAGATCTCCACTGAAGAGCTCTCCCCCCTCCCCAGCATCTCCTGAATTTTGAGCAGATTCTCTAGTTGTCATGGCAACAGCCTAATTTGCTCTCTTTTTGTGGTTTAAGTAAGCATCATGTAAAAGCTCCTCAACAAATCATGCTAAAACATCCTGAGCTTTGGTAGTGACATCGGGCAACTTGCCACATGGCTTAGTTTAATTGCTCTGAAGCTACCACCAAGTGCATAATTCAGGGTTTCCTTTAACACAAAAGCTCTTAAAAGTTGGGATGGCAGCAAGGGAAAGAGGAGGAGGAAAAGAGCAGCTGCCATTCTTCACAAGTGAAGCACCTCCAGGAGCAAGAGGGCAGTTTTGTCCCTTCTTGCAGCAAAGAAGTCCATAACAGAGAAAGACAAAAACTTAGTTGAGACTCTTACCTTTTCACCCTTTAGATCACTTTGAACTTGGTTGGAAGGGCAAAAGCATCTGCTGTTCCTGTACTCTGTTCTCCCAGGGAAGGCAGCATTGCTCGATCTTACTTTAGGACTGAGATAGAGGTAGACAGCCCAGCAATTTAGGGGGTGGCAATCCCCACACATTGTCCTAGCTTCCTGCTATGTCTTTCAATGTGAAGGCAGTGCCTAAAGAGAGACAGTGCCCTTAGGAAAACTTCTGCTCTGTCACCAGTGATCTGCCTTTGTAGCTTTGCTGGTACTTGGGCTTGATTTCACCCTGGTGTCCCTACTGGCTCTGGTGGCAGAGCTGAGGCTACCCAGCCTGCCAGGCCTGGGAGACGAGTCAAACTGAGAGCTGGTGTAGGAGTTGCTTGAAGGAGTTTGGGCTCTAGTGCAAATTTGAACTTCTCATCGTTGTGGTAGTAGATATATAGACTCTACTGAGTAAATATTAGCACACGGGAAGCAGAGGGCAAAGGGTGTTCTTGGACTCTAAGGGAAGAAGAATTGCAGCTTTATCCCGCCCATTTATTTTTCAGTTATGGTGGAATGATACAGCTTTTGTAAATACTGTGCACACAAACATGTATTAGCAGTAGCTTTCAGTAATGCTGTGAATGATCATTAAAAATCCCTGTTGGCTGCTTGGTCTGTTCTGAGGGCACAAAAGAGTTGTCCTGCTGAGCTCCTCCACTTCCACTATTCCTCCCATAAAAATAAAACTTTTCAGGCAATTGAGACAGCCTGAGATTTGATTTAGATAGGGGTGACCCTGCTGAGGGAGCCTGCAATGCTCTATAACTCTTCAAACAAAGCATCACCTGAAGAAAAAGAGCAGTGTTCATTTTGGGACGTGTCTCTCAGGAAATGCAAGTATAGGTAGTTGTCACTGCAAATTTCTAGTCAGGAAAAAAAAAAGCCAAAACAGAACAGTTTAGTTATTTGGTTTGGGGGAAAACTGCCACTTTTGTATGGGTTTTTTTATGTGGGGATTCAAACTCCCACAGCAGGCATGTGAAATCACAGTCCCTGGGCAGCGCATCTATGAACCTTTCTCTTTCAGGAACCATGCACTTGCATCCTCTGGGTATCTGAACTGATGGGATGACAGCACAGTTGCTTTACAGAGGATACTGTGATACAAGGCAGACTCTCCCCTTTCCTTCTGATCTGCTTGTCTTGTCACTCCCTTCTCCAGAACGGCTTCATTCTTTTCTCACATATTGCATTCAGGGAAGAGGCAAAGTGTTTGATGCGCTGCGGTATCACTTCACCTGGACAGAAATCTCTGCATCCACTGAGATGGTAATGACCATTCACAAGGGAAATACTGTATTGTGGGCTGAGGATGGAGGTGCAACAATAAAATGGGAATGCCATGGCTTAGAGGGAGAAGGACAAGAGGGATGGAATGGGAAATACAAGTGGGTAATCTAAGGTCTCCTTTTCAGGAGTGACAGAGAGATTCTGGTTTCTTTACCCGCCTCTCTGATAAAAGCCTGGCAGTGGGGGTGAAGTCTGTGACACCGGAGCCTGCACACCCTTGTTGTTTTACTAAATTATTCATTCCTGTTCCTGTGATAATATAGTTATAAGGAGGAGCCTAATTGAATTTACTGTCTGGCATTGGCCAATAGGGCGATAAGGATCCGGCAGAATGGGATGACGGTGAATCCTGCTGGTGTGCTGTGAATGTGAAGCAGGACAGACTGGCAGTTTGTGTGCAGCAGGGAAAGCGAATCAGTCCAGGGCCCCTGGATTAGCAGAATAAGGAAAGCAAAGGTAAGGGAGCGGGTGGGAACGGGATTTGACTGAATCGTGTGCTGACTCTGTGCTGAAAAGCTGCTTTTGTTTATAGGAAAGCACTCTGCAGGCAATGTTTTCCTGCAGGGTTTGGAGGGAACAGGAATGCATGTGGTGGCACTTGCTCAGTGCATGTAGCCTGTGCCTTTGTCTTTATACGTGCTGCAGGGCTATATAATGCTGCATGTTCACTGAGCGTGTCTGTACAGAGATTCCTGTGGCTTGTGTGGATCCAGGAGCAGCGTATGGAGCCTGTGCAGCATAAATGTAATGAGGGGAGTCCAGGAGGAGGAATTATCTCATGGGCAGAGTGGGGAAAACAGTAGTGCTTTCTGGTTTGGTTGAAAATGAAAATGCCAAGGCTCTTAGTGAGCTGTTTGCAAACAAAACAGAGCAAATGTGTATGCATCTGTCTATGTATGTACTGGATCTGCAGTGAGATGTTAAAATGGGAAAGAGGAGATCAGGCTGGAGCATTAGGCATTGCAGGTGGAGATAAACTGCAGGCAATCTGTGTAATCAGATTCTGTAACATGGAGAATGCAAGTGAGTACGAAAGTGGATTAATCCTATCTGTTGAGCTGGCTACACCTGGAAAGCAAGGGGGAGATGGGCTAGGAATCGGGACAGGTAATGTGACTGGTTAGAGAAATTGATGCTCAAGCCATCCTGCATGCTGTGCCTGCTGCTAAAGTGGTAGCTTATTGAGTTACTTCCACAGATTTGTCATTTCCCTTTTAATGATGCAAAGAAAAGGTGAGCATCTCTGAGGATCAGGTTAGCGCACACAAATCAATGTTATCTGGAAGAACAGGACCACATCAAGCAAATTAGCCTCTGCCCTTCCTTTTGTTTCACTGCCTTTGCTCTGATAACAAGTGACTGCTGAACAGACAGGGCAGGTGGGGGAAGATGAATTACAAATGTGGCAAGTGGCATTAAGCCATGCAGACAGCGAATGTCGTCCGCAGTGATGATGTTATAATCACACTTCTTCAGCTTACATCTTTGCAAGCCTGTAAGACAAGGCTGTCCTGAGCTGGGGTAGCCTCATCCCAGTCACTGACTGGAGCAGGGATCACAGCACACTGTAAGGCACTAAAATTTTTAGCTGCTTCTCGTAGGGGTTCAGCACCTCATTCTTTTCAAGCTGGGATCCAGAGGAAAGTGTTGTTGAGACAAAGACTTTGCTCACCTGAGGATATCTCATCTCTGTTGGAAACTCATTCTTATAGCGAGTGTGGAGGGAGATACGCTTTTTCTGCTTGCTCAGAAAGCAACAGCCAGAGGCTCCCTCCAAAAAGAGAAGTAAGGCAGAAAGCCCCATAGGGAGAAGCAACAAAATGGCTTATTTGGGATTAGCCAAACCCTTTTGCCCATACAAGTTTTCCTTCCTTCCTAACACCAAATTTCTTACATCAGCGGTCAGCTTTCCTCTACTCAAACTTCTTTATTTTCTGTGGTTTTCTCACATGGCCTGAAGATGAAGAAAATGACTAACATTCCCATCAGAGAGCACCTCCATGCTCATGTCTACACTCTGCCCATGACATCTCCTGGAGTCTCTGGGTTGTGCTCCTCAGCGCTGGGCTGAGTCTGACCCCCTCTGTCTCACAGCTTGTGCATGCACCCCAAGTGAGACCAAAGGGATACTCACTTGGTAAAAGTAGGAAAAGATTCCACCTTGCAGAGGATGTTTGTATTTGGTGATAAAGAAGGGAATATGTTGCAGATTCCCGTAGGATAGAGGTAGACTCTCCTCATCTCACCTGAAATAGCTGACTGAAAAATGGATCTAACACAGGGCATATGGTCATAGTTGAGTTTGACTCCAGCTTTCAAAGCACCCACAGCAACAGAGTGAGCTAAGAAATGAAGAAAACAAGTCTGGCCAGACTGGAGAATAAACTCCCCAGCATAGTAAAATTCTTTCCTTTGCCCCAGAAACAGAGGACTATTCAAATAACTTGCTTATTCACACACTGCAAAATGCTGCACAGCTCCCAGGTGCAGAGCAGGAGGTTCTCCCTACTAAAGAGTGGGCAGGTACTCATCACCCTGGAGAGTCCCTCTCTCTGCACATCAGAGGAAGTCCTCTGCTCTTGCTGGTTTTGGGGAGTACGTCTTCCCTGGGGGATGCACGCAGGGATTTGGCAGGAGAAGCATCCCTCTGACGCTGCAGCAGCAGCAGCCTGGTGTTGGCTTGCAGCAGTTACTGCCGGTTGGGTGCCTACATTGTTTTCTTCTGCCCTCAGAGTCAACGGGGAGGCTCAGGAACGGGCAAAATGCCAGCGTATTCCCAGGGAAGCTGACGTCATGGCCAATTCACTGGTGCCAGACACCGTGCTGGAAACCTGAGGTCGCTTTTTGCCATTAATTGCTCAGATGATTAATTCATGCAATGATATCATTTTCTTGGGTGGAGGTTAGGAGGTTATGTACTCTAGTAATGAGAGGCATGATAGGGTGCAAAACTTGTGCTCCTCATTGATGTTAGCACTACTTACAACAAACTGGCCACTGTGTGCTCCACATCACCCTTCCTCCCCCGGAAAGGGTACCGTTTTTTTCTTGGGTTTTTTAGCGGGGGTGAGGCGGAGGTGACATGGAACATGTGAGCAAGTGTTCTTATGGGACTTGCAGTATTGCAAATCCTACACCAGAGGACTGAACCGTACTGCCTTTAACTTTCACAGCTACTCTGCAACAAGGATTTTTTGCTTCAATTATTTTAATGTTAACTATTTTATTCATGTCATTTACATTGCACTTTCCAACAAGAAAAACAGCATTATCCTCATTTAAAAAAAAAAAAAAAAGAGAGAAAGAAGTGAGTTTGTTTCTTATTGCACAGTGGCTGGTGTGTTGTATCACAGTGTTCTCCCCTCAGAGGGTCCTGCTCTGTCTGTAGGGGTGTAGGACCAATTTTTAGTTGGTTTGGAAATTGCCCAGAATGTCAGGTTTTGCAGTAAATACTCTAGGATATTTAATTCTTTTTGGATGTTTTTAGGCTAAAAATCCCCTTCCTGTCTCTCTAATAGCTAAGCAAATAAGCCTAGAATTCCCAGGTGGGCATTACAAAGAGCTGTCCTGGCCCAGATACAATTAATAGCTGATAAAGTTGCAGCAACTTGATCTGATAATCTATTGGTAGGTGAAATTGCTGACTCTAAATGTCAAACAAACCTCCCAGGGTATTTTCAGAGTTGTAGTAAGAGCATTTTGTGTCAAACAACGTCACTGCTCTGCCACATGTATCCCTCCCTCTCACTCACTCCAGTGTTGTTCTTCTCACTTCAGGCCTCTGTGGTTTTGGCTGATTTGCGTCCCCAGAGGTGTACAAAGCCCTGTCTCATAAGTTTTCAAACAGACTTGGTAAGAGCAAATGGAAATCTTCCAATTTCTAGATAGGCCTTTTATTTATGGGATAAAATGGTTTCTTTTCTGTTTAAGCAGTGGGGAAGCCATGCTCTCTCTCCATTCTGAGTAATTCTTCACTTCTTCCCATACTTAGTGATTTGCTGTGGTATTCTCCTACCTCATCTTAGAGATTTGAAAATGTCAAGAAGCTTTTTTGAATGCTGACGAATAACAGAGATTTGATTAGCAACCGTAGCAGATCATTTGCCAGTCCAGTACTGTAGACTCATATATATTTATAATGCAGTTATCAAGGAAAATGAAGTGATTATGCAGAACTAATGATGTCTGTATTAAAGGCTATCAGGTTCCAGACACTCATCTCTTGGCTGTTTAATGAGGAATAATTCTACTGTGTCTGGGCAGATCAAACGCTAAAGCAGGGGTGCATTTTGGCTCTGCTCTGCTGCCCTTAGCAGATTACACTGTCCACAAGAAAGGTGGCCCAGGGCATGTGCTTGTAATTTAGGCTCGGCTCTTAAAGGGGAGAAAAACTTATGGCATGGCCTCGGAAAAGCAGGAGGAAAAGTCTGTAGTGTGGCCTCGGGGTGGAAATGATCTTTTATCCTGGTGGCAGCCTTCCACTGCAAAGGGCTGAGTTCTATATGGCCATCAGAGTCACAGGAAGGGGAAGAGAAGATTGTCTGCTTCCCAGGATGAGCTAGCATGGGGGGAGGGGGAAAAAAGTGAATTGGATTGGGTAGGAAAGACCCTTTTTTTCTAGGTTTCCTGCAACTGAGAGTATTACCTTCCTATCACTTTGAGAGAGAATACTAGTAACTGCAGTCGTTTATCAAAGAACATTAAATTTTTCTCTGAACTATCAGACTGGGATATGAACAAGACAGAGAGCTGCTGTGTTGTGTCATACTCCAGCCTGAAGAACGCAAACAGCATTATTTTCCTGTGTATCTGAAAAAGAAATCAGAGTCCATATTAAAGGGAGGGAAAAGGTAGGACAAAGGTAGGACTGAAGAGCTTTTTTTTTGTGAAAAGCTGGACAAAGTGAGCAAGAGGGTTGTGCCTTTTTTTTGGAAGAAGGAAATTTTGGTTTCTGCCAAGCTTTATGGGTTTTGGCTGATTTATTTCCCGCTCTCAGCATGAGCCAGAGCCAGCACTTCTTCCCTGTATACTTCAGCTGGGAACTGTGGGAAAGCATTGGCTTCCTTGTTTCTTCTCGTACACAGGAGCAAACATGCACATACCAACTCATTTTAAAAGATGGCAAACAGTGTCTTCAGTCAGGTGTTCATGGTTTGAAATGGCTCCTTGTTGAGCTCCCTCGAGTTTAAAAAGTATGCTACCTCAAGCCCTATGTTTTAATTTACAATTTAATGTTACGTTTAGTTGACAATGGCACAAAAAGGAAATAGTATTTTAACTTGCTGGTTCTAGCCCTTTAAAACCACAGAGCCATTTAAGAAAAGATACTAATTGAGCACTTTTTAGTAAAAGACACAGCTAAAGCCACTCACATTATTTGGAGTCAAATAAGGAGTTCACTGATTCCCATCCAAGTGAATGGAGAAAGTCTCACTCCTCTGCTACTCAGGGCTTCCAAGCCTGCTGGAAAAAAAATGCCAGAAATGCTTACATCATCCCTTTTATGTAGCCAATGCAAAATATTTTTAATCTAGAAGGACTGGTAGGCTTTCACCAGCACTAAATTAAGTTTATAAGCAAACACAAGCATATTTACATAGAGCTATTAGAAAAGCAAAACCAATGGCAGCAGAACATTCAGCTCCAAGATGATTCAGACCCTTAAAATCTGTCATTTAAAATATAGTAACACTCCTTTTTTAGATAAAATGTATTATTTTTAATACAGGGTATTCTGGCCCTGTGTGGTTGTCTTCTTTTGTAAAATACAGTGAACATACCCGTTATGCCGTCATCTTTCTCCCCCACTTTTATCTGTACTTTGCTGCATTTAGAGTAGGGCTGAGCAGCCCTGTAGTGCATTGCAGCCCAGGAACAATGTCAAACACATTCTTGGCTGCAGAAACACTTTTTCCTGACTCTGCAGAGCAAGCTGATAAACTCCAGAGGATGATGCTTGAAAATACAGATCCTTCTTGGAGAAGGAAAATCAGGAGTTTTCTCATCCAACTTACCAGCACAGCGCAGTTGTGTATAGCCACTGCTGTAGAGCAGTGAACAATCAGCTGGAAATCTGGGATGAAGAATGATCACATGGTGCCAGAGGTGATGGTACCATGTGTTTCTGTCCCTGAGTCACCACACACACTTCTGATGCACTGTGCCCATCACCGGCAGCTGCCGGGGCTGTGGACACATCGTGTGGGCAGGGAAACACACTTGGCACAAGGCTGTTTGCTGGAGTGGGCTTGACACAACCTGATGATGGGACAAGCTGGGAAGCGTTTATTCTTTTTTTAGCCCCAAAGTTTTTTGGTTTGCTCCTTGAAGATGAGATTCAGTGCTGGTATTTCCCTTTATGTTTGCTAAAGCATTGATTGCACTTTGGAAAGGCGGGTTGGATGAAACACTGTGCTCTCTCCAGCAGCTCGAGGCTGCTGTATTTAGCTTGATGCTACTATCTAAAATAGGCCTGTGTGTATTTAGTTAATCTTTTGGGCAGGCTTTCTTACTTCAGCAGCCTTGTGAAGTTTCTTTTAGCAGGAGAGAGAGGAGTAGGCGAGGTAGGGGGTTGCTGCTTTATAATAAAACTGAAAAGAGGCTGACAGGAATTCACATGAAGGTTACCTTGGTTTACTCTGGGCAACCTTAATAATTCAGCAGAGCCTTTCAGTCAGGGCTTCCCACGCTGTTCCCCACAGGGGCAGTTTCGCATATGAGAGTTTCTTGAGGCCATTCGAGGCACCAGCTACTGAGAAACACAAGGCATAGGAGAGGATGGCGCCTGTTAAGAGCTAGAGCTGACAGTTCCTATTAATGTGCAGGGAGGCTTTTCCAGGGAAGATTCTTTGATGTCTCTGACTCTTGGTCACAGTTCACAGGCCTCTGGCTTTACATGTCATGCTTCTTTCTTGAAGGAAAGTGCCACCTTTCTTCTGCTGAGCCCCACGGTCAGACTGTCCCCTGCTTGGGCATGACCCTCAGAGCAGGACAGTGCCTTTAGTCACCCAGGGCAGACTCGGACCTAGTGAAGTCACAGCTGACATCTCCCGCAAAAGTCATGCCAGCTGTGCAAGATCATCCGCCTTCCACCATCTTCAGGAAGAGAGAGGGATCACTTCTAAATCCCAAAGTTTTTTTTTATTTCAGAGAGAATGCCTTAGAAGTTGATGATAATTTCGCTTGAGCTAGAAGGGAAGGAATTGACTGTCTTCTTTCTGAGATAGTTTCCAGTTAAATGAGTAGCATTGCTACAGTTTTTCTGTATGCCCTGTTCTGCCAATAGAAGCCGTAGCTGGTTATTTCACACAATGCTGTAAGACCAGTATATTTTCCAAGAATGGAATAGGTGGTGAGGAATGAATAGACTCTCTTGCTGTCTAAATTCCTAAGTGCATGTTTTCATACTTAGTGATAGGGCATCAAAGGCTATGGGCAGGTAAGGAAAACTCTGATTTTTTAAAGAGAGCACAGCACATGCCTGTTTCATGGTATGGGCAGGGGTAGCACCTGGTGGGGGAGGTGAAATAATAATAGAATCATAGAATGTCTTGTGTTGGAAGAGACCTTAAAAATCACCTAGTTCTAACTCCCCCACACTACAGGCAGGCATACCTTCCACTAGGTCAGGTTGCTCAGGGCCCTATTCAGTAATCAGCAATAAATAACAAACCAGCTGCCATCTCCTGCATCACTTGGCAATATTTCTTACTCCACTTTCAGCGCAACACAGTAAAAAATCAGCTCAGGTAGGACTGCTGCCAGGCACTGTCTAGCCCTGCAGATGATGCACTGTCAGCAGCTGCTGCTGAAGATCTAGCTGCCCAGGAGAGAGCTTCTGGGTTACAGCATGAACATCTGAGCTCTCGTGGGATGCTTAAGCAAGTGTCTTTGCATTGGGATGTCATACAGTCATGCTGTCCTTGCTGAAGTTGGGAGAAAACACTGGTTTCTTCACTCAGGCTTTCAGGGAGCTGTTGCTTTGCTCTTGCTGCAGGGACTATGGCTTAGCTACACGACTGGTTTGGACCAGCTGGTGGGAATTTACAAACTAGCCTTGGAGTTGTTTTTTCAATCAGAAATTATAAACTCCTGACGGGAGGAGATGGGAGAAACTCCACGAGCTGCACTAGTGGGAGGACAAGCTCAATGATCCTAGTCTTTAAATTCATTTGATTTTTACAAGTGCTCTGCAGTGCTTTAGTGCTAATTGAAGAGATCCAAAGCAATTATCCTCTTTCAGAAATGAGATACTAATGATGGAGAGCTGAAGCAAGACAAGAGCAAGTGATTAAGCTGATGATAGTGAAGGACTCCCATACATTTGTTATCATGCAGTCTATGTTATTTGTGCTCACAATATGGCCCTCTCTTGTCCTGGTTTTACATTTTTATTCCAATATGGAGAGATTTAACCAGGATCACTCATGCAACTCTTAGGAAAACACATGTGGATGTGCAGGGCCCGCCACCAACACGTGAAGGTGATTCAATACTTTGATGAAGTTCAGTGGTGATACCAGATTTTATAACCCCATCACTGGGCCGCGTTTGGTTACTGTTTTTGCACTGAAGTAGATAAGAATGGGGACAGAACTCCTTGTGTCTAACATGGCTTATTTATAAAAGATCATTCATACACTACTTTCATACACGTTATCATCTTCTGGGTATCAACAACAGTTTTTGCTGTAATCAACTCTGAAACTGGACTCCAGTGACATTGACAGTACTCATTTGAGCTGAGAACTCTGTAGATCCTTCCATGTTAACAAGTAATATGTTTTTCAGGTAGATTTAATTTTAAACAGTTGCTGTACTTACACTGTGTATTATTGAACACCTCTGCAATCTGTATTTATATCACTGCACAGATCAGTCTCTTTCAAACGTGACCCGATTTAGCCTTTCCATGCTTTATTTATATAGTTAGTGACTTGCTTAAAGTCCTTTAGAAAAAAACAGAGGAAGGGACCGGTCTTTCCATCCACAAACCCCAAAGATTGGTTTTCTTTTGTGTGCAGTCTTGAAATAAAGAGTAATGTTTTGTATGTTTTAGAGAACTGACTGCTGCACTGTAACACGCAGGAATATCAGCTCTGCCCTTCCACTCAAACCTGTGGAAAACACTGGATATGCAAATGTGAGCACAGGCAGATTTTAGCTCGTCATCTTAACAGGAGGAGACCAGGGTGAGCGCCTCTGCAAAGCTGCAGGGAATAAACACACTTCCTCAGCCTGCTCTATTTATCACCTGGTCATCCATGCCAGCCACTGAAATCTGGAAGTTGTGCTCTGGGGTTTGTTGTTTGGTTTGGGTTTTTAACCAGTTCTGTGCCTCCACACTGATGATGAAGAGATGCAGCTGTTATCATGTGGCCAGAAGGTTTCAAACTTTCTGACCATTATCATCCTGAGAGCACAGGCACTCTGTCTGGGCAAGAGCTGGAAATAAACCTGCAGATCAAGGCAGCTCTCCAGCTAGTGCTCGGAGCTCTGTGGAGTTTGTTTTGGGTTCTTCAGCTGATCTTGCGGTCTACTCTTGGGCATATCTTTTTGTTTTGTAAATGCATATCCAGAGTAAAAGTGGCTTTTGTCTGTAAGCTTCAGTCATGTGGGACAGCACTACTGAGGTCTGAAAAATGTAGATTGTCCTGGAAAGGAATACTTTGCAATGTTGCTTCTGTCATTGCCTATATCATTGTGTAAATACACAAGCAGTGAATGCCTCCCTGTCCTGCTAGTGAGGACACAGATGTGGAAAGGGAGGCTCCAGTGTGGCTCTCAGATAACTGCTCTGTGAGGTTTTTAGGATGTCCCCATTTCTGTTCTGCCTGCTGCAATGCTCATGCTCTCTGTAACCAGCAGTTCACACCATACTTGTGTGTGTACCCAGCAAGAGCTCACATCAATGCATGCGGCTTGAGCTCCTCTCACAGTGTCCTGCTGGGGCTGTCCAGCTGCAGAGCTGCTACATTCTCCTCTTCCCCTTCCTTCTCTTTTTTTCTTGAGAAAGAACTTCTCAAATCACAGAAGGAGAACCTAAAATAGCTGTGCAGATTCATCCTTTGTGTTCCCTGTTACAAAATTGTTCTAAGTGCCACCTTTTTCCTCCAAGAAAGCTTTTTTGGTTTTTCCCACACTCATGGTGGCTGTGTACTCTCCAGGTCTTGAAAGGTTTGGTGGTTGGTTTCTTAAATAAGGCTGACCACTTTTGTAACCCTTAAAAGCTTCGTAATTCAGCTATTGATCAGCAGGGGAAGCAGAGCTCGTGAAGCTGCCCACGCTTGGCTCAGAGGTGCAGCATGGAGGTGTGTGAGCTGAGCCTTGCAATATCTCTGCACTCTGAAAAATACAGCTTGTCTTCTTAAATGGGAAACCAAGGACACTGTGGGACCTTCCCCCAAACTGATGGCAGAAGACCCTGTTAAAATCATGTTGTGCTTTATTTCCATCACTAGCCTGATCTCTCAGAACTTTGTCTGGGTCCAGAATCTAATCCAGTCCCCACACTCATGTATTGTATATTCTGATGATGCTTTTTGTCTAAACACAGTATCCTGTGTTTGGAACCGATTATGGAGGGCTCCTGCGCCATCCAGCGTGAGTACAAAGGCTGGATAGGCAAGCAGGCAGGAACTGGGAGAGACGACAACTAGATAAAGAAGGATTAGTGAGATAAGGTAGTGATATAATTTATCACTAGCTTTTTAAAAGCTACTTTCTCATTTTAGCAGTGCACCTCTGGTGATGCAGCTCTTTGTCAACACAGGGACAACATAAATTCATAAATGGCGTTCAAAACCTGTCCAGATTCTTTATATAAGGGAGCTAAACACCTACCCCTTGACTGTCCTGCTGAGGTTCCTGTGGGCACCACAAATACATTTGGCTTGCATCTCCAGCCTGCAGCCATGCTAGAGCAGGATCTTATGGACCTTTATGAAGTTTCAGCAGGGAAGCAGGCACTGGCAATGTCATGAAGATTGGGGTGCTCAGTCCAGCTCTGGGATAGGGGATTCTACACTTGCTGGGGTGAGAAGTGTGTGGATTCATGGTGGGAGCAAAAGGGACATGTTCCTCAAACCCACACATCTTTTCATATGTCTCCATGTGATCAATACTAAAGATGCAAAAAAGTGAAGAAAAACATTTCTCACAAAAGCTCAGCATGGTTTGGGTTGGCTATGACAGAGCTTGAGACAGGCCCCTGCAGTGCTCCAGCTGAAGGTCTACCAATCCTCATTTTCTCTCTCTCTTTGGCAGGAATAGTCCAGCCAGTCAATCTCCCACCACTTCTACATCACTTGAAAGAACTGGCAGCAAGCTGTCTTACAGTTGTGTCAGAAATCTTGCCCAGAATGCAGTGAAACATTGTCTTTCTCTTCCATCATCAAACCAGCAAGCATGCTCAGATTCTTGGCTTAGTCTTTGTGCTGCTACATGAGATGGGCACATCTAACATATGGTTAGAAAGCAAATTACAGGTTTTATTTCTTCAGGTACCTGCTGTTCACACCATCAGGTTAAGTAAATCTCAAGTATACAATAAGGGGTTCCTTGCCATATGGGGAAAATCTGGGAAAGTGGAATATGGTGGTGCCTGGAATGATGCAAGGGGAAGAATAGAGGCAGATGCAAATGGCAGCAAAGCTTAGATAAAATATATTAGTACTACAGAGGGTTAAGAGGACTTTAGATGTTTGATGGAAGGCTTTTGAACCCCTAGAAGCCTAGAACATTTAGGAAAGAAATTGAATTTTTGTGGCACCTTAAAATGAATTAGAAGCATAGATGCAAGAATTATGAAGTTGTGTTTGAAGATTTGTTATCTGGA
This sequence comes from Oriolus oriolus, assembly GCA_013400235.1. Taxonomy (NCBI): domain Eukaryota; kingdom Metazoa; phylum Chordata; class Aves; order Passeriformes; family Corvidae; genus Oriolus; species Oriolus oriolus. The sequence continues at coordinate 1,990,081 of VXBT01010117.1, forward strand.
AATATACAATAGATTTTTTTGTCTTATAAACATATCAAAAGTAATACAATTTGTGCTCCAAACAGAAAATCCTTCTTATCATTATCAGTTAACTAATAATTTTCTATTTGATGTATATTATAATTTCTTAGTTTATTATTTCCTCCTGTTTCACAGCCTGTAGCACTTTTTTTCCCTACAACGTATCTAGTGCACTCTATGGTAATGAAATATTTTGTTTACAAGCATTTTTAATAATCAGTCTATTGTGGCAGAACTGAAATGGAATAGGAAGAAAATGGCACAGAAATGAGGAAGTGTTTGTGATCACAATCAAGACATGAGCCCCATTAGCACTGGGCAAGCTGCTGCAGCTTCCTCGGAGACCCTGTGAGTTGTCAGTCCCTGAGGCACCTCTTATCTGGATGAGCCCTAATGCATATTGGCAGGCCCTACATATTAAATACACCCAGCTTCTTGATTTTATTCAGATCAGCACTCTTCAAAGCAGCACGCCTCTCAGCTGAAGGAAATCCCTGCTCTATTAATGGCGTGTCTGGTGCCACTTTCACTCTTATCACCATGAAATCAGGACTTGTACGGTTGCTGCAGGAAACTTGGAGCATGTCTCACAGCACACAACGTGAACTGCATCAGATCCAAGACTGGGAAGGAAAAAGACAGGGCCTTCTGAGCCCTGCTTGCTTCCTTCGTACAATTTCATCCACTTAACATGCAGAGCATTTATCTCTACAAATTCTCTGGTTTGTGCTTCTGTCCCCTGCTTTCCTTTACTATCACTGTGAGGAGCTGCTTTGGCACGTGTGTAACTATCAGCCTTAATGGAAGCATTAGTGTCGCTATTGCTTGGGGTAGGAATGACCGCAGTGCTCTCGGGAAACGAGAAATGGAGCCAGGACGCAAACTCAAGTGACTTTCAGATGGAGACAGCTCTGTGGCAGTCAAGGATTAGACATACTGCCTGCTGCAGTTGAGCTGGGTCTGGCTTTGCTGATAAGCAATTATTGATGTTGAACAGAGGCCACAAAAGGCCTCCATAAGCTCACTGACCAGAGGATATTACCACTGAGACAACACCACTGCCTTTAGGTGCCAATAGGATTTCCAAAGTGGGACTAAAATGAGGAAATAATACTTTGTTTCCAAGAAGTAGCACATCATAATTTGTTCTTGGGGGACATTAAAGCCAGAGAGTATTATCATAATAGTCAGATTTATTTCACACTAGAAAGTTTTTCACTATTGTTCATGGCTTTAGTCATCCTCCTTTGCAATCTACTTGAAAGTCTGATGATCTTACAGCGACATTTTGTCACTTCAGATTGTTTTTCCCCATCTTCTTTTCCTCACTTGCCGTTATGAAATAAGAAGCAAAAGAGGAAGCAGACTAACTCATTTGCTGTGCAAATGAGGGTGTAGCTCTTGGGAAGTGGTCCCATTTGCACTTGGTTTGATATGCACACCCCACTATCTTCAGGCGATAAGGCAAACCCCCTACCACGAAACTGCTATGTAGAAAGCACTGACAGCTTTGCAAGAGGAAAACACAGGTAAGATTTGTGAAACCCATACTTCCAGTTAAATAGCCACCCAAGCAAGCAGAGTGGATTTTAAGGTCTACAGGAATGCAGCAGTAAGACAATGGAATTGTTGCATCTTTATATGTTTCAGTGGAGTAACGAAGCATGTTGAACATTGTGAAGCGATTCGCTTCTGACAAGGAGACGTCCTGCCATCTCTGACCATCTCTCTGTTTGAACAGAGAAAGCGAATGCTCGAGAGACTGACTTCTTGTGAAAATCCACAGCAGGGTGGGTGGAATTAGGTGATCTTTAAGATCCCTTCCAGCCCGGGCTGTTCTCAGATTCTGGTGAGCTGCTGTCTAACACATAGCAGGAGACTCGGGCTCTGGGCAGGATTATTGACCTGATAACCATTTCTGCTCCCCTGCCCTGGCACCCCCTGCAGGCCCCTGACTTCTTGCAACTGCCTCAAAAGACACCATATGGCTCTGCTGGTGTCAGTGGAATCTGTGCTGTGGTTTTGCATGCTCTGGAAAATTTAAACCAGTGTCTACATCAGGGCTGTGTTCTGTTGCTGGTATTTGGGAAAGCTCTCTGCAAACTGAAAACCAGCATGGAAACTCTGCTTCCCTCTGTTCTTTGGGCTGGCATACAGTCTTTCCAACTCTTATGCTTTTTGTATGTGCCTCAGGTTTACAAAATGGGGAAGATTTGGTGGGGTATCCTTTTCCTTTTCTTTTTCTAACCCATATTGTTGTAATTTCCTGATTTATGGAATTTCAGCTGTTGCTAAAAAATACCAAGAAATATTTCAACATGTGGATCTCTTGAATCCAGGACTGTGGCAAATGAAGTAAAAAATCTAACAAAAATTCTAATTAATTTCAGAGCCATTTGTTTTCTTCTGCTTTCAGTTCTTCCCAAGAAGTCCCAGGTTATGCCAAGCTTGGGAATGCTGAAGCCATTCAGGGTGAAACACAGAAAGCTTGACAGTAATAAATAATCTCTTGCTTTCCTCTTTTTCAAAATATACTAGAAGTATGGAAAATATACTTTTTAAAAATATATTCTATGGGGAAAGCCATCCAGCTGTATTTTGAGTTTCCTAATACGCCTGTCCCTCCACAGAAGTCGAATCCCACATTATGTCAGTATGCCTGAAGGCAGAAAGGGATCCGTGGGAATGTATTAAAACTCAAATATGTGCTGAAGGCTATCTGCAAAATGGATGTGAGGGGTGTAAGTCAATGGTTGTTGCCGGGTGAGGAGCATCCCCTCACCTTCCTGCCCACCGTGGGGCAGAAGGAAATGTGCAGTCCCTTCTGGTGAGGTGGGGGGATAATCCCTCCGCGTTGTTTTTCCATCTTGCTGCCCCCAGCATTGCTCTGCTGAGGCTGTCAAGAGCAGCAATCAGATGCAGGCTGGCGTGGTCGTGTCAGTTCATTACCTGACAGCAGGAGATAACAAGCTCGGGGGAAATCTAAGCATGGTTAACAGCTATCAGCCAGCTGAGCTGGGTTCCCTCCGGACCCTACCACGCATCAGAAAATAACCTGACAAGAGGTTTAAGTGAACATTTTGTTCTTGTTTTCTAACACATGTCAACAGGTTTTCTGAGATAACTTGTGTCTCCATGGAGTATATCCTTGAGAGAAAGCAGGTAGGTGCCTGGCTGCTGTCAGTGTGCTGAGTGAGTAGATTGCATATCCTCCCTTGCTCTTCCAAAAATATCAGCCAGGAAGTTTAACTGCATGTTAGTAAGGGGCTGACAGTGCCAGCCTCTTGGCTGCTGTTTTCAAGGTCAGCTCTAATTGACCTTCCTCTTGCCTCATTTGGTTGCTCGCATTGTTCCCTTTTGATTCCCTGATGGTGCTCACGTTGTTGGGATTTCTGTGCGTTCCTGCATTGTCTTCTGGTTAAGCCAATTCCTGCTTACTTCCTCCCTTTGTGCTTGTGCCTTCTCCACCTCCTCCTCCTCCTCCTCCTCTTCCTCCTCTTCCTCTTCCTCTCCCCATCTCTCTTGCCTGCTCTCTTTCCTCAGGACTCCCTCATTCTCCTGTGCCTTAGTTTTTTTTCCCCATCCTGAAGTACAGACCAGATCCCCAGCCTGCAGCTCCACGGCTCTGATGCCTTTTTCCCAGCTAGCTTTCAGGAGCAGCTGTTCACTCAGCAGCAGATGACTCCTGCACAGTGAGAAACAGCTGCTTGTCTTGCAACTTGAGGAACTCCACAGGAGCTGTTGCCTGGTCTGGAAGCAGCCCATGGGCTGCACTTCCAGCCGTGCAGGGAGCTCCCTTCCTGCAGGCAAGTTGTTGCCTGGCACTGCATTAAGTAGGTGATGTGTCTCCGTGTGAGCCGTAGGAAGGCTGGTGTCCACAGGGAACATACCACTTGATGGTGTAGAGCCAGCAGCTCTCCTGCCTGTGGCTCTGGAGTGACAAAACACCACTCAGCAGATCTGTCTTGCTTCTGATGGAGGTGTAGGCTCCTGGCTTTGTTAAAATTGCAGCCCCGCTCCCTTGCTAGGGTAAGATCTGCACATGCACTGAGTGGATGATGTGCTGCATGAGAGCTCCAGAGCTTGATTTGGCCTGGCAGGCTGAGCCCTCAGGAAGTCCACAGAGAGTTTCAAGCTGTAGGAAAATGAGGTCCTAATCTACTCAGCCTGTGCCTGTATGAAAACGCCTACTTCTGAAAGTTAAATAACAGTAAGTGTGAGTGATGCAGAAGCAGACTATGAGGTTTTCCAGTACTCAAAGCAGTGTAAACTGCTGCTAGAAAACCTCCTGGCAGTTTGCACTGCTCCCATTGCAGAGAAGATCTCCTCTGTGGCGACACTAATGGCAATTGACAAATCGATACAGGGAAGCCACCAATAACTTCATTTAAAAGAAAAGAAAAAAAAGATAAAATCTATTTTAATTACATTAGCCAGATCATTAGAAAAATATGTGTAATGAGCAGAGGACAGTCTGGGCCACCACTCTGAGATACCCAGAGTTGAAGATCCTGACAGGAACCCCAGAGTGGAGCTGGGCATTACTCCCTGCTGCAGCAGTGTCACCCTGTTTGATTTTAACCTCCATGTGCTTTGCCAGAGGGAGATTTCCCCATGACATCAGTGCTTAGGTTTCCTCCCCTTCCTTCCCAAGCCAACGGCATGCAGCCCGGTGTTAGCAGGTAGTGGAGGCTGTGCCAATCAGCAGAGGGAAAGGCCAGACTAAGTGCAACGTCCCTAACTCCCTAGACAAGAGAATTTTGCCAGCTCCCAGCATATCCTGGGCAACATCTTCCACTACAAAACCCCTGGTGGAAAAAATTGACCGGTCACTGCAAATATTGTTGTTTAAAAGGGTCCACGAGAACAGTGGTCATGGCCTTGCACTAAGTATGATAAATTGTTTAGTGAGAGCACTGGTCACAGTTTGGGAATCCCCATTGCAGAGGAAACCTGTGCACCTTCCATACACGTCATGGAATACTCTGGCCCTACCCAACCTTGGGACACACTAGGTTATGAGCCTCCATGCTGTCTTCCCTCACTGCAGGGCACAGCAGAGACGTTTGCCCATTTATTTACTTGCTGGTGCTTTGCAAGGTACCCGTGTTCATTTGGAGAGTGCAAATCTCTCAGAGGAGGAACAGCTACGCAAGCACCTGGCAGTGGGGGAGAAGAACCTTCATGAAAATACAAGTCCTTATGGACCCTGTCCCAAGGATACTGGCTTGTGATGAGAGCCTTGTCCAGCCTGTATGGCTGGGGGCAGGTTCCCTCCCGTGGCTGAGAGCTGCCACAGCAGGAACCAGCAGCTCTGTGATATGCAAGTTGTGCAATGAGCAGGTGTGTTGTGCTACAGATGCTTCTCCCAAGACCAGTATCAAATTTATGCCCCATGTCTTGCCAGTTAACACCAAGGCCCTAGAAGAGTGCATGCCTAATTGCTGAACCCAGTAATGGGATACTCATTTGGATCCCTTCTGACTGTAGGCAGATCTCTGGGATGCTCCTCTTTAACCAGGGCTGCACCTACTCTTGAGTGGACTGTCACTGAAGGGAGGGGATTTTTCTTATTTGTGTTATGCAAGGAGAAAGCACAGGTTCCTAGCAGAGGACAGTGCAGCACATTTTTACCCAGTCTGTGGTATACAAATCCCCCAAAGCCATTGTAGGCTGAACCACCCAGGTCATCCTGCTCAGGTAACAGTGGATGGCTCTGTGCTGGCCCTCATCATTCCTGCAGTAGGACAAATGTTGTGTGGGTGCAAATATGAGCTGAGTAGCAAGCTCATAATTCATGGGCGCTCTCCATTACCTGCTTTTTGGAACAATTGCTGCAGAACCAGCCAGTGCCACTGAAGTGCTCCCTGGTGTGTGTCTGCTGATGTTGTGCAGTCACCGGGTGTGCCAGGACCAGGCGGGAAGTCAGCACAATACCCCGAGATACGTTATCGACTGTAAATGTGGCAGGAAGTCATTAAAGATTTCCTGAGCTGTTCCCTGGGAAAAGACCACCTCCAGGCTCCAGCAAAGTCAGAGGACTTGCACTGCCAGGGCTTAGAAATCAAAAGAAAAATTACTCTAATAAGCCAATGTCAGCAGCTCCAGCAGGGAGCTCTCTGCTCCAGATGGATCCTATGCCCATGGACTCGGGGTGGTGATGGATGATGAAAGTTGGGGACGTGTGCCAAGGGGCTCTTTGTAGCTTGCTCATCTGAGCCTCCCTAAGGGTTTGGGGGCTACGAGAGGTACGGACATGGACAGGTCTGACTCCTTTGTCTGTAAAGCTTTGTAAATCCCTGTAGGTGGAGATAAATGAGAGCTTATTTTAAGAAAGCTGTTTGGTTGCTCAATGAGCTCTCACCCACAGCTCCAGGAGGCAGATTCACAATGAGCTGTCTTGGGCAACTGAGAAAAGACAATTTTCTGCCATCGGGAGGCAATCAGAGTTTGGGACAAGAGAGTGAGCAGTAAGGGACACAAAACGAGGTGAAGGCAAGCAGCTCCAGTATTTCAAGGGGTTCATTCAAAGATACTTGAAGGGTGTTAGGCATAATTTAAACAATGATACCAAGGATGCATGAGACTCATCTCACTTGATGTATGGGATAACTCTCATTTCTGTTGTTGCAAGTACGTGTGTCTTGAAAAATATATATGTTTTACCAGCAATAATTTTCTTTTGTTTTTCCCCTAAATCTCACCAACCAAGACTCAAAGGCTGTCTTAGCAGATAAAAATTCCTTCGGAAATTACTGTGGAAGTCTGTTTTCTGGGATGTGTGTAGAGGTGGAAATTTTTTTAAACTGTGACTTTATTTAACTGCTGAAATACTTAGTACTCTGGGTGAAAACAAAGTCATCATACCATGGTCAAGGGAGAAGAGTCAAATACTCATATTTCAGAGTGTTCATTTTCTCACTGGAAGAGATGAGCAGAATAAAGAGATCTTTCTTATTAAAACAAAACAAACAAACAAAAAACCATCCAAAACACCAACAAGAGAGGGAAAAAATATGTGAAGATCAGGCAGCCAAGTTTCTAGTTTTGCATACCTGCAAACTTCCTATAAGTGAATTTGTAACATCAGCCTGCTAAGTATCTACCAACCAACCACCAGCATGCACCTGGCTCAGAGTCTGAGTGCAGAGAGGAGGAGGGGCAGAAAAGAATAATTTGAAGGGGTCACTGAACTTGATCAAAATGTGTACGGGAATTTTTCTGCTATTTGTTGTTTTCTTGCAATTTGAATTTAGGACATTTGTTCCTTATGTTCAGAACCTTGCTTACAAACCTACCAAAGGTGATACAACTTTATATCCATTTGGATGACTTGCCAGTTATTCTGTAACAAGCATGTGTTGTTTTTAACACACCAGATACCAAAAATAAGATGTCTCTCCTTTTAAAATTAACGTTCATCAGAGTAATTTTTTCTTTCTCCACAGTGGCAGAATTGTTAGCCTCTATGCTAGTGCAGGCTGGTCTGTACTGACCAGAAAACTTTTAGGGATGAGAATCATGACACATATTTTGTCCTACCTGTTTGACTGTAGCAGTGTGGAATACTGCATAGCAACCAGCAGTCCTTTCTTCTCTTGTTGATTAAGATACCTATGAGACCAAAAGGGGTTTTCATATCTCAGTCTCACAGTATGTATCTCACATATATGTCTTTGGTTCTCTTCCCACAGGAGAGAAAGAAAACACAGCTGAAAAAATTAGGCATATTTCTCCAGCACGATTTCAAGGGGGAAAGCCTGCCTGCCTGGACTGTGAGGAGGTACCCAAAGGGACACAGAGACATCCTCCAGGACTGGTAACGGCACTGTTCAGCCTTGCTCTTGCTGAGGAAGTTTCCACACAGCACTGCGACCATGAATTTCCTCCGGCGGCGTCTCTCAGACAGCAGTTTCGTGGCAAACCTGCCCAACGGCTACATGATGGACTTGCAGCGCCCTGACAGCTCCACAAGCTCCCCAGTTTCTCCTGCCACGGAGAGGAAGCATCTGCAGCCACCCCAGCCCTCACACTCTTCCTCTACCGGCAGCAGCATCTTCAGCTCCATCTCCAGCGCCATGAAGCAAACCACACAAGCAGCTGCGGGGCTGATCGACCACTCAGCCGGCCCCGCGCCCCCCGTGGCACAGAAACCCAAGATCCTCCTGGTGATCGATGACGCACACACGGACTGGTAAGTCACCAGTGATTCCCCACTGAATTCAGCTCCACATCCTCAGGGATCCAGGAATCACAGGTGATCTGCGAGGGTGCACAGATGCTTTCACATCTGGGTCACCATCTCTGGCCCCAGGTTGGTGTCTATCAGATGACTTAAGTGAATGTCAGAGTGGGATTTTTCATAACTTTCTCGGTAAAAAATGTTCATTTGGTATTCATTGACCAACGTTTTCATACCCTTAATATATGAGCACACATAGGGCATTCCTGGCTTAGCAGGCTTAGCCAAGCTGTCCTATCTAGCAATGATCCTAAGAGGTCACAGCTAAAGGGGTGTTAAGGATGTGGTTCAGGACCTTAATCCACTGTGCTGGCTCTAGAAATTAGAAGTGATTCAATCTCTCCAGCTCTCCACCTTCTCTTGAGCTTTTCTCTGTGTGCAAATTCATACATAAATAATGAAAAGATAACAAAATTTCCTGCTACCTGTCAAGGGCCCTTCACCTGCTGAGCATAGCAACAACTATTGGCAAAGGGATCTCAGGCTCAGCTAAGCCTCAAATTTGTCTTGTGCATGCAGGTCTCTTTGCAAACAAAAGTTTGGAAATTTGTTTCCTATGATGTTGGGTAGCACAGTATACTTTCCGAAGTATTCCCAATCGAAGTCTTCTGAAATGTTAGAGAAATGACATACTGCTTTTTATGTGGTCCTTTTCAAAGTCAGCTGGTTTAGAAAGCTTTAGGGAACCTGTCTGAGAGTCTTATGTGGGGGAAAATCCAGAGAATGTGTTGAGAAGATGCTCTTGTTTCAGCTGCCAGCTTATGGCAAGGCAAAAGAAGGAAAGAGTAGCACAAGTAAGGGGGCAGTGTTGAAGACTTCAAAATGAAAGAAGTTGGGTTACTGGGCCTTGGCCAAGAGAGATTATTTTATTTTTCTTTTCATCCCACACCACTCTTCAGTATAGTTGTCGCCTTTGGTCTTCTCTGTTTAACTAGAAGAGTGAGGACAAGGTGAGTCCTACCTTTTTAGGTGTATATTCACAAACCAAGAGCTTAGCTCTTACCTAAATAGAGACCATGACTGAGTACAACTAGGTCAGGTGTCTTCAGCCAAATTGAAGTAAGAGAGGGAAAAACAGAGGGATTTTTCTCAAAGGAAGAACAACTTCTTAGCTGAGTGGGAAAGTCCCTGATAAGGTTGTCACCATTAATGTTTCCCTGACCAAGTGTCTTTCATCACAGTAGCAGCCCCTCAACACCAGCTCGTTCAGTCGGCAACACCAGTCTGGCTCCAGCAGATCTGGTCTCTCTTTCCTGGGCGCACCACGAGTCTCCCGCAGGCTGATGCTCACTGACCTCTGTCTCTGTGAAGTGCTTTTGCAGTTCCTTGGAGATGCTGCCAGGTGGCAGTCCCTCAACACAGCATCCTCCGTCTGGGAATGGGAGTGCCTTTGACGCACAGCTCCAGCATCTGGGGCTCAGCCAGCACTGTGTAGTCCAAACACTGTGATCAGAGAGAAAAGCCCAGGCTCAAAGGCCGGTCTAGTTTTTCCTTGAGATTAATGGTGCTGAAGGTAGTCAGGGCAGGGGAAAGGATAAAGAGGGGTTGGACTCTGCTGCAGTGTTTCTGTGTTTTAAATACACACTCTTTATTTGAATCCTTGCCTTTATATCTCACAGCTGCAGTTCTGTCATGCAGACTTTGTGGTCTGTGAGCTGAGCTTGCTGAGGGAGCAGCAGCTGGGATATGTAAAGAGGAAGTATGGCGACCCATGCTGTCCTCACTCCTCCGCTTCTGTAAGCCCTCCACGCATCCTGCTGTCTTGGCTATCCCTCTGCTGTCTATAACTGAGCAGTTTCTAGGAATGATGGGATGCCCCTTTCGTTTATCCCAGCTCTCTGACTCAACCCACAGGTTTGCAGGTATCAAATGCTGCTTGCAAAGGCTCCCTGCCTTTACTTTCTCTAAGGCTGTGAGGACACTGAACAGAATTAGTGTATGAATTCATGATCATACCCTGATGTATGCATGACATGAAAAACAAGGAAAGAACATAACTAACCCTTCCCTGCCGTGGCTCTTCATAGCATGGACAGGAATACATGCCTGGAAAGTTCCCCAGCTTAAAGGCAGCAGTACATGGTCCTTCCTGAGAGAACATACCAATGCAACCACTCCAACGGGCCAGGAGTGCTTCTTACTGGTTGATTTTTGTGTCTCCAGGAAACTCAGTGAGCCCTTGAGAGCAGCACTGAAGAGCAGTGGCTCCATGGCTCCGTGGATGTTTATTTTTGGTAAGGTACTTGTGAGCAATGCTAGTCACCTTCTTGGTCCCAGCCAGGGTGTTATATGAGTTCAGGGTGAGCAGCCTCAAGAAGCAGTGTTTGCCTTGTGAGAGCCCAGCTGACAAAGTTGATTATCCAGGGATTCTGACTATCCACTCTGCATCATGTACAGAAACAGTCCCAGACTTTGGAAGGTGAACAACACCACATTGCTACTTCTGTGCTGGTGATTCTGGATTTGGAAGGAGCATCATGTTTGTAATGCATTTCACCTCTGCCTGCTCTGGTCTTTCTACTTGTGAAACCTTTGTATTTGGTTTTCAAGAAACTCTTTCCTCCTCCTTTTGGAATAGTTTACTAAAAAAATCCCCAAGAAATAACTACTGAAGTGCTGCCCTTATTTTAAGGGTGGGGGGCTTCCACAGTGCCTCCTCTCCCAGAGCAAGTTAGACAGGGTTTCCAACAAGGACCAGCTTGTTCATGGACAGGAAGGGCGAGAGACAGTGGAATCTGCCATTTGATTTCTCTTCTCTAAATGAAAACACTTTCTCGGAATTGGAGACTGTAGCGATATTGCGAAGCCAGACATTAATTTATCATCACTGTTTGTATTACAGCAAACGGCTGCGATTGTGGATTAGGATGAGGCGTTGCACAAGTGCTTGGCGAAAGGCTTTAACAACCCAAACCCAACAACCCAAGTGTAAAATGCACTTTAAAGTGACAAATGGCAATCCTTCCTGGTTTTGAGGAGCTACTATGTCTCTGGTTGCACAGTGTAGCACTCAATTTCTCAGAGGTCTGAAGGAAAGAAAGAGCATCCATGGGAATCCATGGCCTGTCTTCCACCATAAAATCCTTGCCGGTCTTGACGTGCGGTATGCTCTGGTTTATTCCAAAGGCAAAGTACTATAAAAACAATGTTTTTATCCCACGGAATGTGATCAGCTGCTTTCCGCATTAGCAGCAGTAAAAGAAAGGTACATTCTATTAAAAACAAGGGAACTCACCCAGCTTTCTGTTAAAGTGGCAACATTTTGACAAATTTTCCATTCTCCTCGAAGACTAGGCTCTAGACATTGCAAGGAAGCACACAGTGAATTGCCATGTGTAGGATGTGCATGAGAGGAAAATCCTATCTGTACAGCTCCCTTGTGCTCTTGGCTTTGACAGGCAGCCCTCAGAGGCACGCACAGCAGTGAATGTACCTGTGCATCAACACACCGGGGAAAAGCTTGGCTCCTCTTCTGTCGTTATTGGCACATTTCTCAGCTGGGGAGCCTCCACCTGGAGAATGAGGCTCCTTCTGGTGGGCTGGGAGTATCTGTGCCTTGGGAGGCTTCCAAAAACGCATCCACAACTCACCTACAGCAGCTGCCGGAAAAAATGGAGCTCAGACATGAATACACGTGCATGTGTTAAACACACAGCAAAAGGGAGCAGGAACATGAGGAAGGGGGACAGCAGAACTCCAGGTGGTGGCACATGGGCCAGCTCTGGCAGCCTGACCTCAGCCAGGAGGAGAACATCCCACCTCTGGCAACCTCCTCGCCCACCACGCTATTAAGCAAAATTATGTTCTTGCTGGATTGAATTTCTCAGCAGATCAAACCGGATTTTGTACTGTGAATTATTAACCCCCATCCTCTGTGAAAGTGCTCAGCTTTCCAGCCTAATGCCTCATGTTTAAACAGCTTATGAGGGAAGTGATCAAGCACAGCTAAGGCTCCTATTAGCCACACATGCTAAAAGCATTGCTTTCCGGACCAGACAGCATAACAAGGTTATTCTTGTTGCATTTTCTGGGTATCTAAGTTACATTTGTGAAACAGCTCATGTGGCTTTTCAAAGCCATTGGTGTGTTTTGTCCATATTTCAGGCTGTTCCAAGAGCTCACAGTGCTGTGTCTGGTGCCTTGCCCAAAATACGTGTGCCCTGTGTGCAGCAGTTCCATACATGAGGATTGTGACATGCTTCTCCAAAAAATAAGTCACAGAGGATATTTTAGGAGACACAAAATTGCATTGTTGTTTCTCCCCTTTAATTTGCAGCCAAATCTGCCTGAGCATCCTGTCTCCAAAAATTTTAAGATCAAGAAAGAAAAAAAACTGATTAACATTGAATGAAATCCTCTTAATACATTTGAAATGGTTCTTTGTATAAAAATAACGTCATGATTCAGGTCTAATTATGGACTGATTTGATAGGATTACTGTTTTATACTCGTCAAAGGAAATGATCAACTTCTTTTAAAAAGAAAATGATTTTTACTTCTGAAACATGAAAATATCGAGTCTTAAATATGTCATTTACCTAAAAATGTGATTGGTCGAATAACACTCAATACTGAATTTTATTAAAATGAGAGTTCCTAAATCCTAGGTTTTTTCAAGGAATTCCTTTTAAAAATATTCAATGAGTGTCATGAGTCATTTCATGCTTTCAGTAAGCTGAAGGTTAAATACTAAGGCTCCCATTAAGAGCAATATTTCTGCATCTAAGTCATTTAAACACAATGGGAAGTTTTGGAGTTCAAGTTTGAGCTTAGGAATTTGCTGGTTAAATTGCAATCTTTTGTCTATGTTTCCTGATAAGAAAGTCCCAAATTGTCTAACATGGTGGTCACTGACAATACATTATTGTGAACTAGCGTTTTTTTACACAGTGGTGACCTTTTAAGGTTTCACAAGTTCTGTGTAACAGTGCAGCAATAATTTGAAAAAACTGACACGTAAAATTTACCTTGTCACAAATCTGGTTAAAAAGCCCTTATATTTTCATCATTTGGCCTTGTCTACCCAGGACAGAATATTTTTGTTCCTATACTTCTTGCCAAATTCCACTTTTTGAGAAGTGGAAAGCAGAAAGAGGGGGCAAGTTTGTGTTGAAGGAGTGTGTGTGTGCTTGTGCACATGTGCACGCCTGGAAGCAGCATGGAGAGTTTCTGTGTTCCCTAGCATACAGACATAGGGGTGAGAGGGATTCAAGGCTGTCAAAAGTTTTCAAGAAATTGCATTTATCACATCACTTTCCAGTCTGTTTTAGGTATATCACCGTTGTGTCTCTGTCTGTATTTTTGTCCTGCACATGTAAAGTATCTTGGGATCTATCCTCCTAAATGAAAGGTGATACAGAAATGTAAAGGATTAGTATCATTACAAAAATAGACACAAGGAATATGGAAAATATTCCCCACCAGGTTATAACTATGCTAATGCAACTCAAATCTGGGTCCTTAATTACTTTACCAGAGTTCCTACAAATGCATAGAATTTAACCTCAGAATGTCCTGCCTAGTCCTGTACACGTTAAAAAAACCCCAACAAACCCAACCTTCGGATACATTCTCAAGGTTTGTGAGCCAGATTTCTTCTGCCTGGAAGTCCACAGCCCTCCCCTAGTGTTGGTCCAAGTTAGGCCAGTTCTCCTGCTCCTCAAATTCAAGGAGAACTGAAGTAGGCTGGAAAAAGATATTGCAAAATACTTAAAAAAAAATGGTACCCCTTGCAAACAGCTCCAGGCCATATTATTTAGATTTAGCAAGGTGGAAATGTTCCAGCGATGCACTATTTTGATAATACACAAAATCAAATTGCTGCCTCATGTTGTACTTAACACAGTACCCCACCTCCACCCCCTACCCTCCTACCCCCAGCTCTTTGTGGGCAGGAGGAATGTGGCCACAGTACAGCCTGGGTGGGGGACCAGACCTACAGCAAAGTGTCCTCCCTATTTTGACAGCTCGGAGAAGCACAAAAAGCTGTGCCCAAAAGCAATAGCGCTGCACTAACTAGTGCTTCTTCTCTTGGTGGGGGGATGGCTTTGATTACCCCTGTTTGATGAGCAGGAGGTGGCACAGGAAGATGCTGGTAGGCCAGTATTGTGTGGGACTCCACAGTTCCTTGAATAGAAAGCGTGGCCTGAATGGTTGTGTCTGCGATCGTTAAAGCGCTGGTGGCTTGCCAAGCCAGGTCTCCCCGGAAAACAGGCCTTCAGAAAGGGAGGCCTCACAAAAGAAGATTTTTAAAACCCTTCTTCCTTGCTGCCCCAAAGCTTCCCTTTCAGTCTGCATTCAAGCCAAGAAAATCCTCCCAGCCCTGTAGGGTGGGACCTCAGATCTCATCAAAGACCTCACGAGGAGGACTTCCTTTATCCAGAAAACCCTAACCCGTACCGCCATCGGAGCCCAGCACAACCCCCTTCGGGTGAGGCGTTCCTTCCCTTGATGTTATCCCATAACTAATAATGTTTTGGGGGTGGTTTTACAGTAACCAGAGTGGGCTGGGTTTTGTGGTTCTTCCCAGAAGGCAACAAAAGAAGTCTGTTCCCACAGCCCGACCGAGGACGCTGAGGACACACCTGCAGCACTGCAGAGCTGGCGCTCTGTTCGGTGGCCACAGCAAGTCAGGTGGTGACAGTACTGAGAGCAAGGTGATCTTGCCCTGGGGAGGAACAGGGCTGGTCACAGCACTGCTGTGCCCCAGGGATGAAGCTCAAACTCCTGTGGAGTTCCTGCCAAAGTATCGGTGTGTTTAGGGTTATTTTTCGACCCAACACAAACCTGAGATTTACTCATTGGTCCCTCCCTCTCGGTATGTACAATGTAAATACCTTTTCTTTCTTTCTGCACTTGTCTCTGGTCCATTTAACTTTTAATTCAAACCTTGTTTTCTGCAGTGTCAAAGCACACATCCATCGCTCTTATTCGCCATCCTGACACCCCCACCCCTTGGCCCATAGTGCTTTTGCAGAACCAGTCCATCCCGCAGCTGAACGCTGCATAAAGGTCTCTGGGCCAAAGCAGATGTGGACAAAAGCTCCAGCAGTTTGCAGATCTCAGCATTTATGGAGTGATTTTCCTCATCCCTATGCCCTGGGCAGTCAGGACTTGACCATCTCAAAATTCCTTACTATGTACGGCTGAGAATTTCTAAAGTGGGGTAAGTGGTGGAGGGGGTGAGAACTGCTCCTGAAAGGAAAACCTTCCTTATTTTCACCCTTGAAAGAAAAGGGCACAAATGCATCTCTCCTCCCCCATCCCCTCCCTGCTGCCCTTATAGCGTGTAGGGCTGGGGGGGGTCGGGGCATTCCAGCAGCTGCTGGCCAGTATCCTGGAAACTGCCTCCTTTTTCCCAGTCCCAGCCCCTTTTATGAAGGAGACAATGCGGACATACAGTGAGCGCCTTGTGCATCACTTGGGCCCCCAGGCCCTTTGACACGGGGATTTTGTACAGTGGCTCACCACCTCCCCACCCTCCCTGAGGTGCCCTCACACCCAAACCAGGGAGCTTCAGCCTCCCCTTTTCCTGGATTATCCAGAAAGAAATTACATGCCTTATTTTCCCAAGGGCTTGAGAGAAATATGTGTAATGTGATACCAGGGAAATAATTCAGATAATTCCAGAAATTATCCATGGATGCCTTCTGGTTTGTTTACCCAGGTGTCTTCTTACCATTTCTCTCCTTCTTTCTTCCACCCACTCCCTTGCCCACCTCTTGCCAAGAGTCCCATGCATTTCTCTCTTCATCGTGTGTTGCTCTGGCCCCTCCACAGGGTGGGAAAGGCTGCTTCCTGCTCCAGATAAGAAGTGGTTTCCATCCAAAGTGTGGCTTGGCTTTCTTTGCTTGTTGTGTCTTGATCCAGAAGCACAAGCTCAGTCAGAGGATTTGGAGGAATTTGCCATTACAATATCCTAGTGTCCTTCTTTTGCATGCTCTCAGCAAGGAGAGCCCATTTTTGAGTTGAAGGTACAAGCCAGCTCTTGAGTTTGTAGCTCAAGGCCTCTGTTGAACAGTGATACAGTTATGAGTCTGGGTTCACTCACATCACAGGGGATTTAGGCTCAGGCTTATTAGTTTGTCTGAAGAATGGCTTCCCAGTTTCCAAGACAGCATTACAATATTTTCTGTATCAGTTCCACTGAGGTCTCTCCTAGGAAGATCTGAAAATCTGTGAATTAGCCTGAGGTAGGTCATGGGAGGTGAATTGATCATTTATTATTCCCTGCTGCTGTTAAAGGTACGCTTCATATCTGACAGAAAATTGTTGTACATGCTTCCTCCAGCCATGGCAATTGAGGCAGACTAGGGCTGGTTTACAGAATATCTCTGCAAAATAAACTTCTATCCTTTCCAGATTACTTCATAAGAAGAGGCATTGGGTTTCTTATGTCCCTGTAATCATGTCAGAGCTGAGGTAGAAAGCAAAAGTTACATTTGTGTGATGCCTTTGCACCCGGAAAATATGTCCTTTACCAGAGCACATGGCTTCTTCATCAGAGAGAGGGGTTCAAGGCAAGCTTCTTTCCTGCAATCCAGGGCAGACCTTTCGCTGTTTGTCACGGCCCTTCCTCCCTCCCAGTCCATGGGGCCACATTTAAATGGATTGCCTAGCTCTATAAATCCCACCCAGGAACTGCTCTTGAGCATGGCCCTGCAGTTTTCTTCAGTCAAAACATGTTTACATGCTAATTCACTGAGATCACAGCAACCGCACCACCCCATCTGCACCCTGCCTAGCCAAATTAGAGCTCTGTGTTCTGCCGAGCTGAACATCTGACATGCTTTAAAATAAAGGGATGGCCAGCCAAGCAGTGGTCAGTGCTGCAGGCTGCGTGGGAGAGGTGGTGGGTCTATGGGGCAAGTGCCTTCCCCAGTGTCCCAAACTGGGGACACTGAGCCTTCCTGGGGCAATGAGCTGCTCCCCTCATCGCTGGCAGCTGGCTGTGCTGAAGGTGAGTGGAGACACTTCTGAGGCTCCCCAGAAAGGTTTTGGACTGATCTTCTGGGCACCATTCCTCTGCTGCCCTAAAAACTGCCTAGATAACTCTGCAGCAGTTAGGTCCTAGGCAGAGGTCTGGAAGAGACTTGCTCAGGTGGTTTTGGGTCAGAGAGCATCCACAAACGTCTTGTACAGCTGTGAGACTGCCAGAAACATCTGTCTCTCTTTCTCATTCATCCCCACCACAGCAGCATGGTCTTCCTTTCCTCTGGCTCGTGCCTGCTGTAAGGACCACAAGCCATTTCACGTATGGTGCAGAACTAACCAAAGGAGTCTCTCTCTCTTGCAAGGGGTATGATGCTTCCACAGCATCAGCAATGATTTCAGCTTGCTTAAAATTTGAGGGGCTCCAGGAGGATGCTAAGATCAGTTTTCATTTCAATGTGATAGCCTCTACTGTCCAGGGGCTCCAAAACCCCAGGTGAGAATTGAAAACATCACTCCATCCATCTCAGAGATGTTTCAGTAAGAAATGTTTTATTCTTACCTTGGGCTGTGTCAAAATGATGGGCAGACCAAAATATTTGGCTGCAAATTGCTTAGCACCTGTAGTCTTCAGAGACACTCAGAGCAGGTTCAGCTTCCTGGGGGGCTGTCTTGGAAAGAAAGGGGTATATTGTGCTGTTAAAGGAAAGTTCTTGGGACACTGGATGAGACAACCTGTGTGGAAAGAGGGATGGGACGGAGAGGTCACAGAGTGTCTAAGCTAAGGACCCTTATACCACTCCAACAACTCTTAGTGCTGCATGCACCCTCTGTGTGACCATCCATGAGCACAGCCAGTACTGCAGAGAGGAGAAAGAGGATTTTGTGACCGTGTGGAGGCCAGTTTCCTGGGCCAGGCAGTGGAAGCCTCTTTGCTCCATCTGAACCAGGCTGAAGACTGTGGTTAATCGCACTTCATTACAAGCTGAAGCAAAGCATCACCAAGGAGTTTGCAACCAGCTGGTCGGCAAAGAGGAGAGGCCATAGAGGGAGGAAGTGTGTTTCATAAATGTGGGTAAGGAATATATGTTATGAGCATGCTGGGAATAAAAACCAAACTTGTACCAGGGAATAGTGTGCCTCAAATTTCAGACCAGTTCCTGTGAGCCCTCTGAAAGCTTATTGCAGTTTTTAAGAAGTCACTGGTTCCAGCAATATCCCCAATGTTTAGGAGTGAGGAATGTTGCCAGACCCTCTTGAGCCATGCCTCCAGGAGTTTAATGGAATCATTAAGTGCATTTAGAGTTCCTGTTTATTGTTAGAGGCGTGATGTCTTAGTTTGTCTGCTGAGTTGCTTTTGTTCATGCAACACTCATAAATACAAAAAAAGAAGGAAAAATAGCCAGAGATCTGCTTTTTATACCAAACAGGGGTTGTTTGAGTCACCTGGTCTTGGTAACACCTGGATGTCCCTCACCTATGCAGAAGTCTTATTTGCACCATGCTGATGCATGGGCTGTCTGGGAAGGGAAGTGTGATCCAGCATTCAGATGTCCTTGTTGGAATTAAGCAGAAAGCTTTTGACATTTTTAATGTATTTTTCTATTATAATGAAAAAATTTGACTTTGTTTTGAGCCAGAATGACAAAACAACTTTTTTTATTTGTATAACACATTTCTGGGGGCGGGGAGCATGCAGCTAAAAACTGGTGTGTTTCAGCCATGGGGGAAATTGCCTTCCTACTGTCTCTCCTTTTCTTATTGGAACAAATAGACACATAGTAAAAATGTGAGCCAGCCTTTTTTTTTTTTTTTTTTTTGCTTATACTATAAAATAGGGAGCAAAGCCGGCTTCCCCTCATTTTCCTTTACTTCTTTATTCTGTCCTGTCTTTGCCAATTGGAAACAGAACCCAGAGTTACTTTGTCTCTGGAAACAGCTCTTGCAGGGCTAAACTCTTTTCAATGCTTTCCAAATAGAAGAGCCCTTTGGAGCCTACATGGCCTTCTGAAAGTTTAAAGGGGAGGAGGACTGACAAAATAAGTTCATATTTTCTTCTGTCAAGCTTGTTTGGCGAGAAGAAGAATTGGGGAGGAATATTCGCAGGGAAATTTATATTGGCAGTTTCCCTGCTGACTAATCAATATAAAGGGAATTATACACAAATATGAATACAAAAAGCTAGAACTGCCTGTCTTTTTCCTCTGTTTTATTCTCCAACACTACTGTCAGCCTTCCCCTCACAGGAACAACACTAGAAGTGCTTTGTTGTCTGCATACTGTGGGGAGATAGGAACAGAGGTGGGGGAAGGTGTATGTTCTTCTCACAGCAGTGTTCAACCCCAAAGCAAACACAGTTTTTCAGTTCAGGAGAAGAGATCCTTCACCAGTGACACTGTAGAGATGCAGATATGGTTTCTCTAAATCAATAGCAAAAAGAAACAGAAGTGGAAAGCAGCTCTGTTGTGAGAGAGCATGAGAACAGGCTTCACAAGTACTTCAGCTGTGATGATAAAGCTCCTTGCTCAACATCAGAAGAAGTTCCCGATGCTGTGCCATATGTTGCTCTCCTTTTACAGAATAAAGAGTGAGTATTAAATGAGATATAGCAAGGAATCATCGATTAGAGCTGTTCCCTGGAAAAGATTAGGAGGACATTTGGTTTTCAGTTTGAAAATTAAATGAAAAAGTAACAAGCCTTGAAGGAACTTTCCAATGTGGTTTTCATCTGGCTTGGCAGGTTTCTCCTGGAGAACAGAAAGCTAAAAGAAGATAGGAATTAGAAAAACATACTGTGACCCGGATAGAAATTCCTCAGCAAAAAGGGAAACACAGAAGCAAAACAGTATGTAATGAAAGCAAAAAATCTTATTTAACCATGTTTGTCTTTCTTGTTTCTTCTTCAGGGCCAAATATTTCCAGGGGAAGAAGGTGAATGGAGAATTTGACATCCGAGTGGAGCAGGTCAGTGACAAGTGAATTTCTCTCTAAGGAATGCATGTGGACAGGGCTAAGGAGACGTAATGTGTCTCAGAAACAGTAAAGAGGTTCATAGCCTGTTTTCTGACGTGCTCCACAGAGCACTGGACACATCCTGTTTCCCTGTTAGCCTTGGCACCAGGCATTCATTCCATCTGAAACCTCTTCGTGCTGGGGTCTGTCCCCTGCTCTGTGTGCTGGTGCAGCGTCTGTCAAACTAAAGTCCCATACTGACTGAG
This sequence comes from Oriolus oriolus, assembly GCA_013400235.1. Lineage (NCBI taxonomy): Eukaryota > Metazoa > Chordata > Aves > Passeriformes > Corvidae > Oriolus > Oriolus oriolus. The sequence continues at coordinate 2,010,493 of VXBT01010117.1, forward strand.
ACTGGATGCTGTTGCCAAAGTAGAAATTATTATTAGTAACCATCATCTGCAGGCACCCAGCTTGAAAGCAGGTGTAAGAAGAGAGAGGTATAGAGATAAGATGGTGGTCCTGAAGGAATCATGTGCTTGTTTTATACTCATTAGGGCTATAAAGATGTTTGGGTGGATAAAGAAATCTTCTGAATGTTGTTTGAATGATCTGATATTTTCTGTTTTTATAAAGCTGTTGATTCTGCATCATGTGTGTGTACAGATTATTAATGCAGTGGTTTTGAAGACTTTCTCAATTTTATTGCCCTTGAAAAGGTGTTTCTTCTCTTTTCAAAGGGGTCCTGTCCTGTTATCTATGACTGTTCATGAGCACACATTTTCTGATCAAACTGTCTGGGACAGATTTTTCTCTTTTATTGATACCACACTTGTCAATCTGGATGGTATCAGCAAGAATAATTCTTCCTGGCATTTCCTTATCAAAGTCTTTATTTTGCTGGCTGCCTTAGCAGTTATCCTAAAAGAGTATAGGAAAAATTTAAAAATTTTTGAATCATGATTCTCACTTAGAAGCATGAAATCAAAATAATTTAGGTTTTCCCTTCAAGCCTCTGATCCAACCCTCTCCATCATTCAAAGCAGGGTCAGCTTCAAAGCTAGACCTGGTACTCTTCAAAATGACCTGTTAATTCTTTCCTAAACCTCCAGTCTCCGCCTTTCCCCTCTTACTCCTTCTCCTCAAATGTTATTGCACTTGAGGTCCTTATAAAGGAACTGCCTTCAAATGGTTGGTGAGTGCAGGTCAGAAGTGGACTCCTGATCCCTGCTGGGGGATCAAGCTGTGACCCTTGTCACCATCACAAGGTAGCTTATCCCCTTTCCCCACGGACTCTTGGAGGGAGACATTCCCAGTCTACCTCTTGAAATCATTCACATAGGCTGAATACCCACATTTGAGACGAGGCAACAGATTGCTCCAAGCCAAGACCACGATGTGATTCTGCTGGTGAGGACCATGGCCAGGCCCCTGCAGCTTTCATTAAATGCCCACGTAGCGACTGCAGCTTTGCCTAAGGGAATGAAGCCCCCAGAGGGCTGGAGAGTTGAGGAATGGAAAACAAGGATCCTGGCTATTTCCACTTTTCCCCTCCCTGCCTCTCAGATCAGGCAGCCCACCCTCCATTTAGTGGGCAGGGAGCTGCTCTTAACTCCTCCAGACCTCAGGAGAAGGGATGTGACTTTTCCCAGCTGGATCAGTGTCTGTCCGGGGAAACACAGAAGCTGCATTGTCATGGGCAGTCCTTGAATCTGACCCCAGGCCCCTCTTGCATATTGTTAAGGTCAAGAGAGAGGCACTGCTGCCTTCAAACTCTGGGGTTTTGTCCCCTTCTTATTTTGCCCATCCATCCTTGCTCAGTATTTCTTGATATTTAATTTTCACTGATTGCTCCTACCGTGTTTGTCTGGAGCCTTTCTAACTTTTTCACCCTCTTCCTCAAGCAGTCCAGGAGCCTAAACTGTTGTGGGAACAGGTTCCCTGAGGCAGAATGCTGATCCTCTCTACCTAAAAAATGAAAGTTCTTCTACAGTTTTCTTATGAAAAAGAAAAAAAAAGGAATAAATATGTTCATCAATACAGTCCACTTCTTTCTCTTTGTGTTCTCAGCTTACCACTCTTCACTCCTATAGCTCCCCTGAATGGGACACGGACTGTGCCATGGTGCACAGGCCTTAACATGGCTGTTGAGTTCTGAATAAACGCTTCATCAGAGACTTTGAGTCTTGGGCACCTCTTGAGCCATTTGGTCTGCTCAGTAAATTAATTCAGTTTTTCATTTTTCCATTTGATCCTGTTTCAGATAACCACACGTTATTAACTCAGCCAGAAATACAGTTTGCCTTAGGAACTTTTTTTAGGTTTTATAGGAGAAAAACCACTTTTGATCTGAAAAGCTAAATAACAAAGAAGTTTGAATGGCAGAAAGCAATGAAAGGAAATATCCAAATGTTAAATACTCTTGAAAAACCACATTGGGAAAAAGCCACTGCCTTATTTTTACTGACCACACTAACTCTTTTGCCATTCTTCCAGGATGTTCTGTAGTTGGTTTGAACTTTTTCTCCTCCTCTTTCATATCCATCTCTGTTACATCTTAATTCTTTCTTAGCCATTTTAGCAATCTGTGGGGGAAGCAGAACAGGACAGTAGGTGATATTTTTTTGAAAGCCATGACATCACTTATTTGTAATGGAGCAGGAGTGCTGAAAGCAGCAGTCTCTCCCTCTCTCAGCAGCGGGAAATCAGTTATCTAATCTGGTTTTACACCCCTACTGGCTCTCCAGGCTGCCTCCCCCCTCCTCTGAGGAATGCAGGACATGTGTGATCCTGCTGTCCTGCTCTCTGTCCCCCACACCCAGCCCTGTGGAAAGCATTGGCTCATTGCAGCTGAACTCGAGAAACAGGCAGATGTTTCAAGACACTAAGTTTCTGCAGGAGGTGAATTCAGTTCATATCAGACTCTGGGTAATACAGAGGGGAGAGACTGTTAAATGCCATCCTGCTGCTCAGGGAGCTGCTTCTGCAAGTCTCAGCCTGTATGAAAATAGATTTTATGGACTCTCAAATAAGGTTTTCTTGTTCTTTAGCACCGAGTGAATTGCATGACCTTGACAGCAACCCCAAGCCCTTGTTCTTCACATCCATTACCCCCAGGAAGAGACAGGGGTTCCTGTGGGCAGCACCTGGTGCCAGTGGATAAGGAGAGAGCTGGCAGGGGCACTGTGGCAGGTACACCACTCTCCTGTCATCCATTAAAATCAGCATGAAGCCTGACTTTGTTTCCACCTTTGTTTCTTCTCTTCTAATCTTCAGTGTAACACTGAAACTGTATTTATTAATGTGCTTTAAAGGCTGCAGGATTTATTATTGTCCACCATTTAGTGAAACTAGGCAGGAAGTGCCATTGCCTTCTTTCTGCTGGATGCAAGGAGAGACGTGCGAGGCTTTGGTGGTGTAAAGCCAGTCCAAGTGCTCTCCTGAGTCATGGCCCCTTTTTCTTTGGAAGCAGTTTGGGTTACATTTCTGTTATTTGGGTATTCTTCCACTTCTATAGCAATGCTAGCCGTTCATGAGGCTGATTGAAACACTGATCCAGAAGCGAAAATCTATTTGACCTATTCCCATTAAAACCCTGATGGTTTAAGTTTTACTCAGTGTGGGTAAAGCCCTAAGCTTTAAGGACCAGCTGAGTCTAAAAATACTATCTTTATTTTATGCTAAAAATAAGCTGCTTAGATTTTGATTCACATAATTGCTTTTACTTGCCTGGTGATTTCTAGCTTTCAGAACTGCAGTGTATGCATCTCCAGTTCTTTTCTCTAGAAATACAAATACTAAAAAAGTTCTTTCAGAAATGAAAAGCAGAAGTTTGAATAAATGGCTCTAAGGCTAAGCTGAATTTAAAGAAGAATCTTGAAGTGCCACAGGAGTGGACCACATTGCTTTTAGTCTCTCTCAAAAATAATTTTGCTTTTATCTCCTCTGTTCTTCATTGGCCAGAGGACAGGAGGCATTAGGAACCACAGTACACTGAGGAAGAGGAGGAATTATACTATAGGCCTTATGCCCTGTCAAATGTTTTCCTTCATTAGAGAGAGATGAATTCAACACCTCCTTTCCCACCCTCTCTGCCCTGTCCCAGAGGAAACTAAACCTTGTGTGCTCTAAGGATTTCTGGGGTTTTCCATTTGGATCATAATGTACCTTGTGTGGGGTCTCCTTGGGCATTAGGCATGCCCCAAGCCCAAGGGGAATGCCTTGTGGCCACGTGTCCCCAGCACACCCACAGACAAGCAGAAGAGGGCAACAGAGATGGGGCTGAGACCTGGACAGCCGCAGACCCATCAGACAGGGCAGTAGGTGACACTGAGGGTGGGGGGCAGATGGGTGGGACACTGGACACTTCTCTGGGAGAGTGATGCCTACAAAGCAGGAGATGTGCAGAGCAGGGGCACTGGGATGGCCATGGAGACCTGGCTTATGAGAGGAGACTGACAGAGCTGAGTTTGTTGTTGCTGCCATAACAGAGGATAAAGGAGACATGAATGCTTTTAGTAAACACCCTGGTGTAAGAAAGGGTTTCATGGCATGGTGCCAGGTGTAGCAAGGGGTTAGACCCTATGGCTCTGATGGGCTGTTCCAGTCCTGTGCCCTGCATGGACCAATGCGAGACACAGCAGGCAAGAGCAAGCAGCACCTCTTAGAGAGAGCCCACCGCCTTCAGGGTACCTTTCCTGCAGACATTTCCCAAAGGAATTTTAATATGTTCAGAGACATCTTTCCTGACTTTGGCTAATTGATGGTGGAATTGGGTGAAAAGTGTGACAAGGGAGCCATGAAGCTGAAAGGTCCATCTACAGTTTTATTCCTGTTGTTTGTTCACCCGTCTCCTTCCCACCATTTCCTGCTGTGATGAGGTGGGTCCGTCTGTCCATCTGACATGCATTCTTCTTGCACAGCTCATTCACTTGTTCCCACTGTTCAGTTTATTTTCAGGGAATGATTATTCAGTGAACTCTTATGTACATGCTTCTGGAAAAGTCTTGTGGTATAGATTATGACTCCATTGGCAGCACTGTCAGGAAAAAAGTTGTACTTGGCAGTCACAGAGGATAATTGTAATAGAAATCATGGATTCCAGCTCCATTGTACTTCCCGCCCTAAAGAGGTATTTTCATGTGTGGCATAAAATGGTCCTTTCAAAAGGTAGAGCCTGACAGGTCCATGTGTGATGAAAAGAAAATTAGCCTCTTGTCAAACAACTGTATAATTTTTGTTCATTATATGTTTAGGGTTTGGGGTTTTTTTTCCAACTGAATGCCAGAAAGCAGTTCAAGAACAGCAACAGCAGTTCTCATAGCTTTGCCACATGCAAGCATTCAGAAACCATGAATAAAGGGACTATCTTCTTTTTTTTTTTTTTTAATTTTCATTGGCTTTTGGAGGTCCATAGAGCTCATGGTTTTGAGCAATTTCCTGGGATCAAAATATTTAGAAATGTTCTTTTACTAAACCTCAAATTTTCAGGCAGTCACATAACTTCTGAAATGAAAATTCAAGAGACAATTCTGAACGCCATCAGAGCTGATGCACCAAAAGGCGCTCACACAGGTGAAGGCATCAGGACCTTCAGCACCAGCATTGTCTCTAGGAGAACACATCCTAGCTTCAGGACTTGTGAAGAGCACTTGTGGAAGCTGCTCTTGGAGCCACAAAGCAGCATTCACACCGCAGATGGACTCTCTCCATTCTTTCTCCCAGAGAGCAATCCCAGTACTGGGGACAGGTGGGGAGCAGGGTGCCTCTCCAAGGAAAAATGTCTCAGGAAGAGACATGGGAGATCAGGATGTGTAATCTCTAATTCTGCATGCAGGCACAGCAAGCATGCATAGCCCCAACCCTCATCCCACTGGCATCCATACTATCTGCCCACCTTTCTGCCCGTGCAGTATTTAGGGATTGCTTACTTTACCCTTGAGATGCTTGTAATGGTTCTAGTGAAATGTGCTGCTTCAAGAATGCTCTTCCTTGTACATATTGGAAGATCCACCAAAAAATAAGGCATAAAATCCACTGAGGAATGTATATGATTTGATTATACAGTAGCAATTCCTCATCCAAGTGCCTAAGCCGTGGCACAGACCAGGCTAGTCAGAAGCCTAGACAAAGCAATGCAAGGATTACAGTGGATCTCAGCCAGAATGTGAGTTAAAAAACAGTCCCATTGCTGCATGTATGACAAATCCATACTCAAGCATATGGTTGGCAGTATTACAAATGAAGAGAGTTGTGGACCTGCCAGAGAGAATCCCGGTGACAGCAACAGCTCTGATCAATTCACTGAAAAACATAATCTACATTAAAATCTTACAAGAATGGGGCTGGTTTTGTCTAGGGAAAAAAAAAAAGGAAGAAAGAAGGGCAAGTCTTTGAGGAATAAATCTTCAGGTTCTGCAGGGAGAAGTAAGAGACACAAAATAATTGCTGTCTTAAAAGATAAGGGAAGAGATTTAGGATGGGCATAGGAAAAATTTTCCGTGGTTGTAAGGGTACAGACTGCCTGAGGAGGTTCCTCATCTGTGGAAGACAGAAGGTTGTGTAGTATCTTCACACAACAGCAGAGGCAGAGCTGGTCATGCCTTAGGAAAGAGAGAAAGACTATGGGATGTCTTGAAGTCCTTCCAACATAACTTTCTGTTATTCTGTGAAAAATGCTTAAAATACACCTTGAACATGTGCTTCCCTTAAATCACTAACAGGCATAGCTACCAAGCCAGGCATTCCTACTGTTGCATGATTTAAAATGACAAAATTGTCCTTGTTTTAATATCAGGAAACAGAAACAGATGCCCTAAAATAGCTCGCCAAAAAGATCTCCAGCACACAGAGAACACTGATGGAAACTGAGAGTACCTTAAGGTTTAGTCCAAATGATCTGGAGAGTCTCTGATTCTTAATACCTGAAGTAGGCATTTTTGACAAAACTGTGACCAAAGTAGCTGTGGGCATCATCTCATATCTGAGCCTCACAGAGGTATGAAGTATTTCTACTCCCACAGTCCGTGTTACATTATTCTTCAAGACAGATTGTGTCACGTTTGTCACACATGGTTTGCTCTTGCCCTGAATGTTTTTGCAGCCACTGGCACTGTTGCAAAGCAAGTATAAAACACCATCAGGTTAATGCAGTGCCGCCTTCTGTTCCGTGATTCCTAATGCAAATGACTCTGCAAGGCCACGGGGAGCTGGGCTCTCCTGTTTTATGCATAGTTACCTGTCACTCTATCTGCATGGGCTGCTTTCAAAGACCTCTTTGTCTGCAAGGTAAACTCAGCCTGGGGATGATCTCAGAGTTGAAATCCCTGCCAAGGGAAGTCATCAGGCTACAAAACCCACAAAGTTAAAAATACAGGGAGCACTGGAAAATCAACAGGAAACAATTTCTGCTGACTGAAGGTCTTAGCCTTCTTCCAAACGCCAGCTAGCAGCAGCCTGTTGGATGGGACAAAGCAGCTACATGAAAGCAGCAGCATTCCTTAACTTGGTCTGCTAAAGCAGAAGTGAATGCCAGGAAAAGGTCAGGATTGTCCCTCAGCTCTGATTGTGGATCTGCATGTTTTGGGGGTGAGATAGCTGAATCCCCCAGACCCTCTCTACACTTCTCTCTCCTTGCCAGGGTTCCCTGGACAATGGTTGCCAAAGGGGATTTCTCCTTTTCTTCTGTCTCTTGACGTTAGCAGGGCCTGAAATTGGTCCTGGCAGTTTGGCATGAAGCACTCACCAGCTCGGGGGGTTTTCAGGCCTGTTTGCAGGTCAGGTGTCTGAGCACAGCTTTGTTTGGCCTGACTGCCTCAGGGAAACGCCTGTCAGACCAACTTAGTTAAAATGTAAGTGCCCCTCATCGAATGAAGATTGTCCATTTTCACCCCCAGCAAAGAGGAGTGTTAAGCTCTTTACTACAAACCATTAGGGCAAAAAATTATGGAGGAAAAGCTTAAAAAACATGAAAACACAAACCTAAAACTTCCCTTTCTTGTGCTGGTGTTCACATCAGATGATGCATTCCTCAGCAACAGAAGCTGGAGCTCCAGCTCGAGGACACTCTGCTTTCAGAGTGGGACATCTCTGAGGCATGTGGAGACACAGAGGTGGGAAAAACATCCTTTCCATCTCCTCAGTCCACAGAACCTCTGGAGCTAATGTGTAAACCAGCAAGCGTGCCTTGGCCCATTGGGGAGATCACTGATGGTGCCCAAAGCACCTGATCTTGCTGAATTTGTCCAAGGTGGACTCATCTCTCTGTAGGTCTCCTGAGATATTTTTAAATGCATAAAAGGCAGGTACCTTTTAGGGGTACATGTTTTCTTATCTCTGATCTGATAGGGTCACTGAAGAAGTGTGGCTGTGGCCAAGGCAACGTGGTGCAACTTCTCACAAGTAAAACCCAGGCAGTCACCTGAACCACTGCCAATCCCTCCCTGTGAGTGTGTCTGTGTGTGCATGTGTTTGAGTTTGAAGCAGAATTTATTTCTTGGCAACAGGAATTTTCCCCCTCTTCTCATTGTAATTAGGAGTTACAATGATGTAAGATCGTGTAAGGGTGTTGCTTTAAAAAGTTTACGCAGGGCCACAGACTTGAAATCTCATTACATCATCAGGTCACCAGTCCACAGCCATTTCTTTAAAATTATGTGGATTTTTAAAAAAGAAAGTTGGAAATGATTTTTTCATTTGTCGTCTGGCCTTTGAGCCCTTACAGGTGCACTAGTTCTCCATTGGCAAGTTTTTTCCATGAGTTCATGAGGACAAAACACGCTTCTTTTTTTTTTTTTTTGCCTTTTTTTTGAGGGTTTTTTTTTACATATAAAAGTTGTTCCTGGCACTATCTTTTGGTTCCAGCTAATAGAAGTACCAGAAGAACATTAAACAGTACAAGGATCTCAATAAAATCGTAAGTATTAGCAGCACCATCTGAGTGTTCTGGTATTAGATAGCTACTGGTTAGAAGATGGTTTTACTGCTGCCCAGTCTTCATCATACTAAGTCTGAAAAAATGTCTTAAAAGGAAGGGGAAAAAAACTGCTCAAAGGGAGAAGACTTATATTTTCTGCCTCAAAAAATGAAACCTGTTTATTTATATTTCTATCACAGGCACTAATTTAATATAAGATTTTGAATCTGTGCAGGTGTGTTTGCATCGTGTTAGAAAGGGAGGACCTGCATGGCACACTAGGATATTCTAGTTCAAGGTTTACTCATTTGCTCGTCAAGACCAGAGTTAGGATTTGAAGCCCAAGACAAACTCCGATCAGGTAACCTTGCCATCCTCCTACTGAGAGTGGCCTGAGACCACCAAGCCTTGCTAGCACTCCAGTCAGGATTACCCCACCTCTCACCCAGCTAGTCACTCTGATTTGTGTCTTAACCTTCACTGACATCCTCTGCAGTCACCATCACCCCTGTGCCTTTTGCTCCCCACGGCTGAAACATGCCTTGCCAACCTTCCCAGCCTTGCAAGTTGCGCCTCTTTTAAAATACAAAGTGTTTTAATGATTGAGCAGCTCTGTTAATAACCTGCCCAGCTTTGCTAACTCTTTAACAGTAAAAATCTTCATAAGCAAATCACATCAGGTGACCTCTGCTTATCACCTTCCTGCACCATAATGAGGTTTAAAAAGGTTTAAATCTTTTCTATTAGGTTTATAGCTGACCAGTGGCACAGCAGCTAGCTGAGACATAATTCTAAATGGATGTGTCCAAGTGGAAACTTGGAATTTGAATTCAAATTACCTTACCTCTTTTTATTATTATTATTATTCTTTCCTGTGTGCATTTTTCAGCTTGCTCATTCTTAATTCCTTCAGTACTTATTACTGCAATAAGCCTAATCCTGTGTACTTTTACACCCCAAGTGTGGGAGCTGTAAATACTTCTGCAGTCTCTCAGGGCAAGCCAGCCATAATTTGATCTCCAGTTGCCTCACAGAAAAAAATAATTCAAAAATGAAGGAAAGGCACATTCCAGATGAAGAAAATTCTGCATCTGTGTCCATGTGTTTGTGTTTCTGACGCCCTTGAGTAACACTTTGTCCCTTTGCTCCACTCCAGGCCGAGTTCTCCGAGCTGAACCTGGCTGCGTACGTCATGGGTGGCTGCATGGTGGACATGCAGGTCATGAGGAATGGCACCAAGGTGGTCAGGTGAGGAGCACCAGCTGGCCTTGAAAACTGGGCTTTCTGGATCAATGCTGGGGCAAGCAGGTTGGCCTCAGGGGCTGACAAGTGTCTGAATCAGGGCAGCACAGCCCTGTTGGCTTCAAGGATTCTTGGAAGTGGTGAAAAGACTGGCCTGACTCTGGTGGGTTTGTATCAGGTCTCAGGTGCACATTATGTCATGCAGTCATTGTTTCCAGTCTCCTTCATGCCTCCTTCTCAGGTTCTTTTTAGCCTCCAGACTCCCAGTAAAAGGGACAAGATCTTCCTTTCCCTTGATTTTTCTTGCATCTCTATCAACTCACCTCCTTTTTAAACAGTGGCTCTAATTCCTTAGCCTACCTGACTCAGGCCCTGGTCCCAGTGGACTACCCTTGCAATAGCCATTAAGCCCAGATGACCAGATCAAGAGCAGCCCTGTGGAGAAGGACTTGGGGGTGTTGGAGGAGAGAGGCTTGACATAAGCCAACAGTATTCTCTCACAGCCCTGAAAGCCAGCCACGTCCTGTGCTGCATCCAAAGCAGCGTGGCCAGCAGGGCAAGGGAGGGGATTCTGCCCCTCTACCCAGCTCTTGTGAGACCCCACCTGGAGCGCTGCACCCAGCTCTGGGGTGTAAGAAGGATGTGGACCTGTCAGAGCAAGTCCAAAGAAGGGCCATGATAATCATCAGGGGGCTGAAGCACCTCTCCTGTGAGGACAGGCTGAAAGCTGGGGTTGTTCAACCTAGAGATGAGAAAGCTCCAGGGAGACCTTACAGGACCTTCAGGTACCTAAAGGGAACTACTAAGAGTTCGGCAAGGGCACGTAGTGATAGGACAAGGGGGAATGGCTTTGAACTGAATGCAGGTAGGTTTTTTCCTTTATTGTGAGGGTGGTGAGGCATGGGTGCAGGGTGCCCAGAGAAGGTGTGGATGCCCCGTGCCTGGCAGTGTTCAGCGTTGGATGGTGCTTTGAATGACTTGGTCTAGAGGAAGGTGTCCCTGCTCACGACAAGGGGGTTGGAACTAAATGACCTTTAAGGTCCCTTCCAAGGCAAACTGTTCTATGATTCTATGATCTTGATGCTTGCAGCTTGATTTGCTCCTGAAATATCACTTCTTTTTTTATGAGGGATTCCCAGTGCTCTGGCCTTGCCCTGTGGTATATCTCAGAGGTAATACTCATCTCCGCTTGATGGGGATTTCTGTCCTACTAGCATTACATTATAATTGCAGTCATTGCAAGCAGACTCTTTTCCCAAGCTTCTCCAATCACACATCCAATTCACTTTCCAAAAACATTGCTCTCCTTCTTTCAAGCACCAGAGTGCCAGCAATTTGGAGCTGATGTTAGATGCATTTTTACAAGTTCTATGTAAAGAGCAGTGTACGTTGTCACATGTGTGTATGATGCCTCTGTTTACATAGCACCAATATTACCTTCCACCCTATTATTCCCAAGCCTTCATCTTTATGAATTCCTGTCATTACAATGCCACATTTCATCTTTGATACAGTAGCTTCTCTTTGTTTGTGTTGAAATCTAACTGCTGTTCCAAATTAATTTTTCTAGACACCCTGCTTCTTTTTGCACAATTCCTTTGCACTTTTTGGTGTATTCGGCACCTTTCAGTTTAATACTGTTGACACATTTAATCAATGCTTTTATCTGTTTGCAACTTGTTCAAAATTAGAGATAGGGACACATAATGTAGCATGCATTGATAGTTTTGAAAGGGATTATTAGAACAGCTGAAAAACTGTGATTTTGAGCATGCTCGCCTCAGTTTAATTTCTCAATATGTCATTTCCAGTCCAAACAGTACAAAGCAAAATATGTCACTGTCAATTAGCTATGACTGTGGTCCATCAATTCATTTCAGGTCTTGACATCTCTCTTAGTACATCCGCAAGTCTCCATTTGTTCTTTGGTAAAATTTCACGAGCCTCTGCTAAAAACCTTTAAAGTTGTGTCTGTTACATGCATTTGCTTTCTCCTGTGCCACAAATGTCTGTCTCTGAGTTAAACAAAGCATTATGTCCCATGAACCAGCCGCTGGAGCATTCATCAGACAGTGCAGTGCTAATGCACTCCTGTGTTCACTTGCTCATGATGCTGGAAGGTTTCCCAAGAACCATTTCCTAGGTTGATCACATCTTCATTTTCCTTCCTGTGTCTTTCCTCCCAAAGCCATTCATACATCTGGCAGAAAGATCTTGAGCTATTAAACTGAAACTGAAGACAAAATTTATTTCACAAAACTGTCTGGGGCATGGTGTTTGTGTTTCTGCTCACAGTGAATACAGAGGTATTCCAGCTAGCATTTTTGCATGGATATTTATATATGAAATGCGTGGGGTTTTGAATGGCATTAGCTCAGGTTTTTTTGTTTTCATGCCTGCATGTTTAAGGATACATTTGCATTGTGGGAAGTGAATTTGGTAAATACATGCTTGTCTGGATAAGCAATTTATATAGCATATGCTATATGCCATAATCCTTGCAAGCAGCAAATATTTGTTTACAGCCTGTGCTGATGTGGCCCTGTTGTGCCCAGCTCAGTGAGTTTAAGAGCTCAGGTCAGCCAACTTCCACAGCCACTCCTAGAAATATTGTAAAAGGTATAGATACTAAAACTCTTCACTTTAAAAAGTGATCTGTGGAACTGAGCTGTGTAGAAGCACATTGACCCATCCACATGGGTGCAGCTGCTTCCCACTCCCTTCAAGCCCCACCATTCTGCCCACAGCCATGTCCTGCCTGGCCACAGACACCCTTCAGAGTGCCCAGCCACAGACAGACCCCTTCAACTCACGTGTGCACCAGCCTTGCTGCTGCTGTCATCTTTTTACCATCACTTATTAGGCCTCTGTTAATAAAATACTCATTCCAAAATCAGAATGCTTCTAGATGCTGAAATATAATACTCATCATGTTTTTTGAATACCCAGAGTCATGGAAATCCCACTAACAATTTATAGGAAGGTAAATACAATGCCATCTTGCTAACAAGCACATTTGGGATGCTCCCCTGTGGGAGCCCTGCCTGCTTCACATTCCTCTTCAAAGGGAGAGCAATAGAATGTAGCAGTTTAGTGGAAAGACAGTGAATATACTGCAGACCAGTAGATTTAAATCACCGAAATAATAAATTTCTTAAGAGCAACAATTAATATTCATAGTCATATTCAGCAAACACTGGGCTGTCCTCTCCAATTTGACATTATGTTTATTGACAAGCTATCTAACAATTTATTAGCCTACTAAATTCTGTCATTTTGGAGCAGTTCTCCTAGTTCTTTCCTTAAACTGGAAATACTTTATGGCACATGTAAAGCAAAGTTTAAACCAAAGCGTTTTTCTGCTGATCACTAGATATTTTCTGACACGTTGGAGTTAAGGCATTCTTTCAGACCCCGTGTCAACTGATTTGAACTGCACCAGGAAAAAATTGTGGTTCTCTTACCTGGAAGAGAAATCCCCTAATAAGAGGGTATAACAGTCCTTAAAGCCTTCCATTTACCACTTGCCTCAGGAAAATTTTACAAAAAAAAAAAGAAAAGATGCTTTAGAAATATTATTGGCAATTTCAGAAAGCAAAGACGTGGTCATATACGTGACTCCTAGCCTGTGTATCTTGAAATAAGTAGCAACAAGTAAGTTACCAAACAATCTAACTGAAGCCAGGCATTACTTTGCTTGCCTGATTTTTAAAACAAGCGTGGCTCCAAGAATTTAATTTTACAGTAACAATGTTCTGCGTTTCCAGCTCCTCTTTTTTAGCTACTAAGTTCTGCACATCTGTAGGAGGGGGTGGAGGATTTGAGATAGTGTCAGCGAAATGTGCCACTGGAGACAGAGGCTATCACCTAACAAATCTAAAAACGGCATCTGTGTTTTCTGTGCCAGTTCCACCATGGTTTGCAAAGGCTCCATCAGCCTATTCAGCACATTTACTTCAGACAGAGAGCTGAGAGCTGGCCATGAAGTACCTTGTGCAGTCTCTAGCAAGCACTTTCCTGTGTCGGTGCCCTGTGACCCTTGCCCTGACTGCGGACACCGGCGGGATGAGCTGGGCACCGCGAGCAGTGTTGGGCTCAGCCAGGGCTGGTGGGGTGGGGAATCTCCCACACACTGGTCCTTGTTACCCCAGCACTTATTTGGAAAAAATTGGCAGCAGACCTTCCCCATTGAAAAGTTAAATATGGGAAGCAGGAGGTAGTGTTTACTCATCCCAAAGGACCCCTCACCAACTTAGACACAGCAGCTCTTACAGCAGGGAAATGGAGTAATTTCTGGGTGCAATGGCTGGAGTACTAAAGAGTGTGTAAAAACAAGCGTGGGTTTATGCCTACTTTTAAAACACTTGGGTGGATTCTTCTTCCTCCTCCCAGTGCACACACAGCTTCCTTTTGGACACGTCTGCACACACAAACAGAAAGAGAGTGAACCATCCGGAGTCTAATTTACTCTAGAAAGCTCTTGGACTGTGTCACTTTTACTGGGGTTAGATGTGAGGAATGGGATTTTTATTTTCACATTTCTCTGAAGGGCCCTTCATATCAATATTTTGGCAGCGTAAAGAGGCTGTCAGTGTTGGCACAGCACCCACTCTGAGGAGCATTTATGCTTTCAGGATATTATAAGAATGTTTAAGTAGAAATGAAAATTTGGGCTGTGTCTGCTTCTGACAGCAGCATTTAGACTCCCAAAATATGATCTCAGGTTCTGTATTAGATTAAATGCAGTTCTGTGCTTGACTGTTGGGCTTCACAAGACTTCAGCTATTAATTCCAGTAGATATGAGAATAAGGCAGGGATATGTTGAAAATCTGGACAGCTCTTTTACCCGGGGAATACTAATGTCTTTGGGACCATTTCAGACTTTTAAGGATATAAATTAATCATGCACCAGACTGCTCTCATCTCCTGTCTCCCTGTAGAGCTGCCTCTTTTGCCACTGGGGCCGATCATCCAGGAGAGAAAGCACATTTTCCTGTTTGCATGGGGCCTGTCAGAGTGGTGGCCATAGCACTTACAGCGTGGTGTGCAGGCTCGATGCAACCCCGCAGGACAGACAGCAGCTGATGGACCAGGAGATGCCCAGGGTCTGAAGTGGGGAGGACCCTGTGTAGAGAAATGGCCCTGGCAAGTGTAGAGGGGTGTCCAAAACGACAGCAAAGGAAAGAGGAACAGCACCAAGGACAAAGCCTTGCTGTGGGGAAGGATCTCTGCTGTGGAATGATGTTTAGTCCTACAGGCCTTGCCTGAATTTGGCCTGTCTGTGTAAGGTGTGTGCCTCCCCCTGCTCACCCTGGATGATGTGCCCTTGCTACTCACAGCCAGGGTGGAGTCAGTGAATTCTCCAGTTTGTCTACACAAGCCCATCCATTCCTGTAACACTGACATTCCTGTTGCTTCCAGCTGATTCAGTGCTTCTACAATGCTCTGGTGACAACAGGACAGCAACCTGTTGAATCGCCATCCCAAAAATCCCTGAAAGTGCTTTTCTCCTGAAGCATACTTTTACACTGCAAGCTGCAGTACAGGCACAGCATGAGGAGGCAAATCCTTTTACATGGGAGAAGTAGAGAAGAAGCTGGCCAGCCCACAGCTGTTTCCCTGCTATTCAGAGCTTGCAGACTCCAAGAGATGTGTAGTCTGACTAAAAAAGATATGCCTGCTCCAGGATGCAAGACCCTTTAAAGCCCAATGAGGACACTGTCCTCTGCCCACTGCATCTTTTCCCATCCCAGTAGGTTCACTCACCCCAGAGGTCCATTGACAAGCAGCTGCCTGAAAGGGGCACGGAAGTTTTCTATCCTACAGAGACTGTGCTTTCTCACCACACAGTAGCTGCACATTGCTAGAAGGATGTTTTCTTGTCTCTGCAGGACTATTCGTTCACAAGTTGATGGTTTCTTGCAGTTCTTCTACAGGGAGAATGTCCAGGAAGGCCATGGGAGTAGCTACTGTCCCTGGACACTGATGTAGGACGTATTGGTAGGCAGTAGATCACTTTCCAGCTTCTCATTCTCCTCTTGTTCCAGGAAGGTTGTGCCAAAGATGAACTCCAGCCTCTGTCTAATCCCTGTCTTTTTTGATTTAACTCTTGACCTAATTAAGGTCTTTTTTGGAATGTCTTTTTCTAGTTATTGTTGTTGTTTGGCGGGCTGGGTGATGTTGGTTTTGTTGGTTGATTGGTTGTTTTGCTGCTTCCAAACCAAATTTCTGCAATTTTCTGTGAAGTTGCAGATAGGAGAAAAAAAAATGGCAGAAACTGATTGGGAAAGTTTAGGTTTCTAGCAGCCAGATGGAAAAATATGTTGAGCTCATGGTTCTTCCAAGTTTCATAGAAAGTGCCACATGGTGGAGTACAATATGTGCTATGTATTTAACACTGAGAAACATTTGGGCAATATTTTTTCTATTGATGGCATGGCAATCCGTAAATGTAATGGAGAAGTGTGTGTAACAGCCTGTAAGCTTTTGAAAACTCAGTTTAGGCAAGAGACCAATGTGCCAAATGACCACTTTCCTCACTGAAATACCCTGCAGAGACAATGAGCTGAGGCGAGGTGTCTAGCAGGGAACACCCTGGCAAGCTGCAGTTACATATGAAGCAATTTAACACCTCTAGTAAACATTTATAAACTGAGAAATTATTCCCATATGGGGGATAATCTAACATTGTTTTTCACTAATATCTCCCCCCTCTTCACCTGTCTGTCCCTGTCTTCTTTTTTTCTTTTTTTTTTTTGAGCAGGAAGTACAAAAGAGAAGAGGCAGTGGGGTGTGATTATTTATGTGTTTATTCTCAGTTACTTCCACCCCAGCTCCTGCTGCTGAACAGCTGCTTGGAGGCCTGCTTCTCCCTGCGGGGTTTGCTGATGTCCCAGATGAATAATGTCCCCCTTCACCTCCCCGGCAGCTGGCGCCTGGCCGACGTGCGGGCAGGATGCTGACAGCTATTGGGAAAGCATTTGGCATGCAGGCAGCTGCCAGAAAGCAAAAGTCACTCTGAGCAGACCAGGGTGCGGAGCATCTCAGATACTAAACTACTCCCTCACCCTTTTTATGCTTACAGTAATTCTTTCCAATCAGGAATGACCTGCCAGGGTCCAGAGCACTCAATAATCAGTTAATCCAGGATTAAATACAAGAATGATTACAAACTTCTGTACATTTTTTCAGTCTTGATCATCTATTTTTTTTTTTTTTATCAATCCTGCCATGATTTGTCTCCTTTCCAAATGGGTTTTTACTAAGGTTTCTTCCAGGGAATGGCAATCATCCTAACGTCACTTCCAAGTTAGCCCTGCAATGAGCATGGTGTTGGGCCAGATGGTTTCCAAAGATCCTCTCCAACCTAAATTACCTTATGACTTTATTCTGTGATGTTGGAAAGTATTTGGATCACCTTCTGTAAAAGCTTTGGATCACAAGCCTTTTGAAGGCAAGTTGGTGTTGGCAGGTGTGGTTGTTACTACTTTCAGGCTGTGTCTGAGTCCACATGCTTTTCCTTGTCAGTGTTGATCAGTTCAGAAGTAAAATATATGGCAGACTTTTGAGACTGCCAGAGTACAGTCCAGAGAGTGTGTGACATGACTGAATGGTTACTTGAGCATTGATCTGTGGCTGAGAAGAAAATCAGAGCATCTTCCAGGGTGTCCTCATCTGCCTGCAGTGGAATTGGTCCTACTGCAGCTGTGATTCCTGTCTCCTGCTGCTTTTGCTGCACTGGTCTCCCACACCCCCCATATGTTTTACCCAGCCATCCTCTATTACAATGTTCAAAAAAACCCTGCTTCGCTCCTCCAGCCTGGTAAAGAGAGGTTATTCTTTATTCTGTGTTGCTTTCTTTTTTCTCTAAAACCAGCTCTGTGTCATCTTATTTATATAAGCAATCACATTTGTTCTTTCTTTGAATAACTTCATCAGAGTTTATTTCTTTCTGTGGAAAATATGACACAAGGTTTTGACTGAAATGACATTTTTGTCTTAGCGAATTTTCCAGTTTACTAAAACATCAAACAGAATGTTAAGATTAACACTGTGATAGGGGAAAATGTCATTGATTTCATAATGATTTTCAGTAATGTAATAACAATGCTATTAACACCCAAGCAAAGCACAAAAAGAACTTGCTCCTCTTTGTAAATGCCATTTTCTGTTAGGTGTCAGACACCTGAGGCCCTGCATATTTGGAGGGATTTTTGCACTTCTTGGGCAAAAGTTGCAGCCACTAATGGCTTGGACTTGTGCCTCAGAAGCTTCCCTGAAGGCTTCATTAATTGCCAGTAACACAAAATGTATTGTATCATGTTGCTTAATTACACACTTCTCTTCTTCTCTGTGTCATGCCAGATAGGAAAGGCTTTGGAAGGGAACTTAGTCAAAATGTCCTGATCACTGGGAAGTATGGGAGAGCTGAATGAAGTCTCCTTGAATAATGGAGGGTAGCCAGAACCTGAAGTGAGGATGTCATCTTCAGTGTCCTGGGAAGATCTTTTTCTATTGACATGAAGGGCAAAGTGCCTTGTAAGACAGTCTTCTAAAAAGAGAGCAGGAGAGCCCATCCTTCTCCAACAGCACCTGGAAAAAGTTCTCTCACCCATCACAGTGCTGAAGTATAAAGCACCCTTTGGCTGCAAATGGTTATTCACAGTGGAAAGGGTCATTAAGAGGTGTTTTGACGAATCGTAGAATTGGTTGGGAAAGACCTCTAAGAGCATTGGTCCAACCATTAAAGAGCACTGCCATTGTCACCACTAAATCACAGCCCTAAGTGCCATATCCACACCCTTTTTGAACCGTTCAAGGGATGGTGATTCAACCACTTCCCTGCGCAGCCTGTTTCAATGCTTGATAACCCTTTCCACGAAGAAATTTTTCCTGATATCCACTAAAGCTCCCCTGGCACAACCCGAAGCCATTCCCCTTGTCCTACACCTTGTTACCTGGGGGAGGAGGCCGATCTCCACCTCACTGCAACATGCTCCAGCACCTCAATGTCTTTCTTTCAGCGAGGGAGCCAAAACTAAACACAGGATTTGAGGTGTGGCCTCGCCAGTGCTCAGTACAGGGGGACAATCTAATGTGTTGATCACACTGTTTCTGATACAAATAGTCTATTCTTGTGTGCTCTTTCTTCATGCCCTTGAATCTCTTTGTGCTTCAGTGAGAAAAGCTGAAGGACCAGGAAGCAAGCCAGAGTTACGGCTGCATGCAAAAAATAAGAAATAGGAGATCTCTTTAAGGCGTGGAACCTCCCAGCAGGATGTGCTGTCATCATCTTCTCTACCACAAAGCAGGCTGGGGACCTGCTTTCTGCACAGAAATGTTATTGATTGTTATTCATTTTGCCGCTGGTCTCCATTTCTCTGTTACAGGCTCTGGTGCTCTTCAGCTGATGTTTATTCTCAGCTAGTCCCAGGCCTGGCACTCCACTGCCTTGTTCTCAGTATCCATGGGAACATTCACATTGTTCCATGGCTCAAAACAGGGATTCAGTGTCCACCTTCGCTTTAGAGATTCACTCCTCATCTGCTGCATGAGAGAGTGCCCTGCCTTCCTACAGGACACGGAGTTTGAGAATAGGCTTTTCTACATTAATTCTGTATTCTTGTGCCCATTGTCTAAATGGAGAAACTCTTTCTCTGCCAGGATCTGAAAAGACAAGAGCTTTTTTCCTGAGCTTTTGGCTGGCAAAAGTAAAGCCAATGAAGGCAGTTTCCCAGCCACTCTGTGTCCTCCCCACTGAAGCTGGCCGTGCTCATTTGCATCCTTCCTCCCTACCACAGAATCATATCCCCATCCAGGGTGTTGGGGCAGGTGTTCAAGGGGAAAATACTGCTGCTTCATCTGTAGCAATGACCTGAACCATTACTGTGCAACCCCAGGAGGTGCTGCCTGTGAGTCAGGTCTGGGATGGTAACAAGGACCATTTTTGTCTTCATACGCTCAGAAAGCTGGATGAGGGGAGACACACCCGGAGCTCCAGGCATCACAACTGTTCAGTAACTCAGCAGAGATATCAAGCCCTGGTCCTGAGTAGCTGGTTAATCCTTCTTGAGGACCTGTGCCCGCCTCCAGGGTGCTTTCTACACAGCAAGTCCAGCAGAACGGAGCAGCTCCAGCTTTCCAAGATTTGTATTCACTTGCTGTTTTTCAGCGGGGGTCACTGCTTGCCTCATGCCCATTGACACCAGGGAGGTCCATAAATCAGCGGCACAGCGATAGCACAGCCCTCATGATGCTCATTATGCATCTTGCTGCTGGAGGAAAGCACCACCTTTGGTGCCAAGTACATTGGGGAACATGCCTAGGTTTAAAAAAACTCCACGGGAGGGAATCACAACGTTTCCAAAGCTTGGCCTCTTGCATCACTAAAGCTGAGCATGCTCCTCACCGTGTCTCAGGCGGGCAATAACAAAAATCCAAGGCCAACAAACAAAATGAACAGCTTTAAAACAACAAAGCTGTTCTGCGGTTTGTGTACAGTGTTTGTTGCCACAATCTGGCCCAGAGTCACCATCTCACATTTCCCTGCCAGAATGATGGAAATATAAATACGGGCTATAAACCTGAAGTATTTCCAGCTCATACATCCAAAGGATAGAAATTATAGTCTCTTAGCAAGGAAAATGTTCGAGGGTAGTGAGGTAATGGGACCTGGTTACAGAGCTCATTTCTCTGAAAATCTTTAATAGAGCATGGAAATTTTTCAATGTCCTTGATGCAACCTCTGCTAACATATAAAATAATCCCCTCTTTCAGTGGAAAAGCCCCTTCTTTCAAGAATGAACTGCTGAGCTCCATTTTGGGAATGGTTTCTTTCCAGCTACTGCTTCCAGATATTTTTGAATGGCTCCGAAGACAGAGCGTCAGCAAGGAATGAAATCTGGCTGCTTGAAAGATAATCCATTGCCTCTTGGCTTACCTGGAAAGGGCCTCACTTTTCTGTGCATTAGCTGAGGGCTGCTGCTGTTGAACCGTAAGAGTTCAAGCTCCAGTCTTGCTAAATAATATTCTGGAAGTCCATGCCGTGAGTTACAGCAGCGTTCAAGGGGCTCTGCTCATTTGATTAATTACATTACCATGCCTGCCCTCTACTTGTTGACTCACAGCCGTGAGAGCCTGGGATGTGCTGAGTACGTAGTAAACTGATTAAAGGAGGAATGTGTGTCGATGTATGGACGTGTACGAGAGCTTTTTGAAATCCCTTATGATCTTCCCACCCACTGGGCATTGCTTCAGTATGGAGCTCAATCCTCAGGAAACAAACTTGCTCCCTCATCTGCATCGCACATTGCAACAAGCTTGCCAAGTACAGCCAAGCCTTTAGAAAGAAAAGAGAATCCCCCCACCAGTGAATTTATAACCCTTGGCTCTGCTTGTGGCTTGTTCCTGTGCATGCCTGAGTGACATGGAAACTGCAGAAAATCTGTTTGGCCTGTTTCTATGCTCTCACACTTGCAGCTACGTTGGATTTTTCCCTTTTTTAATGACTAGGGGATTTTGTTGGGTTTGTTACATTATAACACAAGCAACACATGATGAGAGGCCCAGAGAAGAGCAACAAGTGAAAAGAAAGGGGAAGGATGGAAAAGAAACAAGGAGTGGTTAGAAGTGCTTCTGAGCATTTGAAAGTAAGACATCACTCTCCTCGTCTCTTCCAGGTCCTTCAAGCCGGATTTTGTCCTGATCCGGCAGCACGCCTACAGCATGGCACTGGGAGAGGACTTCCGCAGCCTTGTCATCGGCCTCCAGTACGGCGGCCTCCACACGGTCAACTCCCTCTACTCCATCTACAACTTCTGCAGCAAGCCCTGGGTGGTAAGTGATAATCCAGCCCTGCTGCATGTCAGCTCTGCAGAGGAGATCTCTGGTGCTGATGAAACACCGAGCTCGCTTTCCAGGCTGTTTCAAAGGAGTTGGTCTCTCCAGGTTAAAATCTAAACAACCTTAGGAATCCAGGTGGGAGTTATTGGGGGAAAAAACCTACCAGCACTACTTCTTTATCAGCCTCTAATAGTATCAAGGTGTTAGTTCTTCAGCCTGAGCGGGACACTTCCCTTGTCCCAGACTCTAAAGGATCACTGACAGCTGGCAGTGCAGCAGCACCTAGGGTTCTTGTAAGGCGTGGGAAGGACCCAGAGTGGAGAAGTTCATGGAGGACTGTCTCCCCTGGGAGGGATCCCACTCTGGAGCAGGGGAAGAGTGTGAGGAGTCCTCCCCCTGAGGAGGAAGGATCAGCAGAGACATGTGATGAACAGAAGAAAACCTCCATTCCCAATCCTCCTACATCGCTGGATGGGAGGAGGTAGAGAAAATCAGTCCAGGTAGGGTCAAACCACCACAGATGTAGAGTTTTTCAACAGTCACAGAATGAAATAGAATATTATCGGGAAGTGTTGGTTCATTGAACCTGAAACACTGCACCTTGGAAAGGCCTAGGCTGAGTCAGCTCCTGATGAGGACAGGACAGTGTTTTGATATTTTGCACTGGAAGCTCCCTTCGCCCATTCTTTAAATTCTGTCAAGTTCACACGAGAATCTCAGAAAGCCTTGAAAAATATTATCATTGGCTTTTCTCAGCCACAACTCAAAGTCTGTAATAATTCCCCAGACCATTTCTGTGACCAGCTCCAAGGCAGCTGAAGCTGCAGAAGCAGGAGAGCTGGGGAGATATGAGCCACAAGAGTAAGGCTGGTCATTGCAGTACCTGCAGGAGGAAGTCAGATGCTGATACCATTTTGGAGTTGGCATATGGATTTGCCAAGCAAAAATGCCTTCTCCGACCACTGATGCTTCCAGAATGGAAATTTCCCTGCATTCTTCTAGGTTTGAAGCAGGAAACTATGGCTATATGGATGTGAGGAGATGGAACTTTGCAATATGACCCCATGGAAAACTTTTAGACGCATTTTCAGGAATTCTCTTACTCATTGCACAAATTTAGCTTGGAGTAAAGCGAATTATATCTGCCTGATCACCTAATTAAGTGGGGGTTTATTGCTGGTTTTTTGCTTGGAATAAATATCCTAGTGGTCCTCTGTGTGTTGGTTGGTAGCACAAGTCCAGACGAGGTCTGTAGTGACTCAGACTTTTATTTCCATGACTGGGCAGTGTTGGATTTAAGTAATTTCTTACTAAAATGGTACCAGCGTAATAAACAGAGTCTTTTCAGTTTTCCCCCCTTTTATAACATTTGTGGGGTTTGTTGAGACCAAAAGCAAGATCCTGTCTTTTCCAAAAATGTTGCAGTGCAATAATGAGGGTAGTGAGAACAACCTCACTTTGCCATCACTGTATAGGTGGTTAATGTCCATTTGACCCCAGTTTCCATCTGGTTTTCCAGTTCCAGGCTCAGTACCACACCTTCACATTGGTTCTGACAGTTGGTCCTACACACAAATGCATTGGCCCTGGTGACCAGACAAAAAGCCCCCACATTTACCCCGCCCTTTGCCGACAGTCGTGTGGTCCATTCCATCAGATTTTGGGGTCAAGGCAGTCAGGGCTTAGCTGACACTTTGCAATTCATGCCTTGTAATTATGTTTCTGATGGTGTGAAGGGGCCTGAAGATGTGAAAGGCCTATTTTTAGGCATCTGAAATAAAAGAAAACAAACAAACTTAGCACATTGAAAAAAAAAGCAGTGCTGGAAAGGCAGTGTGGGAGAACTTGGCTCTGCCAGCAGCTTGGCTCACGCTGCTCTGGGTCTGGTTGTGCCATGCTTTCCTCACAGGGAATACAGCTGGCACAGACAACCTTCCCAGAGGAGTCAAGGAAACCATTTGCAAACACTTTAAACAGGTTTGCAGAATGCCTCCTTTCCCTGCTGCCCCTGCACACACATCACCCTGAAACTGACACCTGTAATGTGCTCAGCAGTCTAAGACTGCATTGAACAAGCAATGCTCAGATGGTTTTGAAGCCCAGGTAGAGATTGCAGTGGGGCATTTGAGGGCAAAAAGCTTCACTGGGAGCAGAAATCAGGAAATTTTGTTTTTGTGATAGCTGGGAAGGGAGAGATAGGGACACTTCGGTGCATGTTCCACTTCAATTGCAAAACAGGCATCTTGAAATAAGGGATCTGCACAACAGAGATTGCTGGAAACTTTTTGGATCTAGGAAACAGTTGAGATGCATGAAGAAATGAGATTAAACACCCCTGGGAAATGTTCTTTTCACTCTCATTTTTTGTTTTCTCCAAAAATTATTCCATTTCATAGAAATGTTTATGATTTTGTGGAGGGGGATGAAATTGAGACTGTTTTTCCTTGGCAATTTGCAACCACGTTTTATTCTCAGCAACTCTAATTACAATCAGCTGAGTTTGGGTTTGGGTTTACTCAAACATGCAGCCCCATTTTTTAATGACATTTGCCAGGTTTCCAGCCCTGCAATACACAAACTTCTTCAAAGGTTAAAACAGGCACGGTTTGAATTAGATGTTTCTGAGAGGAAAAAGAGGGATCTCACACCCTGAGAGAAATATCTAAGAAATCTAAGTTTTAAGATGATTGCAGAACTGCTGAGAAATTATACTACAAGCACACTAAGCACAATGCTTCAACCTCTAATAATAATTTTTGTGTTAGAATTCTAACACAATTCTAGCTCTAATTCCAAGTTGCAGTCCAAAATACAGTGGGAAGAATGCTCAGAGCAGTACTCACACTGCATGCAGGTAAATTGCAAGGCAAATTTTGCATCTGTAAGGCAGCAGGAAACATGAAGTTTTGCTGACAGTGACCTCCAGGGACTCCCAGACAAACTGTTACTGACTGTCAAGGGACATAGGCTCCCTGATGACCTAGGCACTTTCAAAACATGCAAAAGGCCTTAAGGTCCTCGGAATGGACCTTTTTATTTCTCTCTAAAGATTCCCTGCTTGTAACTCTGATCTCCAACCAGTCAGGACAAGGCATTTCACTTGCCTATGTGTTCCAGGTACCTAAAACCAGGCTGTGCCACATTGCCTTGCCCCGTGTCTTATCTGTGGTCTGGATGCAATCTCACTAAAACCAGTGGAAGCACAGAAAGCAAGAACTGCTGCCGGAATGTGGAAGGTGTGGTTATATCTAGCAGAGCTGCTGACAGCAGCGCTCCTGCCCATCTGCATGGGGAGATGTTACTTGAGCTCTGTTATCAGGTATCTCAGAGGCTGCTGCACCACGTGACGTGGGAATCTCTTTGCCAACATCCTGTCCCTAACAGCTGGTAAAAAAAGAGAAAACAGGAGGGAACTGTCCCACGAGGGGCAATACCAAAGTCAGACCTTTTTGCAGGCTTGGCCCAGTGACGAGGCTCCCAGATGTCTGAATCTCTCATCTGAAACACTCGCTATTTCAGCAACAGCCAAGAGCTGTGTGCTTCAAAAGGAAGCCCAAGGAGCAAGTCAGAACACTGTCTATCAGCTGCACTGTTGTTCCAGTTACTTTGTTTGAGCTGTTTTCCCAGGATAAATGTACATTGCCTCAGCACCACGGTGTCCATGGTTCACCAGGGCTGCGCGCACACGCAGCAAGGGGCATGGGCTGTTCTCAGCCAGAGTGTTTTTCCTTCTCTCCCTGTCTCTGTCTCATTGTGTTTAACTTTTAAGCCCTGTTTGCTCACCTTGCTAGTCAAAACAGGGCTTTATTTTTCTTTTCTACAATGTGCAGGGCTAGTGCAAGTAGTTAAGAGAAGCAAGCTGTCCTCCTTCCACAACATCAATACCCTCCTTGCCAACAATAATTATTCTGCATGGGGAGTTTTTCCTCTTATCTGCTGGTGCATGTGAGGGTGGTGGTGGTGTTAGTGATGGGATATGTCATCTCTTGATGTTTCTTGGATTTTCTTTAAATGCTATGTTTTGAACTATGAGATTAGGAAAAGGATTCTTTGCATTTGTCTGCAAATCTGCTGGCAGCTGCCCCTTCAGCATTTGGCCTGGGTCTGGCACACACCTTGCAGCCTAATTTTTTTGCACAGTGACTTCATGCCAAGATTTAACTCTCAAAGGGGTATTTCTTCACCAGCAAATGAAGTTTCAGCTTCTAATGCAGCAATGCTTTTGCTTAGACTAGCCCAGTAACCAGGAGAGGAGCCTTAACAGGGCTACTCAGCAGAAAATATCCTCAATATCCTCTCTCTATCTGCAGTGTAACCTTGGTGCTGTGATTTGGTGCTTTTACTGGCTCCAGCTGTTGCCCAGAAGTGCTCAGAACATGCAAGATAAAGCAGCTAATGCTACTGAGAAGAAAGGGAGCTTGCTTTTCTTTCTCTTCTTCCCTAGGTGTCTGTTTCCTTCCCTTAATCTGTGTGTTACTTCCCTCAGGTAACACAGGGATCTCCTTTAAGATTAATACATCCCTAGCTTTGATGGGGAACTTGAGAAGCTCGTGCAAAGGGCTTACAATCCTTTTTACAAGTCCTTACTCGGTCCAGGCTGGAGACATTTATTAATTAACTCGATTTTACCAAATTCTGGGGGCCTTGGAAACTGAATTCAGTTTATAATCTGTTTTGTGAATAGGACTCAACGGGGAACTCAGTCCTATCTCCCATCTCAGCAGGAACCAATCCCCAAACATTTATTTTCTTATGCGGCTGCCAGTCCAACCCCGTCACCAACAGCCGTGCCAGTTCAACACTGTCTGTGGCAACAGGGCTGTGTCTCCTCAGAGAGTGAGCAGGATGGAGAAATGCCTGACTTTACAGAGTCTAAGCTTCTCCTGAGATCTGGGAGGTTTCTGGGATATGCATCACCTCTTACTCTTTGTGGTATATCACCCCTGCTTCAGAAACATTTTCTGTGATGGTTATTAAGTTTCTCTCTTATAGTTTTGATTTTTTTCTCTAAGCGATGAATGATGGATCGAACAGGGAGGCTGCAGACAACATACAGAATAGTCTGCTTGCTTCACAGGTGGCTGAAGCGGAGCAGGAATTTGCTGTGCTGTGTTACGCTTCTGTTGGGGTTTTGGAACCCAAACAGAAATCAAAACTCAGTTCTACCATGGGGAGCTTTGTGTCTGGTTGGGCACAACCCTGAATGATAAATGGGTTTATAATGGTGATGATAGTGGTGATGGTGGTGAAGTCTATGCTGACGGGTGGGGACAATGACAAATGTTCCTCCTTGTGTGTGAAATACCGGGGCGGTTGCCATCCCCATGGATGTTCCATACTGCTCTGTCTAGATGCTGCCCTCACAGACTGCTGCCTCTCTCAGACCTCGTGGTACATGGCACAGGTACAGGCAGATGAACCCCTCCTTCTCCTGTCATCCACGAAGGGCTGTTGGGGGGCCCTTGGTTCACAATAAATGTCAGTTAGGATTAATTCCTGCTTCCTCAGTCTGACACTCAGGTAGCACAGGCAATTCCCTCCAGTAACCACTGTCCCTCAGCAATTCTCCTGCCCTCCAGCACAAAGTGCCTTGCTTGGATTTGACTGTGGGGAAGGGATCCAAGGGACAGCTTTGGGTCATTTGGTCTCTGATAGCGAGTGGTGGAACTGATTTCCTGGCTCTATCCTCTGCTAAGAAAGGCTCCTCTCCCCAGCTGCATTTGGAATGCAAATCTTGTTCACAGTAGATCTGTAAGTAAACCCAAACTGATTCTCTTCTGGCTCTTGAATCCCTTCTATGCTCTCTTAGTCCAAGGTTTGTGTACATGGGCTGGCTTGGCCATGGATAAATACAGCAGCTTCATATTTTGTTGCTGCTCTCAGGTCAAGAAAGCAAGGTGGGAAAGACATAATAACGTTTCTCTCACCTCCTTCACCACTATCAGAACATTTTTCAAGCACTTGCCTGTTGCACAATCAGTTGCTGACATCCACTGTGTCTGTTTTTTGTTCCCCCTCCCTCACCCCAGTTCTCTCAGCTCATTAAAATCTTCAACTCGCTGGGTCCTGAGAAGTTCCCCCTCGTGGAGCAAACGTTCTTCCCAAGCCACAAGCAGATGGTGAGTAACTTTGCTTTCTTCTGATGCCAGTATGGATGGGGTAGAAACAACAGATGCAAGCTGGGCACAGGAAATGGTGGTGGGAATGCTGGGAAGAGTCTAACCTTTACTTACAGAGAAATACTAGCTAAAAAGTGCTGTGCAAAAGGCACTGGTTGGGAACCTCTTTCCTTTCTTGCCCAGCCCTCCCCTAGGTCATGTAAGGACCCTGAAAAAATATACAAAGAGGCTCAAAGGTTCCACACTAAAGCAGAACTCAATTGTAAAACACAGTCAATACAAAGCTCATCCCTTAGAGCAAAGAATCACTCTATTCAGATAAAGTGGATCTTCCCTCCTCCTGGAATTGTTTAAAATATGTTGAGAATTTGGGACATGGGTCCTAAGAGATGTTTGTTTCACAATGTTAGTTTGCTTGGTCTGTCACATGCTCGCCATCCATGAAACATTTATCAGCCTGAAGGTACTCAGAGTAACTTGGAGTTCTTGAAAGGGTTTGTTTCAGCTTCTCATGTTTTCTTTGCACAGTGCTCTGGGGTCTGGTCTTTCTGTCAACAGCTAAACACTCAGTGCCCTGTGTGGCTGCTGGGCACTGTACCAAACTCTTAGGGTACCTTCCAAAGAAATCTGCATAGGTGCCTTTAGTCCTGGAGAACATGGCAAAGAGAGGGGCTTTGTTTAAAGCTGGTCACGGTTCTTGTTTTCCCTGTGTTAAAAGGAAGACTAGTCCTTTGTGAATTTTTGCTCCCAACTTACATCCATGAATTAGTGGCTCTTTCTACATGGCTGAGGCTTTGATGAAATCCTGTATGAACCATGACCCGCTGTGTGACCACTGGCTGGCTGAGCTAATTTCCCAGGCTTGACTGTGAACCCAAGCAGCATTGCCAGCCTGAACATCAAGGGTTCATGCGATGTCAGACTAAGGCTCAAAAATATTCAAACCCCTCTTTTCTCACACACTTGTTGCAACGCTGTGGGCCAACCACAACACATAACAGGCTGCAGGGACATGATCATCCAGGTTCTTGTGAAAAATCCCACTGCTGCCTGCTAGGTACTCAAGTACTTCGAAATGCCAGTCTTTCACCTCTCTGTTCCAATACTCTGCTCTCTACCTGCGCTGTGTAGACTACGGCACTTCCATGCTTCACAGGCACATCGTGGAGGTAAGTAGTCATGAAGTTGTATGAACATTTAAGACATAAAGAAATGGATAGTCCTTAAACAATGTGACAGTTTGTTGCACACTTCTAAGATGAATTAGTTGATAATGCCTGTTGCATTTATGATTTATGAATTGCATAATGATTTATGAAATTTTGTGACATAAGTAATGTTTCAGGACAGTTGTGACTTTGACCACCACTTCAGGAATGGTATTTTTGGAAGACATGATAAAGGTTATCATTGCAAATAAGTTAGCTAGCACTTTTAGCAGGATCTTCTTGTCTAGAAATCTGCTTCTTGGTTCCTCAGATGTAGATGTATTTGGTACCAGCATAGTAGTACTGATCTTAATTTCACTTATTTTCCATCTTTATAACTAAACACCTAACTATTACTTACTTCCAAAAGGGTAAAGGAAGCCTTTCAAACCATAGGTAATGTCATATGAACACAAACACTACTGCTGAAATGCAGGCCTGAGTAATCTGGCTTAAATCAGTGACTTTTCAACAATTTACAGAAGCAACAATCCACTTGGGCAAATTCAGGTCAGCCCTTCCCAGCTGGACGGGCCTGCCTCACGGAATGAATCTACACAGCTTTTGAATATCTTTTCTGGGAGCATCTTCACACCTTCCTGGGCTGTGACAGTCTGAGAGGCCATGCTTACACCAAGCAAGCTGCACTGCAGTCATCCCCAAATACCTGTGAAAGCTGCTTGCCCACTCTGCATCAGCTTCTCCATCTGTCAGATAGAGTGGGAAAAGGGGATCAGTATATTCCTTTCTCTTCCCTCTCCTGGAGGCATTTCCAAGCTGTACCAGTGAGCATTCGTAAAACACACTGTGGTCCTTTGATGGCTGACCCCCTGGAAGTGTTTATAACATGTGTTATGGTTTTACCTCTCTGCAATGTCATACACTTTAAGCACTTTAGTTCTCACATAGGAGACCCTCATCCTTCTATATCCAAAATTTTTCAGAGTCTACTTTCTAAACCTTTGGGTTAAACAGAAAACAAATTCAAAAATCTGTTTCATTCCTTCATCTGTGTAGAGACTAGATTTTCCAAGAGTAAAAGTGAGATACAGGAATTTTTTAACAGCAGTTCCATTTTTGTGAGCATTTTAATTTAGCTGAAAATGCTTTTTCTGAAGCTTCTTTCTCATGAGAACAGGGCATTTTTAATCAGCCTTAATAAGCCTAAAGAGAGGATACGAGATTCTGACATTTCACAGCAGAAAATAGGAACCTCTCTTCCCTTTGCCACGGGCATGTACCTTTCAGACCCCCCCATAATTATCAGTTTTCTGGAAACTGGAGCAATCTGGGAAGTGTTCTTCTGAGGACCTGTTGGTGCTACAGCCAGCCCTTGCTCTGTACTGACCTCCTATGGCAAATTAACAACTGGGAGTCATTAACTTTAAAAGGGCTTTTTCGCCTCTCCTGGGCTTATGACCACAGTAACAATTCTCAGAGAGACCAACCTCTTAAAAAGAGGGGGGGATTCCTGGAGGGATCTTTGCCAAAGCACCAGATTTGCCAGAGATGGAATATCTGCTTTGGGACCAATAAAATGGTATCAGGAAGGGGAAGGAAATTAATAAATCCAGTTGCAAATCCATTTGCGTACATTAGAAGTCGACAGAAACTAACATAAGTGAAGCAGAGACAGAATGTCTGTGATAGAAATAAAACCACTTTACTGTTTAGAATAAAAGGACACTATAAAAAGTGAACATTATGCAACATTACCTTAAAAGACAATATACATTCACTGAATATAAAATTTATAAATAACATGGAGGAAAACTGTAAACAGTGCTAGAAAATTTAGCAACAAATACATTCCTTCTGGACAAGATTTTTCACATGGGTTTGGTTCTCTCCCCAAGTTTCCATGACTATCAGGAACAGCAGAGTGGCTCTATGAAGGAAGGACAGTGTCAGAGAGAAGGAGAAGCCAGTACAAGCAAAACAGCAGCAAATGTTTAGGGGGGTTTTATGTTTTCCTCAAGCCTGTAGCCCCAGAAAGTCACACTAAAAAAGACAACAATTTTTTGCAGTTCCCTAAATTTTGTTCTGTCCTTCTACGCTATAAAGCACATTATAAGTGAGCAGTACTTTCAGAGACATCTGCAAGAATGGAAGCTCATTCTCATGGAGGCCTTTACTTCCAACAGTCTTTACTGTAAAAAACACAACAGTATGTTTCCCATCACTGTGAGGTAGCATTTCACTCTGACAAGTATGAATGGGATACAATGACAGATCTAGGTTTGAGAATAGTCCTACCTAAAGGGCCACGTAACTCTTCAAAACATGGGAAATTTAGACCTAAAAATGGCTTTTTCTTCCCCATACTGGGGAGGTGGAAGCCTCCCAAAAGAGGACTTTATTCAAGGAACTCCATGCACAGATCTCCTCCTGCTCTTTACCCCCTCCATCTTGGAAAAGGAACATAGAATCTAATCTTTCCCAAACCTCCAACATGTATTTTTGTCATTTTAACGGGGAAAACACTCTCCGGAAAGTAAGGAAAAAATATGCATAAATAAGAAACTGAACAGCTTCAGTCTAGAAATTAGCTACACACTTTAAAAAGTACTTTTTATAATGCTGGTGTGTCTAAAGCATGGTGGCAGGGAGTGTGTGTGTAAGCCTGAACATGTCCATTGGCAGGCAGAAGTGACTTAGCAAGGCAGAAGAAAAGAGAGCAGACAGAAGGGAAGAAGTCTGAGTCTGATTCAGAGCCTGTTCAATCCATGTAATGGCTTCCACTTCAGGAGTGCCTTCAGGCAGGTTCTTAATGCAAGCACAAGCTGAAGCTTAGCCCAAGAAATGCATGTCCCTGATAGCACACACAGAAACAAAATAAAGAAGCTTCCCAAAAGAAATGTATTTTCACTGGATTCTTCCCCCTCCTTTCGGCTCCACATTTTGAAAAGCCTTAACAACTGTTTCTTTACACAGCAAGGGCAAAGATTTGCCACCAAACCTCCGCCCCTGCCAGTCTAGCTGTCTGCATCTCAGAAATATTTTACCGTCTGCAAAATAAAGTGGGAATATGCTTCATTTTCTGGTAATGCATCTGCTGGTTTGTTTTGTTTACAAAGCACATAGCTACATTATATCCTACTTAGGGACACAAGTCCTCATAGTATTAGAATGCAAATATTTTCACAATAATTTGAGTGCAATACTGTGATGTCTCAGCTAGCTAAATGAATCAGTGACAGGTAAAATACGCAGAGCTGCAGTTTAATGAAAGTTCAAATCAACGCTTTACTGAATCGAGGGGCATTTTAGCCTTCCAAAGCTGTGAGAAGTGGCTGCAGCTTAAAGAGACACTGGCTTTGCCATGTCACTTTGAGCCTGAGGAGGGCCATAGCCTGCAATGCCAGCTCCAAACAATGCAGACACTGAGGGTGGCTCCATCCAGCCCTCAGTGACCCCTGCAGATTTTGTCAGCCATGCACAACTCCAACAGAGATTGTTCCACTGGGCCCAAAGCCCAAACCTATATTTTGCCAAAAGGAACAACATTCTGAACCTGGTCCTGTGACGGGTGTCATGATGCACCCTACTCTCCCTCTCATCTCCAACCTGTAATTTAGGAGTAGTCACAGGGAAGAGGACTTCTGAGAAGTGTTCCAAGTCTAAATCACAGGAAAATCCAACAGACTTTCAATGTGTTTTGTGCTGCATTGCCACTCAGAGCTGCTGGGAAAAAAAATATACGCAGCAGACCTAAGCAGCTCGTACAGCAACCCTCTGAAAATGCCCTTTAAAGTTCATGCTAAAAATGAAGCTTTTTGCTGCAACAAGTCATCTAGCAAATGGGGCATTTCAGAGGGTGTACGTCTGGCAGAGCTCTGGTAGCACACAAGGAACATAAAAACACACCAGGGCCCATCTCAGACACCCTTTCTTTTCCATTTGGCAAAGAGGTTCTAAACAATCCTCCAGTAACTGAGGTCACTGACTGTAAAATGCTGTACTGCCCCAAGCTGGAATCACTGCAACAACTTTTTCCTGCTGGTGGCAGCTCTGCTTTCTAAGTGGAATGAATGGAAGATATATGGAAACTTAAGATAAATAATCATAATAATACAAAAATGAAGTTAAGCACAATCTTCTCCCTGCCCTAGCCCTCCCCATCCAAAACTCAGTCACCCATTTTGTCAGCACCCCTTCTTCACCATCATTAAAACTTAAAATACTTTTATTTGATAAGAAAAATTATATTATAGTTTTCTTAATAATAATAAAAAAAACCAAAATAGAATGAAAAAAACTTCTCCAGTCAACAGCAAAGCACAAGACAGTAAGGCTTCTCCTCCCACATGACTGCAGGACATGGTATGAGCACATGCACAGGGCTATGCTTAACAGTGCCTAGAGGGAAACACAGCACTTGACACAGAAGGAATCCTCCGGGCAGCTGAAAATTTTATGATCCCAGACAACACTTATTAGGAGACCACTTTTCCTTGCCTAGCCCACACACACACTTCCTTTCACTACATAAACAAACGCAGCTATTGTAGCTGCAGGGGAGGAACCGTGGTGCAAGGAGTTACAGAGGAAACAACGACTGTAGCCACTACTGCAGATACACTGGAGCTTCAATATCTTAAAAGCAACTCACCGACTCGGAATGTCAATATTTCTGTCTTTAAAACAAAATCAAACCATTCTTTTGTTTATAACACCAAAAAAATTCCACGTCCTGTCAAAAATAGCTTATGTCATCATGTGTATATACATCTTAGTTCAGCAAAACACTATTTTGGCAATACTTTTTTTTTTTTTTTTACAATAAATGTTCTAGCAAGTCTCCCCTTTCCCTCTTGCACGTGATTGATTTACAGTTGTTATTTTTGCATCTGTTTGGTTTAAGGTGTTCACAAGCTGGTTTTGCTGTTGAAGCTAAGCTGCGAAAATTTCAGGGGCCAATGCTGCTCCAAACAGGATGGCACAACCCTTCATATGCTCTGCTGTAGTTGCATTTACCTCCCTGAAAACAGGGGATGGGGCCTTTGTTTTTGAAACAACAACAACAAAAATACGAAATACTCTCTCTTTTGTTCTGGGGAAAGCCAGACTTCAAATGTGCTGTTGCATTCACACTGTGACTGAATTAGCAAGGACAGTCAACAATGCTTTTACCAGATGATACGGTCAGACACACCAGGTAAAGTCTCCCACTGCTGGAGTCAATCACATTGCCAATCTCTCCTACAGAGGAGGATTTCTTTTGGATGTCATTTTGTCCAGAGTTTAGGCTGGGTTTCTTTTCATTTTGCTTCATTTGCCTGATTAATCCCATTAATGAAATCTGTTTCCCTTGAAATAGATTTGTCTATGTATTTTCAGCACTTAGTGCATGAGGAGGGGTGATGGGAAGCCAGCGCATAAAAGAATACAGTGCCTAATTGGCATAGTTTTTAGATTTTTGTTTTCCTAAAAAAATAGAGATTATATTGCTACAGCTAATGATACATGTAAGAGAGCAAGAGCTCCATCTTTTTTATTTTTTTTCCTTTTTTTTCCCTCCCATTTTTCCCTCTGGTGTGCAAAAGTAAGCTCCCAAATGTTGTCTGATCAAAATGAGTGGTATCAAAAAATGGAAAAGGTGATTACAAATTCAGTAAGGTAGCACAGACTTTTTTCTTTCCTTTCCGTTTTTTTTTTTTTTTCCTTTTCTTTTTTAAGTGTTCGAAGTGCTAGAATTTGCATGAAAATAGGCACTAATTTCATTGTCATCACCACGATCTGGTAAGAGTTAGTGTCCAAAGGAAGATCAGCCACAAGTAAGGGAGAGGGGAGATAAGGAAAGGGGTAGCTGCTCAGGGATCTGTGGCATTGATTATCGTTTTGTCTGGAGGTGCCCATCCTCTGTACCAGCTGCAGTAGCCTTCCACCCTCTGGATGCAGGCATAGTGCTTTGCTTGATATCCCGAGTGGCCGAAGTTGGAGAGCATGTCTGTCCAAATGCACTCGTTCTTGGAGGTGGCAAAGCAGGGCAAATAGTAGCAGGGCCTAATCTGCAATTGGAAAGAGAAATCAGGTAAGGCTACATGTAAAAACAACATTATATAAAATGTCTTTTTAACAGAGACAAGTGATTCAAAATTCCACTCCCTCAAACCTTGCTTACTAATCCAAACTTCAGCCTCAGTTCTGTAAGCACGTAAGCATGTGCTTAGCTTCACACACACAGCTAATTCCGTACTCAAAAGGGCTTTTCAGGTGCAGAAAAGCTGAGCTTATGTCTGTGTTTTTGCAGGCCTGAAGCCATGTGCAAAAGTCTTAGTTCCAGTGCCAGGCTGTGGGGTTTTAAGTACTCAAAATGTTTACACAGGAAAAAGGCTGGACATATCTTGCCAAGCCTTTGGTACCCAATTTCATTCACCTGCAAATGATTCTGCACGGATTCTGAAAGCCTTCCCCAACCCCAATTAATTCCAGCAGGGTATTAAAAGCAGACTCTGCATTTTTATTTGATTGTCTCTTCTCTGGTCTCAA
The DNA here is from genome assembly GCA_013400235.1 of Oriolus oriolus. Taxonomy (NCBI): domain Eukaryota; kingdom Metazoa; phylum Chordata; class Aves; order Passeriformes; family Corvidae; genus Oriolus; species Oriolus oriolus. The sequence continues at coordinate 2,045,897 of VXBT01010117.1, forward strand.
CACTAAAAATGAACTTTACTTTTTCTCTATAAAAATTGTTGTCCTCCTTTTCTCTTCCTGGCTGTTCTCCAGCACCATTGAGTATTACCAGGCAAGGGAGACAGAGTTCTTAGGCTTGAATGTCTGATGCCACCTTAGAGACACACATACCTTGCAGCCACAGCCCAGGTGATAACGATGGTTCAGTCCCTTGCGCTGGGACAGAGTCAGCCGGTCCCATTTCTCATACCAGTTGCACAGGCCAGTGTAAACCTTCCCCTCATACACCCGGCCTTGAAAACAGACACATGGTCACAAGTTAGCACTTCTCAGCTCAAGCACTTCTCTCGTTTCCTGACATTGCTAATGCTCTCAATATGTTTGGCTTCAGCCACTGCTCAGCAAATGCTTTCTTTTTATTAACTGGTTCAGGAATCTCTGGCCAGCAAGATAACAGCACTTCTGAAAGTCAGGAGTGTTGTGCTGGCTCTAAGCGCCACCAGCAACATGCAGGTTAGTAATGCTGTCAAGCTCCTTTTAACAACGGAGAAAATGAACTGACACCTTCACTAGAAACCAGACTTGGCAACTGCCACATGTCCCTCCGCCTGCATCCCCCCATCTCAGCAGCCTGCATTTCTCCAGCTCATACCAAAAACAATCTTCTATTTCTGACACAGCCCAGTAGCACCCAGTTTCCTGTGACAGACATGCCAGCTCAGGTATAAACTGAGAGCCATGGACTGTCACACAACATACTTGTCACAGCATGCCGGGGTGTAAGATACGCTTTAGGAAAGAGAGGGACATCTAGAGAGGGAAATGACTCTCAGCATTGTAGAGTACTGAACACCAGAATACTGTTGGCCATCTTAACACTTAGGAAATTGTGTACAGAGCTGTCCACACCACTGCCCATGTCCTTAGCAGGTGTATGTTTGAAACAGAAGAGGTTTTATTTATGGAGAAATACGCTGTCCTTTACCTGTAATCAGATATTGGTACTTGTTGACCTCCAGCTTGACTCCACAAAGACTCTCAGAGGCTTCTGTGTAGATGTACTGAACGTGTGGCATTATCTGGAAGCCCCTGTACATCTAGAGAAAGAATAAAAATGCTTTAAGTCTTCTTAAGAGGACAAATTTCACTTAAGGTTCTTTACAGTCTACGTTCCTATTTTGTGGTGGTAAGCAATAAATTTTCTGGTTTTTACAAGAGTGAAGGAATAATTACACTGGCTGGACTCATGGAAGTCTCCCCACCAGATCTGCTGGTAAAGCAGAAAAACCACCTGCTAACGAGCCATTGCAATTCAGCACAGGGACCAGTTTTTCCCATTCATATTAGTTCCAGTGGCACCGAGTGAACAAAGCGCCAATGCTGCAAGCTCTGCCAACATCCTGAAATTTTTTTTCCCCTTATAAAGGTCATAATTAGGGAGAAATAAAATTAGTTCAAGCTTGGAATCTTTCTCCTCTATGTGCTTTAAACAATTTCTTCCAACCTAAGGGCTTTTTCTTTTAAACAATTCCCCTATTTTCCAATGTTGCTGCTGTAAGAGTTTCAAACCTTTGGCGCTCGATCTAAGTCATCAAGCCAGACACCTCCTTCTCAAACGCGTAGCACACGCAACTCCTGCTGACCTCAGCAAGGACTTAATGTGTCTCTAACTCAATGAATGCAGACATTGAATTCTACACCATCTTCTAAAATTAGTCCCGTACTGATGGGCGCCATAAAGAAAATATCGAGTATACATAATTCCACTGCGCTTCTCCTCCTTCTTCATAATCTTTCTTGCAGCTCAGTTTAATCGAAACATGAGCCCACAGATACACTGGCAGTTGGATTCAGTCAGAAATTAGCACATGTCCCCATCTGACCTGGCCTTACTGCCACAATTTAGAGAAACTCATGCCCACCTGTTAGCAGCACAATGAAGTCTTTGCATTGCAATGAAACAACCACTGCATGTTTACATTGGACCCATTAAACATATCCTATTTTTGAAACACAGAGCATTATTTCCCTGAGAATTTCATCTTTAAAATTTGTTTGTCTTTTCAAAGCATTCAGTCACTCTTTTTTCCGCGCCAACTCCATGAATGGCCAATATTTAGAAGTTAAAGAAGAAACAACAGAAGTCAGAGAGAATCAGTTTCCTGGCATTTCCCAGCCTATCCTCTTCTCTCTCAGCTTGACTGATAGACAGCACATTCACATTCAGTTTAGCAGTAAATATTAATGTCAGGCAAAAGAGGACCAAAAAATCCCAAACAATCCCAGAGCTATAAATCCTTGCCTCTGTGTCACCTAAGCTGTAGTATTCTTCTCCATAGCTGCATTCTATTTCTTGAAGTCCCCTATTACCCCCAGAGTATTTCACCATTCCCCTACCTCCTTTAAAAACAACAAATCTTTTTCTTTCTGAAAGAACATGTTCATTTAACATATTTTATGCTCAGCCCAAATACTTCCTATAAAACCATAAAAAACTACTACCGATTCTGCTATGCTGAGAGGCCAAATTATCTTCGGAGCATCTACAGAATGTCAGCCAGGTGATTTTTTTTCTCCTTAGATAGATTGCCCTAATCAGCATGATTTTGTAACAGTATCACAACTCAGTAACAGCACTGCTGGGTACAGTAAAAGACACGCTCAAGAGTTTGCATTTTCCAGTCTTTCTTCTACACCCAGCTAATAGGCAAGGCAATTATTTTTTTAATTAATCACAGCGTATGAACAAAAACTCGTAGATCACGCTTGAAATATGACATTGTGTCCCTAAGTGGCCAAAGTCTTCCAGTGGATATGGAAGAAGTGAATTTTACCTAATCTCCGCTTTATCCCTGCAATTTTCTTGGTATCGAATGACCTACTCAGATTTTCCAATCCAGTCAACATAGCTGGAGATCTAGATTCTGGCACAAGCATCCAGTCTGTCCTTGGATGAGTTATTTAGCCCTCAGCACAATTTTGTTTCTTGCCTCCCAAGGGTACTGTGAGGAAAGGCACATAGAATAAAAGTCACGTGTTCAGACCCCATTCTAGTGGGTGTCACACCAAGAAGCTGGGATAACAGTATCTAAGCAGATAAGACTAGCTAAGATAACAGCTGGGGCTGCCCAGTCCCTCCAGGCAGTGCATTATTAACACTGCAGAGAGCTGCACACTGTGCATGGCAGTGCAAGGGATCTGTCACTCACAGTGCTGAGCTCCCAGTAATGTTGGACTAATTAAGAATCTGTGTTAAAAGGTCTGCACATGGGCAGGCACACTTGGAGCCCTTTCTTCCTCTTGCCCACAGGGCTACAAGCTACACTAATCATTCCTCTGGGAAGCTGCTCAGGTCCTTCCTACAGGACTGTTACAATCATCACTTTGTGCATCTTCTGAGCCATCAAGCCCAACATGACTGACTATGAAGTAGCCAGTGATGCTGAACTGGAGCTTGTTTTTCAGCTCCTGGACCTAATTTCCTGTTCTCATTACCATCAGGGACACCACTGTCAGGGCTGCTGAAGGAAGCATACTCAGCCTCTCAGAAAGCACTTCCGCTCAGCCCTCAGTGACCCACACTGATGGCAGCCACTGCCACACTGACTGAGCCCATGCTGGGGCACACAGGGCCTGCCGCACCCTCTGATGACAGAACAAAATTCACCAGGACCTCGGTTCTCGGGGAAGGAAAAAAGAAAGTTTGGCAAGGGGGAATCTTCTACAGATGCTCGCTGTCAAAACAAATAAAACAATACCTTGAGCGTTATTTTGGATACACAAAGTGTCTTGGAAGTGCTGATAGACTGGTCAGAAGAAACCCAAGCATAAAGCTAGCCTCTCTCCTAACTGCTACCCTCGGAGTTCTCCTGTCCCCACAAATGTATTTTTGGAAGCATAATAACAGGGAACAAAGTATTAGCAAGCATGACATGGTGATGTCTGCAAGTGCTGCTCTATTTCCATCTGTGTCAGCATTCTCCTTAGCAGCCCCCATACTGCCTCAGAAATGCACAGGCAAATCCTGTGGAGGCTCCCGCTGCTTAAACAACTCCATCCTGTAAAATTGTTCATGACGTTCCTCCCTCTATCCCTCCCTTGTGAGGTTGCACTAGATACCAAGAGCTGGGAGTCACACCTTGTCTAACCTTCAGCTACCTCAAATGTAGGCAATTCACATGAATTAGGCATCCTCTCTAGTCAAATGCCAAGAACAGACACCTCCAGAACAACTCAGCCCATCCTAAAATAGCTGTCTACAACTTGTGGGCTGAATTACACTTTGGTGGTTCCTCTCTCTATCCACTGACAATCAAGAAAGCAGGAAAGACTCAACACCCCATTTTAGTCTGTCTAAAATTAAACTAAATTAATCCTACCCCACTTCTTTCCTCTTGGGACTATCACATTTCCCCCCATAGAGTCATTTTACAGATAAGCAACAAACCAAGGAAAGTCTCCTTGCTTCTGGCAGTCTGTGCAGGGTGCTGTCATGGTCAGCCAGGACTGTTTGTGCTCATGGAGGAGAAATATCTTATCTCCTTGTTTCCTTTGCAGTTTCCTGAAATAGGCTTGGGCCATTCTCAGAATGCACTGCAGGATCACAGAACATGTAGGGGTTAGATCAGTCCTGTGCAGATTTATGACACGTGATCTCCAAGTATTCTTGTATTATTTGAGAAAGCAGTGGGGAGAGGCAGAGGTTGCTTGGAAAAGCACAAGGCCTCTTCAGACAACAAACCTGAATGCTAGAAAGCCTGGCACTGTTCTGTCCCTGTGGGCTGACCTTGTGCTCCAGTCCAGGCCCCAAGCTGGTTTAGTTGTGAAATGCAGCAACAAGTTCAGGAATGTTAGTGAGATCAAGAATCTAATGTGGCAAACTCCAAGGAGCCTGTGAAAGAGCTATGGAGATTGTCTGTTGCCCTTTAAGGCTTTCAGTGCTTTCCACAGGCAATTCAGCACACACTGATAGACGAAATGGCTTGTTTATTTTTCACCTGCAGGTGCAGAAGGGTTTATGCAGACTGACATGTTAGTTTTATCTTCAGAGTTGTTCCCATGCAGCTGTGCAGAGCTATAGGCCTCCTTAGTTCTCCTTTTAGCAGGAGGACAGTCAGCTTTCACTGCAGCAAACAAGGGAGAAATTTGCTGCGTCACTCTGAACTCCCCCACTGTATGGATCTAAATCCCTCTTTATACTGAAGTCTCTCAGCTCAGCAGAAAGACAGCAGGGTTTCCAAAGAAGACACTTGGTTTGTTTGTTTGTTTATGAAGAACTATGTCCTCCGGACATTCCAGTCCTACTGAGCACTTTGCTTCAGGTTCCTTCCTGCCAAAGGTCACAGTTAAATGTCCAGTGCAACATCCCACCAGCCCACCATCTAAGCAGCAAACATAAGGGCAGTTTGACCAACACATGATTTCCTCTTTAAAAATCCCTCCTGCTTTTGTTGGACACATAGCTTCCTAACAAAACACTGTGGAAATGCTCCTGCAGAAAGGCCCTGTGCTGCAGAATAACCCAATGAAAACAGCCAGGACAGGCTCAGGTGTCTTTCTTAGTTAGAAGAGGGGCAGTGTTATGGTTGGTAAAGGGTAGTAGTTCATTTCAGGGACTACCATTGTTCTAGATCACTGCTGCACTCTGTTCATGGCCATATGTTAGAAACGAAGCATCAAACTCTTGGCACTGAGAAGGAGGGAAAGTGGTGGCACTGGACAGACCAGGATGAAATCACAAAGAGAAGTTGATGAAGCCACTGCAGCATGTGGACACTGGGTAGTTTTGTGAAGCAGGGTACAGTTGCAGAGCTGGAGAGTGACAAAACTGGAGAAGAACAGCCCAGAGTGCTGCAAGCCTGATGAGGCCAACAACAGCCATTAAAAAAAAAAGTGGCAGTGTTGTCTCATTATTGCCAATACAACCAGTTGCCTCCTTTTGGTTTTTTTTTTTTACAAGTATGTATTTCCTTTGGAATCTTCCAGAGAAATTTTTAAGGTTAAGGAAGTCAATAATCCCAGCACCTCACACCCTCCTATTCGAAGTGCAGGCATTCCAGTCCCGTGGAAGAGCCATGCTAGGACCAGACTTGGCTACGTGCATGGTTTTGCGACAGCTTATGAAACAGGCTTTGCATCTCCTCCTCCCCGCTTTCCTGCTTAGCTATAAACTGCCTTACAAAGACAGTTACTGTTACAAGGCAGGCAAGTGACTGGTTTTTTCTGAACCTTTACTTTGTCTAATATGTTTCAGATTTCTGCAGTCTCTGCCAAGCTTTTCCATTCCCTTTCTCTTTTTTTTTTCCTAAAGACATAAACCAGTCTTATGACTGAAATGGCATTGCCAAGAAAAACAATCTAGGGCTGATTTTTAGCATTACATAACAAGGGGGCAGTTTAAGAAAAAAAACCAAGTCCAAAGCAGCAGGTTGAGTGCAGTTTGTGCAGCAAAGAATTAGAGCTCTGAAGAAAGGAACTAGAAGAAATCAAGCAACTGGTGTGGTTCTACCTCTTTTCATCTCTGAATCAATACTTTACAGCTCTTCTGAGCTGACAATACTTAAAAGCTACAGCGCTCCATTTAGCTTTATATAAAAGCTTCACTATATGATTTTCATTCGTTTTGTATATGGAAAAAACTGCCGTAATCCTAACTGGTGGTCACAAAGAAAGCAAGGAAAGAAGAGAATCGAGCGCCCTCCCAAGGCTGGCAGACCCCCCTACCATAATTTCCTTTTAATGGAAGTGCTGCATGGAAAAGCTGACGTTTCCAGTCTAACACGGTGCACGTTGAACACAAAACATGACTTTAGTACCTAGGGAAGACCATCTGGCATCTTTTACTACTAGAAATTTTAAAATAATGGAAGAATTCAGGTATTCAGCACTGTATGTCAGGAATGATCTCTTCCTGCTCCTTTCCCCTCTTCAGGGAAATTTCTACCCGTTTCTGGTTTCCTTCCATTCAGTATGGCCACTACAAAAAGTTGAGGTGCTGATAAGTATGCAAAGTGTTTGTTGTTATGTGTTAATTAGACTCCTTACCATATCTACTAGCCCATGGGAAATGCTTGCAAACATACCTTCATCTGCTTGACCGTGTATCGCATCGTTCCAAACGGTCCATCTTTCATGAGCTTCTTCCCCACCACTTTAGCTCGGATCACTGTCATAAGGGAGGAGAAAATACAACAAATTATAGACAACTTTACACAACATTTATGCTATAACCTCCACTTAAAAAAAACCCCATAGAACTGTTTAGATAAATTATCCTGTAAAATAAACAAAACTCCAGGTCAACCTTCCTCTCAATTTATTCTAACCCTCACACACAGTGAAGGCATGTAAAATGGGATGCCAAAGCAGGTATTTATTTAGAGGAAATCCAGTTCTGTGTGAAGAATAAGAACAAGCATTATTTGTGGTTAAATCTCACTGAAATCTGCAGAGCAGACTGTGTCTAGGACCAAGACAGATTAAAATCTTTGCACCAAGCCAGCGGGATGAAGTTTGTGATGTATTAACTCTCAGCATACAGGATGATGTTTAACAGGATACTACTTTTAAATTGTTCTTTGTGTGCCCAGTGCAGCTTCTGTTTCCCAATAAACACAACAACACAGTACAGTGCACTGGAATATCCCATATCTGGGGATTTCACTACAACTGCCACCTTTGAGGTACCACAAAACTAACAAATGCTCCCTTGAACAAACAGCTGCAGTGCAAAGCCAGATTATTCAGCAACCACTAAGTGTCCAGGGAAAGCTGCCAGGCCAGCCAGAAGTCACCTGGAAGACAAACGAAAGCGGACCCATCAGATCTTGTGTCCACTGCACTGCATTTCCTCATGGATACCAAGGGGCAGTGTGTGCTCTGTGGCACAGGTACTGCCACTGTACCTCAGATGCACCACAGCAACGTCAGCTGAGCCCAAGCCACCATAGATAAGGATTCTGAGGTCCCATAGATAAGGATTTGTTTTAATCTAGTGGGAAGTTTACAGTCAGTGCTTAATGAAGAGTCCTCTTGCTCATCTAATTTTGGGGCATTCCACACACACACAAAAGAAAATTTAAAAACCTGTTCTAGCAATCCTCTTTGAAAAAGTTCTGCAACCACCTGTTCATCTCAGTACAGGAGCAAAGCTTAGGGACATGGCAGGCATTACCCATTTTAATCCATCACAGAAAACCAACAAAAAGCAGGGAGGTATAGAAGGGAGACGAAGAGGTAGAAGCAGGAAAATGCAGTGAGTTATTTGCATCACAGCACTATCCAAAAGTAGCAACAAAGTCAGGGATAGATTTTGCTGGATATATAAGACATTAAACAAGCATCTTGTTGTGTATTAGCTTATTTAGGTTTCAAACATCTGTAGAAGCCTATTGAAAGAAATGGGAAAAAGAGAAGACTAAAGTTTTTTCACTACCTAGGTCCAACTAAGGAGGCAAAAAGCTTGTCCCAGCTTTCTGAATAATCAGAAGAACAGATTTAAAGGAACAGACAGGTCTGGTTTTACACACCAGTTCCTGGACCTTGTTCCATGAGGGTGGTGTGAAATGAAGACAAATCCACTCTGCTTTGATTTGTATCATGTGTTTCAGCCAGACTTGTCAAAGGAATTTTTAACTAGGTAAGACAGTCCTGGCTTCAATTCAAAGAACCAACAAAACCTTCATTCACTGAGTATAAAACTTAATTTTTTTTAAACTTCTATTTCCCAATGGCAGTAAAAGCGATTTTATTGATTTTTCTATTTAACAAGTTGTTCCAACTTCAATTTACTCATCCTCAATATTTAGTAGCTATATTGAACTGTGTGCTTGAGGACTGCAAATATCTTTAAAGAACTAGCTTCCTCCACTCACTGCCCACAACCACAACCATCAGCAAAGCTACAGAAACCAGACTGTCCAAGGGTCAGTGAGAAAGAACACAATTCCTTAAGGCTTTGTGAATTCCAGGACAGCTCACTAACACTGGAGTCTATAGCAGAGAGTGTCAAAAGTCTTATCTTCATCTGCTGATACACCGAAATTGAAAAAACTGGTGTTTGCCCAACACATCTAAAACCAACAAAGAAATCTTATATCTTATTGACAATGCTAAGAAATATACTAAAAGGCAGTATTACAAAATGCTAGGGTTTCCAAACCAGAACACGTAACACCAGTTAGCATATAAGATGACAAGCACATTCTCAGTTGCTGCCAAAATACCTAAATAAACATTTTCTTCATGTATTTCACTGCTACCTTGTCAGTCCTTTGACTTCTAGTTAGGGTACCACATCCATTTCAGACAGAAGCTTTGATTTATGGACTAATCAACAGCTTCACCAAATATTCAAAATGCATATCTCCACTAGCACGTAAGAGCATTCCAATTTCAACTAATTATACCCTTGCAAAAAAGTAGAAGGGTCTGTATTTTCATATCATTTTTCCCCAGTAAAGTTGGAGAAGAAAATCCATCCTAGCAAATTCACTTAGAAAAGCCATGACAAACCTTAGTGTGGGCTGTCACTTCAAACCTTTTGTAAATGGGTCAAGCCCTCTGTTTTTCTGAGAAGTTGCCTTTATCACACCAATGGTAACTTTTCCAGCTAAGTTCTTTTCTTTACTGAAGAGCTAGAAATGAAAAAAGAACCCACCCTGCAAAATTTTTCCCACATTAAAGGAAAAATCAAGCTATTAGCCAAGGAGCAGAGGATATTCAAAGTTAAGTCTATCACCTGTAATCCCACCCCTGAGGATTAGATGCCTCTTAGCCACCGTAGAGAAATGCTGGATGGACAGGACTGCTCAGAGGTTGCTCTTGCATGTGTAGCCTCAACCCCCTAAAGCTCCACACGTGAGAACCACTTGTACACCATGCTCATAGCAGAGCTCCAAGCTGCACATCTGCAGCCATGTGCTTCCCAGTCCCTGTCTTTGCTCCTTCAAACCACCATTTCCCAGTTATATGGCCACTCTTCAGACCTGGCCAGAAAATAAAGAACATTGCTCCTGACTGAGCAGGGGCCATGCATACTTGTCAGAGGGACTTTTCAGCCTCTGCAAATTATCTGAAATTTACACCATTTCTGTTGCAAATTCAGTCCACGTTAAGTTAATGAAGCCGACTGTTTACTGCTGCAGACTCCTGCTTCTTGAGCAGAATGAGGCAAAAGGTGCTGTGACTGCTCTCCTGAGCTCCTCCCTTCTCCTTGAAGCGCTATTACAGTCCTGCTATTACTGATGGGAAACTTTATCCCACACAAGTGGTCACCAAAATAGCTGCATATTTTTAAACCGCAATTCCTTTGAAGCACTGCCTATGAAAATACTCCAAGATGAATGTTTCTCAGTACTTTGGGGTTTCAGGTCGAGTCACTTTGTGGGACTGCAGCAGTTGGCAAGGTCTCATGAGTGATTTGTAATTATTTATGAAAAGCTAAATTAGACAAGGATATAAATCTTGATAAGATAACCATGGCAGCCATGCCATGATACAAAGAGGAGAAAACATATGTACTGCTTCTCAACATTTGACATGATTTAAAAAATTGAGGGAGAGAACATCTCCTTATAAAAGTTAAGAAACCAGGCATTTAGTTGATACTCTTAAAAAAAAAAGAAAATAATAACCTGCTGTGTTTGAGGATTCAAAAAATGCACCTAAGAATGTATCACAAATTATTAATGTATTTACCTCTTTTCCCTGCCTTTTTGTGTTTTTTATTTGGGTTTTTTTTTAATGTAAACTAGTGTGGTAGTTAGGAAAACAGAGATGGCTCAGATTTGCCAGGACTAGTATAGTGACAGCAGCTGCTGGTTTGTGCTTCCCTGGCACAAACTGTCTGCAGGTGCATGTATACATATAAATACAGGCAAAAATCACCTACATCTTTTCCACATGTCACTGGATGAGGTCCTATAAAGGCAAACAAATCAGAAAGGGCATAGGAGAAAAAGGACATACATGACCTTTTATTTGCCCATATGCATACATGTCTAACTGAAGTACTCTTTAACTTATCACTTACTCCGTGGCCATCTTCTCAAGGATTCATAGGGAGATTAGGCCTAAAGGCAAGACATGAAGCAGAAGAGGACGCTGACTTTACATCTGAGATGGCAGAAGGCATTCTTTTCACGAGTCAAGGAGCAGAAAAACAGGCAATGAGAGATTAAGACATTCCCTTGCCAAGCTGAGGAAACAGCACGGTGAAAAGACTTGTAGCTACCAAGTAATTTCATCCAGGCACACAGGAACTACTACATGTGTGGTAGCTCTTTTTCCCAACTGAAAAGCAAAGGCATCAAATGTCCTGGTTCAATCCAGCCCATGTCCTTTATCGGGGCCAGCCACTAGATGGTGACCCTGTCCCAAATCTTAGCTTCCTCTGATGAGAGGGCAGCAGTACAGACCCAAGCTAACACCACCAATCCCAGCTGCTTGCTCAACTGCACCATGAGAACCAGATGCTTTCACGCAAGTGGGCTGGTTGTCATCCATAAACAGCATTTTTAATGGAGGCACACCCTTCAGAGACTAGGATTTGCTCCAAACCCATTTCCCTTGTGACCAATTACCATGAACGGCTCAGGAGAGTAACAACTGCTACACTTCTCATTATTGTTTCAAGGATTTATTTTATTGGTATGCAATATGAGTATTTTTAAGTGAAAGCTTTGGCTGAGATGCATGCTCACTGCTTTTAAGTGAGTGAAGGATGTGGAGGATTCATGTTGTTTACTAATGGAGACACATGGGACAAGTTATTCTCCCAGGCCATTTTCTGACATCCAAATAGTGGCTAAATAAAATATATATGGAGTAGCAAAGTGACTGGAAGGCTGAAGAAAAGTTCCTTCTGTCCTGAGGCCACTGACTACACCAACATCTAAAAACGCTGCTTTAACACCGGACACGTGACATGCCAAGGAGGATGGTTGCCATTTTATTAATCCAAAGACTATACAAGGGTTCACTTCCAAGAGCAATTTACTGTGACCTTTTTACCAGCTTTACTAGCAGCTCTCTCATTTGATGTGCCTCACAAGAACTCCTTTCTATGCTGGTACATGCTGGAGGGCTCACATCACACAGGGCTAAGGCAGCTGGTGTGTTTTAGACTCCTGAGCATACCTAGCACACTACTGAAATATTAATGCCATTTATGGGGGTGTCTCCTAATGCGGTCAAGGCAGGATGCTTTTACACACAGATTTTCTAGTACTGGTGCTGATGGTGCTGCTAAGATGGAATTGCTGTCTCCCTTGCTCACTCTCTCTCACAAGATGCATGCCTTTTCCCCACTCCCCCGGCTGATCTGTTAGCAATTACTACCAACACTCTTGGCTGCCCTAAAACCAGAGGACCATAACTAAGGTGGATGGTGTCCTTTGAACTGGAAGTATGGCCCAACTGTATGCAGCCTCCTGGGAGGCTCTATTAAACTGTCTGGCAGCTGCAGGCTTCTATGAGCAGCAAGTAGCTGGTGCCTGCTTTACTAGGGGGAAGAGATAGCAGCCCTTCACCCATTCCTCCACTTCCACAGCAAAGCAGAATGGAGAGGGACATAAAGATTACAGCAGGGGATTTATGAAGAGGGGAAAAAGCCAGAAGCCTCCAGTCTGTTTGATGATCTGTTAGTACTGAAAGTCACTTCCTCCACAGCCAAAATAGAATTCTTTTACAAATCAGTGTTGAATTTGAAGGCTTCTTGAAAAGCACAAGAAGGCTGAAAAAACACCATGGAGGAGCTTTCTTTTGCCTCATTCCATCATGACCTTCAGCCAAAGCCAAAAAAGGCAAAATAAACCTCTTTTGCTTTGTCTTTGAAGAAGTCAAATCCAGCTGTGCTGGTACGCAGCATCACCAAAGAACTTCATCAAAGAAGAAAAAAAAAAGGTAGTGAAGTAAGAGGTTCACTACTGGATGCATTCCTTTTGTACCCTGACTAACAAACTGGTTCCCATTATTGGCAGTCCAAATCTTGACTTCTTGTTTTTCGAAGTGCTCCCAGGAACACTGACTGAGAAAGAGCACCTTCTCAACACCATTCACCTCTGCCAGTCAGTTGCCACACAAATATCACATTGTAAAGGACTTGTGTTTACATCAGCAAGTGTGTTGGTAGCTAACAATAAAAGTCTAAATAAAAAGAGGAAAGCAAGACACAGATAACTTTCCTTCCCATGCTCTAACCAGAATTATGACATTTACTTTTGGCCTTTGTTTCCCAGATCCAAAAGAACTTCCCCTGTCTGTGGCATGGCAAGTCTGTTTGAAGGCCACCCAAATAAAAGGGGAAAGCAATTAAATGGGTTCGCCCAGGCCTAAGCCCTGTATAAAACAACTGATCACAATTACACTCTCTAAATATTAACCACACTTCCTATCCCTGCAGATTTCCTGAGAGTCTGTTTGCACAACATGCACTGCTGCTTGGTTTCTAACACTGCAAAATAAGGAGTGATACAAATTTTTCATACAAGACTTTGATTGTGTCAGACCTTCCATCACCTCGAAAAGTATAAACTGCTCTGGAAGGGCTTTGCTTGGGAGAAAGCTAATCCTCCCAACAAGACCATAAATTAAAGAAACAAGGTTGCATAAAACAACCAAGCAGAACTTGGTTAGTGCTTGGCATTTCACCTGTAGCTCATTAGCTGGATACAACCTTTCTGATGGCAGCAGTATCAAGCATTTTTCTCCCTCCCTATATGGTGCATCTCACCCTATGGAAGTCCAAGCACCCTTTGAAATACATTAGAATCAGAGAGGAACAAGAGATCTCTGTTAAATAAGAATCTGCAAATTCTCTTCTGGACATTTCTTCCAGGCTCCTATATGCAACTTGGTTAAAGACTCTCCAGCTGCCCAGCACTGCCCCTGCATTTAACCCCTGATGTTAGTTCCCTTGCTTCCCCATCATACACACTGTTGGGGAGACAGAGGGAAGACTGAATGGAGAAGGAAGAATGGATGGATCTAAAATGCATTTATATCCATTTAGAAGATCCAAGTAGAATCTCTTAGATCCATATGTAGATGTTAGTACATGTGAAAACTAGCTTCAGGAAATATCTCATGAAAAACACAGAGAAGCTAAAGGAAGAAAAGAAGAAAAAAAAGCACTGTCTGCTGTTCCCAGCTATTACACCTACTAAACTCAGTGAAGCCAGGTAGACATAAGAGATTAGCTAGAGCTGAGTTACTGGAGTTACACGCATTGCTGGGTTAGTCTCACAGCTTGCATCAACAAAACATTCTAGGTTTGCTATAGATCTAAGCAGAGACACTGCAAACTACATCATGAGCATGCCTACAGCACTGAGAACTCTCTGGTGAAATAAAAAGAGAAAACAATGTCATTCCTGCCAACTAGACATTTCTCTGTCTCCCTTTCGGCAGGCTTTTTTTTTTTAACTTTCCACCTATATTTTTTAACTAGTCACTGGAAGCTGAATTCAGGCTAAAAGTGAAAAGCAGTAGGCAAGAATCAGAGAAAAGGAAGGCGAAATGATAGAAGTGGAGGGAGGAGAAGGGAGTGCCTCATGTACAGAGCACAGTAAAGGCGTCTCGCATCTCTCTCCAAGGAGTGTTTTCAGCAGAGTGCATTTTGCCTCGTTCTGTGTCTCTGACAACTGCCAAAAGCAGAAATGCTTTCAGCCAAGGTTAGCAGTGTTGGAAAGATAGTTGTCAAAACCAACACACAAAAGCACTTCCAAAGCCAGCTTACAACACTGGATAAAAATAACAAGCGTATGACTCAAAGCAATACTCAGCTCAAAACACCTTTTCCATTTCCTTTTGTCTACATAAAGATTGGTGCAACAGAATAAGATTTAGTTCAGCCCTCTCTTCCAGATCAAGTACTTCTTGACACAGTACATAGAGGACCAGGGGAAGTCAGGCTGAGACAAGGCTCTGGTTTCCCACAGTTCTTTGGAATTGTTCAAAGGAGCCACAGGTCTAAGCTTTCCACTCGGAGAATATGGCAGAGCTGATGTGAGACCAATTAGGGGCAAATGGAAACCATATGCGATTTTAATGAAACAAGAAGCTGGTGCACATAACTTACTGCTGCAGGAGCATTTACTGCCTGAAAGGAATGTGCATCTGGCATTGATCGTTTCCCAACCCATCAAGTGAGCAGTAACATGGAAAGCAAATTGAAGCATATGATGAGAGATGAATGGCCTAAAGAGTACAGTTAGGGGAGCAGCCTCTGCAAGGAGAAAACATGTCCTTTGCCTGTGATTTAGTGAGAGAGTTGTAAGTGAGGCTGATCTTCCATTTCCACGGATCATGATGATAAACTGCAAGAACGAGTGCTAAAGTGATTAAAATGGATCGAGTGATATTTTTAAGAACCTACTACAATCACAGAAATCCCGTTCTGATTCGCATGGGGCAGACTTTATCTCTCTTGAGACCATGGGCACTCCTTACAGAACAAAGTACTGTTGAGACTAAACAAGGGTAATATACAGTCCTCAAATGGCGTTGCTTTCCGGTGTACACCAAAATGGGTACACAATGAGATTTCAGGTTGAAGAGGCAGTGTAGACACACTCTTTTGAATATTTTATTGGATTTTTTTTATTTACTGTAAATTACCCAAGACATTTCAGTTCTGCTGAGAAAGTGAAGTCCCCAGCCTGCAAAGTTGTAGACAAGTTGCTTTACTGGGCTACAGTCATTTCTTCGGTAGGCTGTTGTGTTGCAAGTTGTTATCAGGTTTCAGAGCAAACCCACTGTCTACACTAAACAGCCAAGAGATGGCTCACATACATCAAAAGAGGAGGTGAGGGAAGACACTCTGATCCAGGACTTGACCAGTGAATGTCCAGGGCTTGAACCTCGTAGATATTATTTCAAGTAACAATGAGACTTCTGCAGAACCAGACACATAGAACTGGCTTATCTTTGCTCCTTAGTGCTAGTTTTCCCCTGAGGTATAACCAGAGTTAACAAGCATCATAAATTCATCACTGTATTTTTTTAAGGATGCAGTAGAAAAAATTTTGAGCCAAATCTGCCAATTTATTAGTCTTTCTTAACCTACTGTGCAATCCATGAGCCAACTGGGCACCAAACAGTTCAACAGGAGGAAGAGGAGGAGGAAAGACAGTCCTGCTAAAGAGAACATCTGAAGGCAGTTTTCATCTATGCATTAGAAACAGGGCATCTCTGACAGCCCATGTAAGCCTTTCAAAAGAGGGATTATCAAAAGCCACAGGCCTGGACACTCCCTGCTTCATCAGCTTACTTCAGAGGACTGTCCTTGCTTCAGCACCTTGCCCATCTGGGACGGGTGCCAGCGTTCTGCAAGGAGGCTGCACTCCACTGATCACATGGTTTATGCTCAATTTTGCACGTAGGAGCTAGAGAGGAAGAACTGTTTGGGAACATGTATAGATTTCAAGGGTACTGGGTGGGCCTGCAAATTCCTTCCTGCATTACAAAACTTGCACTAAACTGACAGGCTAAGCAGCTGTCCACACCAGAGAGGTATACATATTTAACCAGGTCAGGCCTACATGTGCTGCTCTGCTGCTCCTATTTGCACTGGGCCTGACAGGACCCAGTATTTGGTCTGCCAGACCCTGGAATTAAACCTGCATTCAAACAATTTCCCCACTGAAAAGAGTATCTTTGCTCACCATTCTCAAGACGTCATCAGTTGTTCTGAAGCTGCCAGCATCTGCAGACTGCTCACATACAGTGGACACGTCCATGACACAGTTCTGGTTATGTCATAATGCTTAAGGAATTTACTAATTGCCCATTTTATTAATGTCTGTTATGTAATCACAGTAATTACTACTATGTAGCTAATCTTAGGTACGTGAAGAGTTTTACCCTGGAGTCTGAGCACCATGTAAAGCCTTAGGTGTAGCACTCAGATCCTGATTCACTGTTCATTAAGAAAGTAGAAAACTCCCCTGAGTCCTGAATGAGCCTCACATACCACAGTTCCCAGCAGCCTACAGGTCAAGGTCAGGCAATTTGACTAATTTGCCCACCTATCCAGAACTTTCCAGAAGTCCATGTAATGCCCTGTCATAACTGCATTCCAAAGCATCATCCTTCATTTTCGACCTTAGAAGGCCTGAAGAACTAAGTGTTGATTTGTTGTACAAATCAGGTTAAAAAAAAAAAAAAAAAGAAGAGAGTGATATGAGACATCTCATAAAAGAGGTAATGAGAAGACCTGGAATTGTAAAAACATCTACAAGCAACAGCTCTTTACATGAGTAACACAAATGCTGCACACTGTACATCCTCTGGCTCTGAAGGCAGGATTTTCTCAGTGCAGTGACACAGAGCACTGACAGCAGAAAAGGTAGATAGCTGATGGCCAGTCACCTTTCTTCTTCAAACAGTTTGCTCAAACTCCCTGACTGTCCTGCTCACAAACTAGCCTAAGGTATTCCATGGAAACTGCAGTGGAGAGAGAAACAGTACAACCATCTCAGTCTTCTACTACCCACACTTCCTTCATACATACTGTTCATCAAAATTTCATGTCCATGAAAAACCCAGTAGACCATAAGCAAAATGGATTTCCAGAAGTAGTGTATCATTACTTGGATGCTTATATGCATCCTTGGTGCTGCCAATGACCTATTAATGTGTTAGGACTCTCAGCCAGACTTCTGTAAGCACAGAGAACACACTGAATGGTTAAGAGTGCCTGTCTACCATGAATTGTTGACTTCTTTTTTTGCACAACAAATATTTATACAAATTAAAGACTAACCCATGTTGTTTTATTCTTAGACAGTATTGATAATAAGTGGGTTTTAAATTGAAATGCTCAAGTCTGACCCTATGAATCTGGTGGAGATTCACTTAAAGTGAACATACCAGTCACTTATCTCATCTGTGCTACTGGAGTTTGAGAGCTTCTGAAAGAATTCTCACTGAAAACTTCCATAAATTTCCAATTTGAGAGAGGCAAGATTTCAGTCTCGTATCACTTCTTAGGTGTCCTTGTAACTTTTTACAAAAAAACCTAAAGGTCACAAGATATGGTTGGATAACCATTTCACAGCTGCCCTGGCACAGTGATGGCTATTTTTGAATGCTCTAAGGCCCATTAACTGTTTGGGAGGCAGAAGTTCTCTGGATATTGCAGTGCTGAATGTTTACAGAGAAGGGTAATCATTTCTAGGGTATCCACCAAGCCTGACCACTTCCTGCCTCTCTAGGTCTCCTCAGACACTGCTGTAACAGGACTATTTTGGCAAAGTAATGAACCACCCTCCCAAGAGCCAGCTTTTCAGGGCTGGAGTTAAGCTCGCACCTGGCACACAGGTGTAAGCTTGTCTAAACATTGACAGGGAGGGAACTAACAGAAATACAAGGGGAAATACCTCGTCTCAGTCCACTGGCAGCAACACAATCGCAAAGCAAACTTGTTTGTTCATTAATGCAGCAAACCCAAGGAGAATAGCCCATTGACAAGGACTGGAGCAAGCTAAGGAAATCTAGGTTCATCTTGTAAAGGGAATTCTCAGCATTCAGGAAAAGCTAGATTTGTGTTTTCAAGAGAATTCTCAGCATTCAGAAAAAGCTAACTACAAACCTCGAAGGACTAATGAACTGGAATTGCTCCCAGCTTGAGAGGTAGCGTGTAACCTGATCAAAATCAGCACTTCCAGAAGGGGAGGCTGTTACTGCTAAGCCATCAGGCATGTTTTTGGAAAGGCTTTTTCCTGTCAGGGATCATGGCTTTATTCAAGTCACAAATTTCTAAGGAACATATTGATTTCAGCAAAATTATTTTATGATTTTTTTTCTCAGAAAAAATTCGAGCTATTTTGATCCTTCATCAGCAATTCTCTTCAGTTGCACTTGAAGTCTTAATGTTGACGTGAAATGACACCTTCATTCAAATTGGACGTTTTGAATTAATCCTTCAAAACATTAGATTCAGATGCATTGGAATCACTTTTCCCAGAAAATGCCATGCTGAAAACTCCAATATTGTCATTTCCCCTCACATTTCAGATGGAATAAATTTCCACCATTTCAAAATTCTTCATGAAACAGAAATTCTGACCCTCTTCACCAAGTTTCTAGCATTCTCTTTCACTGTAGAAATCAGGTGACAGCAACAATCTCTAATAATAGAAGCAAGACTAATTCCATTTTTCTTCTCATTTTTCAGACGTGGCAAGTAAATGAGAGCTGCAGGTGCTGAGAACTTGCATAATTTCAAAACGTAAGCCCCTGTGATCTCAGAGTATTCAAACTAACATCAGCGTTCAACATCAAAGACCAGTCTTTTAATTCACTGTGCCAATAAAAGTCTGTCAACACTGCAGACTGTAAATGAATGTAGACCCACAAGAACTATTTTTTAAAAGCAACTTAGCATACCACAAACACTAATTTAACCTGTTCCTCAAGTAAAACATTGGCCTGCTGAGTGCCTGTACTTTGAGCCTGCAGGCAAGTCAGAAAGTCAGCTCTGTGACAAACGCCTTCCTACTCTCTTTTTCCTTTCTGGCTGTTTCCAACATTTTGAAGCAGTACTGTTGATTACAGGCTGCTTCCTGAAGCTGCTTCCTTCAACTGCCTGCAGAACCCAGTTGGGATCTTTCTACTGGTTTTAACTGGAGTGGGATCAGGCCCTACATAAGTAGTGGAGGAATCCCTTGACTTACAAACCGAACAGCTGTCTCTGGCTTTCCAAAAGAGAAGTTATTCCTGCAGCTGTTTTCCCCTAAGTGCCATATCGCTCCGAACTGGAACAGGACTGGAGGGAGGGGGAGAAGGTGGAATCTTAACAACCCATTAAAAATGAGTATGGGCCATTGCGCCGCAGCTCTTTCAGTTCGACTCAGGCAGGGTCACTGCTGCCAGGCTCAGACAGCCCTAAGGGCACGGGAAAAGTCGTCTTCTTGTTTTCACATCTCATTCACGCAATGGATAACGAGGGGGAGGGAGGAATCAGATTTTGGGTTAATTAGCACCATGAACAGACAGCTGCATTGTCATTAAAAGTTCAAGAAGTCACCAGGGTCATCACGGAACCGCAAGATGTACACACACGCACACGAGGCACACGTCTGAGCCTGGGCTTTGGCAGCCTTGCTCCGGCTCTGATTCTCCCCTACCCCAAGGATACACTTTGACTCAAGAACACTGAACTGTTGTAGCTCTGAGCAGAAGGCAGAAGCATAAAGGTACTCCCTCTGAATAGCAGTTGTTCATCCCCTTGGAACTGCTTAATTCCACACGTAATACACCAGCTAAGAATAGTTACACAGCTTTTTTCCCCTGAGAAAAATCAGAGGTATGGCTTACCAATGTATAGTTTCATGTTCACTTCAACACTGTGGGATAAGCAGAACCCCAGTGAACAAAACCATGCTGTTGGTGCACACTGTTTCCTTCCACAGCTTCCTTCCACAAGCAAGGAAGCTGGGGAAGTGCAAGAGCACATTAGCAAATTCAGAAATGAGCATGTATGAATAATAATGAAAAGACAAAACCTCTAAAATGTCAAGGACTGCTATTAATAAGATTTGGAACAGTGTTAGCCTCAGAGAGTCACAAGTTGGCTTAAAAACAAAAACAACAAATTATCCAACTATGCAAAACAGCCACAGATTACATTCCCCTTGCCTCAGATTGCAGTAACATTTTCTGTTAAGGGATTTTAAGGAAAACACAACAAGACAATTAAGGATTCCCCTGCCACCTTCCAAACAGGGCAGAGAAGAAATATAATCTTGGATAGCTGAAACATTACTGCTTCTGCAGAAAGCACACTGGCATTGCCTGGTTCTGTCAGCTTTAGCTTTCCTGCCTATATATTCTAAAACCAAAATGGATCTGAAACCACCATCATTATAGTGAAATCTCACCAAAATGATGGTGGTTTTGTTTTTCTGGGTAAAAGCACTACAGATCCTGCTTGCTCTTGGTATTACATTGGCAGGCAAACATGTAGCTAGCTCATGAGTGTATAGTTCCATTCAGTGCCTGGTCTTTGGCAAAGAAATTACCCTGGGAATACAGAAACAATATTTATTTTATTTTATTTAACTCCTGTTGATCCCAGTGTACAATGATTGTCCACATCACTGAATTTCAGTATGTTTATGACAATACAGCATGTTGCAGCAACTCTAGCAGAGATGTTCACGTGAGGAAAAAAAGTAGAATAAAGAGATCTAGTCCAAAATTCAGTGGGGAAATTACATACATCAGCATTTTGGTTCTAATTGCCCAAGTTAAGATGGGTACTGCAGGCTCTGGTGGTTTTCATCAGGGAAGGGAACCAAGTGGACTAAGCAATTCATCTTAGAAAACTCCTCTGAATTCTTTCCCTCCCATTCAGGACCTGGATATCTTTTTGAACCAAAACTGCTTTTGCCGTATTTTTCAACAGTGCAACCTAGTGATGCTTCCTCAAAGCACTACCACAGTATTTCAGTAACAACTTTGGTCAATCTTTCCTTGTTGGTTCACATATATATATTGAGGAGTATGTGCTGGAAGGAACCCTGCCATGTGCTGACCTTTGGATAGTTCGATGAACAAACGTAGAACCTGCACAAAAATGTGAACCCTCAGGTGTGCCAAGACAACTACCTCCCTAGAATCCTGTTCTGTCCTCTCTCCTTCTTTCTGTCAAAACAGCAGCCAGGATGTGAGCAGGCAGTGTCAAATTCAGAAGAGGAGAGCTTTGAACAGCACAAAGGACAAAGTTTACGTCAATAGCCGAAGCTGCCATGCTGCATAAAGGACAAACAGGAAAGCAGTTTCTGAGACAGGAGGGAAAGAAAGGCCCGGTGCTTTCCTTTACCCAGCTCTTCCAACAGCCATTAGTACTAGAGGAAATCGGTGTGAGAGTAGGGCGTGCAGAAACAAACACAAGATCTTGCTCTGACAGGAAGGAACCTATTGGCTTGAAAACTTTCCGGTACTAGTGAAAGCTTTGTTTCCCATACAGCCAAATACACCGGACAGGTGCGGTCTGATTCTCTCAATCTACACCATCTCTTCAATCAATTTAAACATGCCATTGGAATAAAGGCTGGCAAGGACCTGCTTCCCACCCTGTTGGCCTCCCAGTCAAACAGAAAAAGAGGAAACTAGAACACACAGGCAAACTCAAGAGATAGCTATAATTTATAATGCATGTGGGAGGTAGATTAGACACTCATCATGATACAGAAAAATGGACTCCAGAGATGAAGCATGCCTCTAAAGAGTTTTGGAAGGAACTTAAATCAATCTCTAATAACGAGGAATTAAGGTGACAGCCTGAGAAGGGAGCTTTGGGAAAGTCTGAGTATCCCACACCATGCTTCTGGGAGGTATATTCTATCAGGATCAGGACCCAGCCTCGCTGGATGACGCAAATGACTCACTATCGTAGGTTCTGCTGCAGCCTGTTTGTTCCAAAGTAAAGGTGTTGAAGGCAAAATACTGATGAGGGTCACTGGCTATTTGCCACCTGATCTAGTTGAGCTTCTCTATGAATGCCTTAAAACCTTCCTGTGATAACTCAGGGTCTCTTAAAGTGCACCTAGAAGTTCTGTCTGATATTATAAAATCTTCTGTTTCTGTGGTTCTCTGTAAAGCTGCAAACTGTTACACAGTGGGGGAAAGCAGGACAGCTGCTTAATTCTATTGAAAATACACTGTCTGTAGAGAAGATGGAAAGAGACTTATTGAAGCTTCCTTTTTTATCTTGATCCTCTAAGGAAATAACCAACTAAATCCTTAATCCCCAACCCCTTGGGGTACAAAAAAAAAAAGGAAACATAAAAAAGGGACAGGTGCTGCTCTTCATATTTAAAAAAGTAAAACAAAGGGCTTAAGAACTCATCCTGCCCTCACCCCAGCACAATCCTTTGCAATACTGAAGTTCTTGCACAGGAACTGCAGCTCTTGTCTTCCCACGCTTCTCTGGGTTTGTGATTTTTGCCCTGCAGGATGCTAAGGGAGGGCTGGGTATTTTGTGGCTATTGAAGTACTGTACATGATGGCTATTTAAGTGCCCCAGGGGTCACTTTGCTCTTTTATTTCCTCTTGGACTGATCCACCTCACCAAAGCATTTAAGATATTCAGTATTGCAAGTGCTATACTTTTGCATGCAGTGTGGTCTCTCAACTAGTTCCACCTTTTCCCCACCCTACATTCTCCCAAATACCAGAATTCTTTCAGTTTTCAGCTCTGCACCGTATGTAGCACATTATTTATTGAAAGAAATAATTTCCTTAGAAAAAGACCCATGTATCCTAATCCAGAGGTGAGCATGATAAACAAGGAGGATGTTTCACTCTTCAAGAAATTTGAAGCAGGAGACCCAGCAACCTCACACTTCACAAGATAAAGCAGAGGACCCAGCAGTCACTCACTCCAGAAGAGCTGGTCTAAAAGCTCTTTCATACTGTCACCTCAGATCCCTTTTATCTGCAATGTGCATTTCTCTGAACCTATGAAGGGCAGGCAGGATATTTATAGCAGTGTCAGAGGAGGCAGGAAGTAGGGAACTGGGGTGGGTGCTTGGAAAGTGTATAAAGGGCTTGGAGCACAGGGGTCAGCCTGGAACTCCATCCCCCAAAAGAACACAGAGCTGAAGGAGAAGTGTCTGGGGAATAGCTGGTTTTCCACAGATGGCCCCTGGCTCACTCCTCCTGTACCTGTTCTCTTTCCACCACCAGCCATTTCCTGGCTTTCAAAGTTAAGCGGAAGTTTTCCATTCTGTGGTTTTCCTGTCTTGGTACAAGCAAGAAGACTTTTCCCTTATATTTTAACTGTTTGGAGACCAACAACAAAACCTGCTCACTGGAGGGAGAGCTTCCTATTTACAGCTGATCCATGAAATTTGAGAGGGATGATTAAACATCAGAGGAGCAAGATCTTTGCTTGTTCGTGTATTCACTGAGCATGAGAGATTGAACTTGTTGTCTGAACAAATGCTCCAGTGCTCCTCTATAGAAAATTAACAGGCTAACATAATGCCAGCAGGCCTCCCTGCTGACTTCACTGCAGTAACACCCAATACTGAGGGAAACATGGAGAAAAGGAAACAGATGTTGAAGTCTCCCTACTGTAATTACAATGCAGCATAAGGGAGTTAAAATTCAAGTCCTTCATTCTAGGCCAGCAGGAGCTTGGGTCATTTTGAATATAGCCGTGTGAAATAGAAGTACTCCTGTTTCCTATGTGCTGTTGTGTGACTTTTTCTTTAAATGAATCAGTAGGGAACAAGAAATAATAATGTGTTACCTTCATGCTGTTGCAACTGGTGTAGCCATTGCTACCTGCTCAAGTTTTGTGCAAATTTGGTGCAATTTATAGCTGCTTTCCTAAAGTACCAGTGATCATGCAGGCCAGCAGAAAGCTGGGCCTTTTTATGTCAAAACTGAGGAATTAAGAAAGGAAAAATCGATGAGGTTTCTTTTTCTTCCTTGGGCCCTTTAACATCCCTTTTTTTTACCTCCCCAATAAACTGGTTCTAAACTCTTATGAACCAGCAGGATTACAGAGCCCTGACACTTTAGAAACAGACAGGTAGTTAAGGAAGATTGTATATTTTTTTTATTAGTGTGTATTTTTGCCCAGGATCAGTAACAATGCGTTGAACGATGATGGCTCTGCTATTTGCACACCCTCCTTTGATCTCCTGGACAGTTACTCTATCAGGTATCTCAAAAGTACCTTTAGACAGCATGTTATATATGACAGCACGTTCTGTATGGCTTCATTTCATTTGCTTCTCCTGCTGCTCAATGTGAATCATTTTCCATCTAAGCAGTATTTTCCTTATAAGTCACCTGGCAAAAATCAAAGACCAAGCCCTGAACACACCCCCATATGACCTGCATTTCTTGAAGGGCTATTTGAAGGAACTTTGCATTCATCTGAATGGAGGAAGGCAACAGCTCAGCTGGAGTCCAGATGGAGTAAAGGGCATGTGCTCTGTCCATGGCCAGTCCACACAGCCAGGTTTTTTCAAAGCCTAAGCCTTGATTGCCAGTCAGAAATAAACAGGCTGTAGGGATCAATCACTAGAACATCAGATTGTTTTATGGGGGTTCTCCTACTTAAGTGTTCCCTGAAGGCCAAGTATACACCCGCTCTCCTGGGTGGATAAGATCCACCTTAGGCATGTCCCACATAGTTCCCATAGCTCCAGACAGGGTGGCCTGCCATGTGTCACAGCTAGAGACTCCTCCTAGCTTGACCAGCCTGTACTAGTTCTTCATCGAGGCCTCCACACTGCACCTCTACCTTCTCCAGGAATCCTTCTCTCCTGCTTATACTCTGAGATAGTCTCTGGAGAGCCTTTGCCACTCCTGCAGCTCCTAAATACCTGCTCTTGTTACAGCTTTCCCACTGAGCCTATTGCTGCAGCCATTCTCTTCCCCAACCTGTAATAAAGGCAGACGTTTCCAAAGCTGAGCCCACTGACAGAGACCTCATGTATTCACTGTAGTTCCCCCACTAGCACAGCCCAAGACCATATCCCTAAGTTGACAATGGCCTCCCCATTCTTCAAGTACTGCTCTCTGCTGGTTCTTGGTACATTTCTGTCCAAGAAGGGACACCCCAAATCACCTCCCTTCTTCCTAAAGTAAAAATAAGATTCTACATTGCAGGCAAACCATAGCTGATTTTTATGAGGTTTGATATAATTTTTTGTATATGCACCTCTCTGCTATTTAACTAGAGTTTTATTGTCTGTATACTGTTTCTAAGGGCTCAAATTGCCCTTTAGAAAGGTCTTATATAAACACTAGCAGGAATTTGGACTATTCATAGTCAACATTAATTTTAGCACCACGCAACTCAAGAGGCTTCTATCCTTTTTCCAGAAGACTCCCACTATCTTTTCTAGCTGGCAGAAATTTTGAGTAAATAAAGTAATCAGGGTTATGTGAAATTACTTGCATTTTTATGTTATTAGGCACTGTCAGTTAATGCACTATGTCTTCACTCTGGTCACTCAAGAGAACTACTTCACACTACAGGAGAATGTTAACTTTGTTTTTGACAGCAGCTTTTAAGCTCTCTAGTGTTTGTAACATTCCTCTTAGAAACCTGAAATGATCAAGTCAAATCCACCCCTGATACAAGGTGGTGAAATACTGGTGAGACAAGTGGCAATGCACCTGCTTTACACAGAGCATGAGGCTTATGAGGCAGGTTCAGTATTTCCTCTCCATACTCATAACTAGGACAGACTTTAGAACTTGTATAAGAGGGTGTAAATAAATCCATTTAACCCACCTTGGTCTCATTTACCTCAGGTTCAGCACCAGCCTAATACTTTCAAATAGCAGAAATTTGAAATTCACACTGGTTAACATTCTTCTCTCAAGCTATTCCAAAGCAGACCCAGTTTAGCCCTAGTTTTAAATAAGGTCCTAGCCCACTATGGGCAAATAGCACTGGTAGTTGTGTCACTGGTGGGCAGAGAAGTGATAAAGCCCCAGCAGTGTGCATCCCTTCCACGAGCCCCGAGTACTTCTACACAGAGGTTACCAAACAGGTTCAGCTGAGCAATTTGCAAAGAGTGGTCAGTGCCACAAAGCTGTGGAAAAGCTGAAACAGTCTTGCAATAGTTTCAAATGTAGTCAGCTGCTCTGATCAGCCTCGTCTCAGAGAAGCCTATGTAAGGACAGTTGGCTCAAAG
The DNA here is from genome assembly GCA_013400235.1 of Oriolus oriolus. Lineage (NCBI taxonomy): Eukaryota > Metazoa > Chordata > Aves > Passeriformes > Corvidae > Oriolus > Oriolus oriolus. The sequence goes on from VXBT01010117.1 coordinate 2,072,548, forward strand.
AGTAGTAAGAGTCCAATAAAATTCTGCCAGTAAAATTTCAAGTGTCACATGTGGACGTTCTTCAGAGGTTTAGATGAGCTACTGTAGGCCTTTAATGAACTCTGCATTTACTTAACTAATTGGTGCTTGAAGGCACAATTTTCCTCTCATCTTCTACACTACTATCACTTTACCAGTATAACTTGCTTCCAATTTATATTATCATGTGAAAGACAGAATCATACCCTCAAAGTCTAGAGCAATAAGCAGCACATTAGAGCAAAAGCCTCTTCATCTTGAAATGAAAAAAAAGCCATAATTATAGAGAAACTCAAACACAGCCACTGCTGACATTACTAGGATTGAAAATAAGTTCCTTAGCTTAGTCTGGTTCAGAGCTGGCAAATACAGTATGCCTGGTCTTGCCTCTTAACTCAAACCAAGCTGTCCTCTCAGGTTTACCAGCTCTCACAAACTCCCAGAGAGCATCTGGTGGAAGTTTTCGTTTAACGACAAGACCTCCTGCCCAGACCAAACGGGCTCCTTCCTTCAGTGATGCATGCTTGGTTGGGCTACATAAGAGCACCACACGGTATGGGAGCTGTGAGGAAACAGAGGTATGACCTTAGATAGCATTGTTACATCATAAAACTAAGTTTCCATCTTAATGGTTTTAACATCCAACTTAGGGCAAGGTGACTCAATGAGTGCTCCTACTAAAAATTCTTGGCCCCACCCACCCTGGCTGGGATTGCACTTGAGTACAGAGATCCCTTTCACCAGATGCAACTCAGTTGCCATATCCAAGAAACTCTGAAAGTGCAGGACTAACTGTATTAGTGTCTTGGAAAAAATGAAGTCCACTGATGAAGCTGAGAATGAATTTGTCACCTTGTGCCACTTCTCCTATGGTCAAAGAATCAAATCTGCTCATCCTGAAAAACCAGCATGAATAAAGCAGGTCCTTCCCAAACCCAGATGAAAAATGCTAGTACTGCGTATGGCTGTACATAACTATGTTCCCACCAGCCCACTTCTGTCCAGAAACATCAGAGGAACAATTGGCAGGTGGAGAGTTCTAAAGAACACGTAGGAAATCAGCGAAAATAAGAAGGGAAGAAATGTCTACATAAAGCAGGAGCTCCAAGGCTTAAGCTTAGAACATCTGGCTCTCCGCTGGCTCGGGGGCCTTGCTGGAGACACTTCCTGCAGGAAATGTGGAGTAAGCATATGCAATAATAAAAAGATACAACATTCTGCACTACATCTTCCAAACAGTAATTTCCACCACTTTTATTTTTTAATACATACATTTGGAGAATTGACTACTCCAGATCCCACTATTCTTATAAGGACTAAAATTGCAAATAACTACACCAAAAAACAAAACCCAACAAAGAAGCAACTTCTAATTTCACTTCTACTAAATAGGACAATTCAGCTGAGAGTGGCCACCTTTCTGTCAGGAGACATGACCAGTCACAAGGAATGCCCTCTTTCAACATAGTTTTTACCATGGACATTGGAATTCCATAGGAGTTTTAAAAAATCTCCATTTCTCCCCACTTAAAACGAAATTTGCAATACTTTTTTTATTATTTTTTGAAGCGCTACAGGATGCTTCTCAGATTTCCTGCTTCTAAGATGCCTCCAAGGGAAGTCCAGTCTAAAAATAAAATCACATCATTACTTCCTCAACAAAAGTCTGATTCCAAAGTGGATACACTTTTGCAACCATTACCACAACATGTAATCAAAAAAATTGTTTTAAATTCATCTCAACTCTAAAGACTGGTAAAATTAATTGCAGATGGTTTATTATAACTTTTAAATCAGTCTGGCAGACCTTACCTGTCTGCCTTAAAGGCTAAGACAGCACATTTGATGTCACTACAACAAAGTAAAGAACACGCGTTCAAAGTCTCATGAATGATCAAGTGTTCTGCACATCTCTTTTAGATTATTAGTGAGAAGGTGGAATGACCAACTCAAGAAAACCAGTGAAAGGGCAGGTTTTCAGTTAGGTGCTTAGACTCCGGGCCAAACAAATTCACGAGTTTCCTCCTTCTCTGCTGCTTCTTCCTTGCTCTTCTCTCACATTCTCAGTTCAAAGGATGGGAGCCACTGCAGGTGGTGTGAGCTCAGTGCTATGGGTATAGAAGGATGGAATAAAGAATGGCTTCCACAGCACCAAGGGTCCCTTAAGAACTTACCTTCACCTCCCCAAAGCTTGCCAACTCCACCTCACCAAGAGTGAGGTTATTTGGAACAGAGAGGAGCACTACCCCCTGGCATCCTTGCTGACACAGGTATTTCTTCCCCCAACACAAACCATACAAAGGAATGTTATTTTGAGCTTCTTTGAACTTAGATAAGAGACAACTAATAGTGCCATAGCTCTTCTCTAAAGTATATGCATAAGATAGAAGTAAGACAGCTGTGGAGAGAACAAAGTACTTTATTCCTTGCAGACGGGTTTGTCAAAATGAAGTCTGCAACTTCACATATTTTCTTCCCCTTTTTTCTTTTTTGAAAGGAGATGTGGGGCAGAGGGGGCCAAGCAGGAGGTGTTTTCCAAACCTGTGAATTCAACATTCAGCAGCAAAGCTCAAAAGTTCCTGCTGTTTGTGCAAAAAAAGGACAAACAAGTCCCTTTCATGTCAGCTATGTCCAGCTGGAAATGTCACAGCTTTGTCACAAAAGAACAAAGCATGCCTGGTGTCTGTTCTTTCAAAAGGTCTTTTAATTCAAACAAAAGAAAAATATTCACATCTGGAAGGGGTCGTAGGCAGAGGGCGGGAGTGGAGGAAGCGAAGTTCAGATGGCAAATCATAGCTATTGCTGTTTGTCCAATTATGGTACTGCCTCTTCTGGCACTTACTGATCCCGTTAAAGAAAGAAAGCCAGGAGTTAAAACAGCAATTTTATTATTGATTGGCCCCATAGGGCCAGATAAGACACACCTCTTCACTTTTGCTGAATTCATCATGCTGGAACACTCAGGCTGAGTGAAAAGACTCCTTTTGACCACTCTAGCAGTAGTACCTCTTCTTTTTTTCCCTTCCCTCCTTTTTTTAAATTAAAAATGTATATATATTGTTTTTTATGAAGTTCAAGATTCCTTCAAAAGACCACAACCTTCACTTTCAAAGGATGCACATATTGAAATCCTGCCCTTTCCAATGGGTTTATTTGACCATCTGTTTCTGTAAAGATTAAAACCTTCTAATGACTGCAGGGTTGGGAAGCTGTATCAGAACTGAGCCACTAGAAAATGAAAAATTAAATGTCCGGTGAGATCAGATTAAAGGACACAAGAATAAACTTGAGAGTAGGACTTCACTGGTTAAGTATGAAACACCAATAGCAGAAGTTTGCATTACAATCCTCAACTAAAAGTTTTCTCCTCCTTCAAAATTCAGTGCTTCTGAAGATGAAAAGCCTCTCCTAGGCTGCCACCTAGCTAGTTAATTTCTTACATTGTTTTAGGAGCTGTTTTAAAAGCCTTTTTTGCTCCAGCCCTTAGTGCACTGACTCCTCCCTTTAGAGCTGGTATTTTGTCAGAAGTTTCAAGAGCAATAAAAACTCACTGCCAAGTCCCTTTCTTCCCCACAATGTGTTTTATAACCCAGCGTGTAGTTTAGTCTGTCTAAACACTGCACTAGTACACTGCCATCAGTTTCCATGGAGATGATTAACTCCTCCAAAGCCAGAAAGCTTTAGTGTGCTTTTTGTCCTTTCCGCATATGGAGAACGGGACAGCACTTACTAAAATCAGCCTGCAGGAATATCACATTTTCCAGACAGTTATAGCAAATGTAAGGATTTACTTTTGCTTCAACCCATCAGAGACCTGCAGTCTTAACCAAACTTGCATTCAAGTCCTTTACTGGAATGGGTTTCTCTTTCCCCTCAAGCTTCTCTTCCTTTGCATTGCTGTGATGTCTGAAGGCATGACAGCCCCAGAGATGTCAACTTTTTGAACTACTTTGTCTCAGAGCAAAGCCAAGGCTTGAGATATAAGGAAGAGCCCAGAAGAGAGAAAGGAAAGATGAAGGAGAAGACTTTGAACTCAACCATAAATCAGAGTAGGAAACAGAAAAACTTTGTGCCCTAAAGTTTAGGAGCACTGTTTTATGAAACTTCATAGTTTACTCCTAGTCACTTTTGCATCTAGTAAAAATATAGTCAGTGTGTATTCATTACAAAAACATATTTAATACCATTTTAAAAAGTTGAATTGAACTGGAACTGCCCCTAATCTATTATAGCATGACATAAGCAGAGTAAGAAAGCAGTCCTTCTCCCAAAATGCAGCTAATGAAGGCCACATGCTGCCATCAGCTTTTGCTGTGGAAAAAGTTTCCCAGTCACATTTTCACAGAAAGGACAGTCTCCCTGGCAGCTGCCACTTAGGTGGCACACTTGTTGGTCCAAACTATGAAAATGGCAACAGAAGTTTGAATACTTTAGTTTCCTGGAAGAATTCCCCACTATAAAACTATTTTATAAATGTTTTCCAGGCTGTCATCACTGAAGCAAACTGTAACCTTCCCACCACTTTTAACATGGAATGGGTTTTTTGGCATTCAGGAGCAGATACACTACATAAACTAAACATGAATAACCAGGCACAACTGCAGTCTCTGTAGAAGAACTGAAGGCAAGAGGTAGATCTTTTGCCACTAACCTTGGCTAACTTAAAAAGGCTACTGGCAGCATTCATAGGAATGGGTGTTCGGCTGCAGTGAGAATTATTTTCTATTTGACTTCCATAGCAGTTGCCAGGACGATATCTTTGCAGACTCTACTCAGAGTCAGCACCATGTGGGTACCAGCAGTGTAAAGTCCCTAGCCCCTTTTATGCTGTGCTACTGAGACAACCTACAGAGAAGGCAGGAGACTTCATTTGTGCGTCCACTCACCACTGCTGAAGTGACAGCCTTTATTTGCCATTACATGGACATGTGTCCAGTAGTAGCTCGAAGGACACCACTAACTGATTTCATATACTTTGCCATGGGAGAGTTACTAAGCAGCAACCGTATTTTGTTATCCACCTTTGGCTACAAGCAAGCCAACAAACTTGTGAACAGAGTCTCTATTACCTCCTCCTCAGGGATTTTTAGTGCTGTCCTCGTCCCCTACCCAAAGTTAGTGTAACAGAGAACCCTAGGGATGCTGAAATCCATAGTAGAAAACATCAGTGAGGACCCAATTAAAGTGTTTCAACTTTCCCAAAAGCGTGCAGGTTTGCATACCTCCCACAGCTGCAAAGACCACAGCGCAGCATGCAGAAAGCCCGGAGACGCTTGGTACCTGCTCCTCGAGCCCTTCCCAGCGTTACAGGCACAGCACCACAAGCCTGCGTGAGCCGCACCTCCAACACCAGCCGCCACGGGCGGTTTCCTGGCTCCGGAGAACCCATCCTAATCCTGCCTCCTAATTCTTGTCACCAAGTTGAGGAGGAAATTTTGGCAGCCTACACCTCCGATTGTGTTTCTGTCCTGCTGTAGGAAACATGCCGCTCTAACAACTACTGGTTTCTCTAAGGCACTTCTGGGAGAGGCTGCTGCGGGACAGGGCTCGGGAGGGCTGGGCGGGGGTCCGCCAGCACACGCCTCTCCTCTTACCAACCCAGACGTCTGCGGCAGCGACGGAGCCAAGCCCTTGGGAAGGCAGGTCAGCGCTCTCCGGTGTGACCCCCCGCACCTCTGCTCTCGCTGCGTGACTCGCGGGGCGGCGGCTGCCCTGCGGTGACAGCCGGGCTGCTGCCCGCACCCCTCGGGATCCCGGGAGCTCTCCGGCTCCCCCGAGCCCTCCCGGCCCGGGCGGCTGCGGGGCGGCGGCACTTACCGATGTCGGAGTTGCAGAAAGCGTCCTGCGGATGGATGGGGACGCAAGTGCAAGCCTCCACCACCAAGTCCCGCAGGCTCCAGCTGCACAGGAACACGACGAGGAAGCTCAGCCACGCCGTCATGTTGCCCCCGAGGTGCCTCCTCACTTCTGCGGAGCGGGAGGCGGCTGCTGCTCGGTTCGCCTGACTTTACTCTTGCTCCCTAGCAGCCCGTGCGCCGCGGCCGCGTGCCCTGCCCGTGTCTGTGTCTCTCTGGCCGGCCGTGCAGCGCAGCCCCTCGCTCGGCGGGACGGTGCGGGCGCTGAGGGCTGCCGAGGGGAGCTGAAGCGCGGTGCAGTGCGGGCGGAGCGGGGCCGGCGCGCGGAGTTATACCCGGCTCGCGGCGCTCGCGCTCCGGGGGCGCCGCCGCGCGCGGCCAATGGCAGCCCCGCATTACCTCATCGGCGCGAGCGCGGGGCGGGGCCGCGGCCGCCGCGCCTTGTAGGGAATAGAGCGGGCGCGCGGGGGCACGGGCACGGCCCCGGTGCTGGCCCGGCCCGCTCCGAGCCGCTCCCGGGGCCGCCGGGCGGGGAGCCTCGCTCCGCACCAGCTGCGCCTCCCTCGCACCGCCGAGTGTCCGCCCCAGCCTGTCACAGCCTCCCCCGCCCCGCGCCGCTACTCACGGCACCTGGAAAACGTACGCGGGGCTTGCGGGTCGCTCGGAAAGCTTGCGCTGTTTGCCTTCCATCCGTCTGGGCTGCCTGCAAACTGACTTTAAACTGGAGGCGATGGCACATTATTCACTCCATTCCAAAGAGCTTTCAGACAGCGATCAGAAAACGCACTAGTGCAGTGTGCTTGCTTCTTTTCCTCTTCCAACAGGTATTAGATAGAGGATGGGGGGAAAGAAGGACAAGACCTATCTGAACTGTAAACAAGGATTTTGCCCTGAATGTTTTTAATTCTGCTCGAATGCTCCTTCACCACCACCCAGCAATTCCCCTTCTCTGGCCTTTCAGTCAGAAAGGGTTCATAAACTGCTAAAACCGGGCTGGAAAAAGCAGTGTTGTCTCTAACCCGGGCACTCCCAACATTTAATCTCAAAGTATATTTTAGCAGAGCAGCTTTAGTGGAATTTATGGAAGTGTCCTGTTTGTTTTGTTTTCCTTTATCCCCTTTCGGAGCCATAAATTTCTATCAGCTGTAGAAATGTAAATGTTACAGAAGAGCTGGGACTGTAAGGAAGGAGATTGCCAGCTGCATGATACAGACAGCCCTATTATCCTCCAAAGGGGACTGAGGGGTGATTAATCACAGTATCAAACCAGTGTATATAATGTCAGAGTACTTTCCACGGGGTTTACAAGACTTAAGCACATCTAGTTATAAATTATGCTGGTATTAAAGGCCAGGGACCAGCTGTCCTAAATTTCTATATAGTCAGCTAAGTCTTTAGATTTACAATTCTGCTCCATCTGGTTGAAGCACAGCCTGCCTACACCTTTTCTTTAATCATACCATCCATATAAAATTAAAATCTCCTGTCTTATGGAAGCACAGGCTTTTATTTGGAGTATCGGTAGGCAAAAGCTTCAAGATGGGTGTTGTCAGCAGGGATCAGGGTTACAGTGCCAGCAGAGGAAAACACAAGTTCTATCCTCACTGTGACACAGACAACCTGTGTGACAGCTTTGCCTCACTGTGCTTCAAATCCCTGTGTCATGGGATAATAGTGATGGGAGCTGCTCAGGAATGTGTATTAGTGAACACACTGAAAAAATCAGATGGTGTTGAGGTGCTAACGGGTCCTGTAAGTGTGTATGAGACAGGGTATTAAACAGGTCATTCAATTTAGACACGCCAGGGTCTGAATTGCTGGGCCCAAACTGCAATACAAGAAACTCTGCGCAAAACATACTTTAGGTACTTGGACTGTCTGTTCAAGGTGCTGCAAGTGAAGCTGGATCCATCAGATTGGGTGGACTGTCATTTCAGTCTCACTGGGTGTAAACACGGAACAACTCCACCGACCTCAGCAGAGTAAGACGGAAGAAAAATGAGGTGTGTCTGACACTCTCATTTTTTTCTTTGTTTTTGTAAAAAGTTTGATATCCACCAACATCATGATACACCTGGCCTATCAACATCTCAGATCAATATCTGAGAGAAGTGAAATTCTGCCAGAACCTGACACTGGTGTAAATAAGGGAGAGTTTGGCCTGCACACAACTAGATTATGATCACAGCTCCTGCACCACCTCCCTTCGCTCTCTGGCCAAGTAACTCCCCTGAGTATGTTTCTTCATTCCTATAATAACACCTTTCCTGTGTGTTCCGAGGACTAACAAGATAAATGCTTTGTAATAAGATTTTAAATGTGTGTAAATGTGCTGTGTAAATGCTGAGTGTCTATGATACACAGATGCAGGACACATTCAGAGGAGACTGAAAAGCAAACCTTTTAGTCACCACCTCGATTTCTGAAATGGGAGGGGAAGGGGCCTAGAAATTACTGAAGTTCCACAGGGCCCTCCAAGGTATGGAAGTAGCTTGTTTACAGTGAGGTGCACCACGCTTGTTAAAGTGACACCAAGTTTCTGCTGATTGCAGGAATTAGTTCACTTTTCAGATATAATCCAGAGAAGTAATCAGATGAAAAGGAATGACACGGCTTAATCCAAGGGCTGGGCACATCTCTTTGGAAGAGATGGGGTGCAGGCTGTCTGTATGGCAAGGCTTACCACTATCTTGTATACCACTGTTTGGGAGGTGATCCATAAATTTTTTTAGTGCTTGTATTATCATTGACTGGAGTAGTAATACCTGTGTTTGGTCAGGGCTTAGCTGATTCACCTGCTTTTTTTACACTTAGATATTCTTCTTCAAAGAGATGAACTTCTCTACAGTAGTAGGGATGCATTTTTTTCAACCAGGACTGGATACTGTACAATAAGAACAATATTTATTTGCCACTTGAAGAGTACACTTCACACACAGAAACCAGAGTGCATTATTTTTGTACAGTACAGGTTTGTCATACTCAGGAAAGCTCAGTCTGGCCAGTGGCCTGCTAGAGGCATTTGTTAAACAGTTTAATCTGCCTATACACTCATTTTATCATCTGTAAATAGAGATATTCTATGTTATCCTCTGATAATATCCATTAAATATTCAGTATTAGTTTCTGCCCTTTAAGATCTGCCAGCAAAGTGAACTCTGAAAGAGCCAGGCAAGGATTCTGAGTGTTTGTTTATGTAAGAAAACATTGATAATGGTGTCAGAGTAACAGAAAAAGTCAATGAAGGAATTGAAAGGAGAATTCTCTCTGAATTCCTGTTCTATGCCCTGTCTGCATGGGAGAAACTGCAACGGGAGAAAAATAAAATAAAAATTATCATTCCACTCCTTTGCTCAGATAAAACTTTAAGCCTTATATGGCCATAAAAAAGGTAGCATTGAAAGAAGGAGATAATAGAGACCTCGATTTGCATTTGAGAAAATTCCAGTTCACATTTGGTAATGTCACCAAATAAAGAAATCTATGTTATTCCCATCCTCCATCAAGAAACACACTGCTGAACACAATTAAGGATCTCTCTGCCTTACCGAGCAGCCACACAGCTTCATGCTGTGATCTTGTCGGATCCCGCAAGCCAAGCATGACTGGGCTGGGTCAATAGCTGGCGTGAAAATTCCCAGGGAAAGCCATGTCCCGCAGGTGTTGTTGGCTGGGCAAAGTGTCCTTCTCCCCTGCGTGCTGCAGGACTGCGCGCTGCAGTGCTAGGGGGCAGTGCACTGCAAGAGATGGTTCCGACCTTCGCGGCTGCAGCCAGCTCCTTCGCCATACCTAAAGAACCGATTCTTTGGAAAAGGAAACATGTTCAGCTGGGTGTCTTGTTTAAATTTCAGGAAAGAGAACTACCTTCTGCTTTCACAGATACTCACATTAGTTTATATCAGGAGCACGTTAACATCATCGTTTTCCTTCCACAAGACCATCCTGGAACCAGGGGCAGAGACTGAGACATGAACTAAAGGCATGTTCACTTGCCTTCTGATCACATTTCATTGTGAGGGATGCCGGCTGCTTCTGTACAGAAGGGGCTTCATCAAACTACAGCAACTGCTGGTAAAAAAAAAAAACACACACCAGAGTGCAGTGTTGAGAGAAAGAGTGAGAGAGGGGGAGAGAGAGAGACCTGATTACCAACAGAGAAAAATACCCTGACAAATGTCCCATATAGTGGCTGGTAACACTCCAGTTTTAGATCCTATTAATTCCACCATTGTATCAGTGAACTTTATATGCTATTTAAAATGAGAAGACTCCTTCTTCAAAAATGTCTTTGATTCTATAAATACATACCAAAAAAATTTCATTTGATCTCTTTCTCTGACGTTGCAAAGGAATTATGTCACCTTCCTGTCTGCAAGCCAGACACAGGTAACACTCCATCCCATTCCCAAGCTTTTCATTGGAGGTACACCATTAAATCTTCATCAGCTCTAACAGTTCTATCCTGTGTTCGGTCTTCAAGGATCCTTTAGAGATTGTGCCCACTGAGAGCACCCAGCCTGGAGCGGACTGTAGGCACCATGGAATATTACATTCTAAATGTTGTGGAATATGAAATCACCCTCTCAGTAGTGTGGGGATCCTCCAATCAGGCTGTGATGTGGCATCAGCTGCAGAAGAGTAACCAGGAAATATCTTTTAACAGGCTTATCAAACTGAAAATGTTTCCTGCACGTGACTGTGCTCTTTGGCCCAAATCCAGCAAAACACTAAGGCACATGTTCAACTTTTAGCACACAAGATGCTCTACTGAAGTCAACAGAACCATTTACATACACAAAGTTAAATATAAGCTTAAGTGCATTTCTGGACCAGGGCCAAAGGGCTCAGTACCATGCAAGGTTCAAGCCAGGAGGCTGTGATTAGATGGTCTGACTGAATCCCAGAGGGAAGGACACGACGTGATTTGCTTGGTTCTACCTGCCTATGCCTCATTCCAAGCAATTAATTTTCTCTCATTTTTGTTTATAATAAGTCTTTCCATTTCTCTTGTTTTGCTTTCCTGCTGCTGTAGCCATTTCCAAATTGAAGTTTTGATTTTCTTTTTTAAACCCTTCTAAACTGCATCAATATCGTTAAGTGACTGAACAAAGAGATTTCAAATAGATGAAGTGCTTCAAATGGTAATAAGAGCTGGTGTTCCCAGAGCTTTGGAGGCTGCACTAAATACAGAAGAGAGTGAGAGCAATTGAAAATCACTTTTCTGTTGTTCCTTTGTATGAACTGGTTTCTGGCTTATGCAATGCGCAGTAATTAAAATGACTGGAATGCCTCACATTTTTAAGAGAGCTTTAAGGCAGCTCTGTGGCACTGCAGCCAGCAGAGTTCATGAGCAGATTCATGGCTGCAGTCGAGGTTTGACGTTTCTATCCACGTAACTTGAAGAAGACAATATCTCTGTAGAGGCCTTTGAGGAGAGTTTGAGGAAGAAGGAGTAGGCACAGAAAAGCAGTAACATCTGCTCCCTGCATCAGCTCCATGAGCAGCTATGGGGCAAGTCTTCCTTTTGATGAGACAAGAGCCTAAAGGTTGGAGTGGTCGTCAGAGATTTCATTGCCTTCTCTCACTGTAGCCTTAATGTCCTGCTCAAATTCAAGTGTGGGACAGCACTTACACATTCTCTATCTCTCACTATGATATCAGAATCTCGTAGTGCCTCCTCCTAAGGTACTGCACAGGAAACGTCTCTACCTGTGAGAGAGGGTTTGCACCTGAGTACTGGCCACTGTGGTTGCTGTGTGCATTTGTGGGGTTGCAAGCAGCTCCCTGATGTTTAGCAGAGAGCCTGGCAGACTGGCATGTCTCTCTGCTCACAACTGGTTGCCCTCCCTGTGATGAGGTTTGCTCTGCTTGGCAGGGTGAGGGTGCTTTTCAGTCCCCCTGGCACAGTCCAGAATTTTATTTTCATCATTTCCAAATTTTTTACAGCAGGTGGCTGACCACTGCATCCCTGGTTTTCTCTCAAGACCTGGCCTGGCTTTTCACAGTGATGATTGGCCACAGAGGAGCAGGAGAGCTGAATACAGCCTCACTCGGGAGGAGAGCTGACTGACCTGAAGACACGGCCTTTTTGGCATGTTGAGCAACTAGAGCCTTCTTCCCTCACCTCTCTGCCTCTCACCAGCCTTCTGAAGGCATGGACTGAGCCTGCTTCCTCATCTCCCAGCATAACCTTCCTCTCCTTTTCATCAGAAGGCACTGTTGGGACACAGCTGCCTCCACAACCCTGTGTGAGTGTAGGGAGGTAGAGAAAGATCCCAGGCAGGAGGCAGTAATCCTATATCTCTGAGACCATCCTGAGGCTATCAGAGCTGCAGTCCTTCCATATGCCAGTCCCTAGGATGTGTCACTGATTTTAAAGCATGCTGGAATCGCCTGAAATCACCATACTTGAGAAAAACAGAAAGAGCAGCACTAGGGGGCTTGCGTCCATCTTTTTGTTTCTTTAATGAGCCTAGAGATAGTATTGGGCCTTCAGGTGTGAAGGAAGGGTCTTTTCTTTACCTGAAGAACAGGTGCAAGTGCAGGAAAAGTTGCTGTCTCGAGTTGCTTCTCCCTGCACAACCTTCAGAAACTTCCTGTAAGAATAAGCCAGTGTCTTCATCCCCATAGTGCAGGTGTTACCAGTCTCTCACCTGAAACCGCAAATTAAGGTATTAGTTACAAGGACAGTCCCTAATGACAAGGAGAGTGTCCTAGCAGGGAATGAACTCGGTGATTCCTGTCATGCATGCCAGCACACGATGTCAAAAGTGAGAAGCAGTTCCTCTGTGTGGAAATCCCAACAGAGATTGTTGCCTTGGCATAGGATTTTTGTTATAAATCCAAGCTGACTTTTTCAATGCTTTTCTTCCTGTGTTCCCAAATCAGTGCTGTATTCTAAACAGTAGCTGACTGCTCAGTTACATCAGGCCCTTCCCTCAGACTCACAGTCCCAGCCAGGAGAAGCTGGGGAATTTCCGATGTGAGATTTCAAGGTCGGATCTCTTTCTTCTCTAGAGCAAAAGGCAGCACTTCAGTTTCCTCACTCTTCTGGAATTTTTCTCCATAAATCTTGGCATGCAGTGTGAGACAAAAGATGAGGGGACGGTAGTTCTGCAGTCTAAGGCGAGGACTCTTATTTGTTTACTGTCTTGCTCTTCCTAAGTGAAGAGTAATGCATTCCTCAAAGGAACTTTGCAGGTCAGCAGTGTGAGTTCCACACCTAATGTATTAATGTCAGGAGTGAAAAAAATCAGTGTTTGATTTAGCACAGATGTGTGAAAATAGTATTCTTTCTCCACTGAAGACAGAGGTAACAATCCACAGCCCCTCTTCCCCTTTCCTTTAATCTGACAGCCTCTGTCCCTTAGCTGTGCCTTTCGGTGTGCTTCTGAGGGGTGTTTCAGTGAGACCTACCCAGAGCTGGCAGGAACCAGGAAGGTGTAGTCTGTATGTACAGATTACACACCAGGAGTTGAACTATGAAAGTACCAAAGCTTGACCGTGTGCTCTGAGCAAGAAAACACCTCTCTGTAGCTTTGCTCTTAGTAGCTGTGCCACCAAATCTCACACACAGTGGTGACCAGGGGGTTGGCATTATCCCAAGTGCCCTGTTGTGGGATCCTGGACTGCTCCAAAGCAGTGGTTCATCTCAAGTGCTAAGAGGTTGGAGAGGTACTGAACACTTTTAGCAGGAGCAGGTGTCCAAGGGTAGCTTAGCAGAGCACACTCTATCTTCTCCCTCTCCTCTTCTCTCCCTCTCCTGTTTCTCTCCATCTGCCTCTGCCTGCTCTCCTCTCACCTCCTCTCCTCTCCAAGGTAACTGCAAGAAGAGATTGAACTCTCACCACACAAGCCAAGGAGGTAGAAGGGTTCTCCCTAGACACCCTAGCTGAGGCCAGTGAGGAAAGTGCTGTCAGAGTGAAAGTTATGCAATGCATGGGAGGATCTACAGTTTTAATCATGGGATAATTAATGGAAAATAATAAACAAAGGGCTGAGCAACAGCAGTTTCTACCAACAGAGATATGACTATCCAGCACTTTCCCCAGCACCTGACAGTACAAAAGACAGTAGATAGACATTTTGTGTGTTTTCGTTTAAGCTGTGTCTTTATGTTCCCTAGATTACAACCCAGCATTTTTTAACCAAAATCTTGCTGCCTTTTCCTTCAGTTCAAGTTCAGCAGAACCACCACAAGAGCAGTGAGTGGAATGGGAAGGCACAGGTGGAGGTCTGCTCGGTGCCAACAAATCCTTAGTGCAGCTAGCATAGAAGGCCTCCCTTTCCTCACAGGACAGCTGTGGGTGTACCTGCTGAAGGCATTTCAATTCTCCCTCCCAGTGCTGAGACTGAATGAGCTATTGCTGGAGAAAACCTTCTCCCATTGATACTTACATAAAGTCATTTTTGTGCCAAAGAAGCAGGACCATCAAGAAGAGCACAGTCTGCCTCATGAAAAGAGAAGGAGCAAGCTAGGAAGGCAATCTTTTACTTCATTTGAAACTGATTTCCCCATCCAGAATAAAACTTCACCTTTGAACATCATGTATAATGGCAGCTTAGCTTGGAGAGGCTAATACAGCATAATCTGTGTATGGATGTAAGAAATAGGACTACAGAGAGCTGGCTGGAGAAAACCAATACTCCTAGTGAATGCAAGAGCATTTCCTCCTCCTCCTGCTCCTTCAGAACATACCTCCTTAGCTTAGACAGTGTCTCCAACTCCCCTAAGGTGTTTCTACAAGTATCAATGTAATTACTTTCAACAATCTTTTTATTCTTTTTTCCCTGAAATTATAATCTGAAGGATTAGGCAGTCATAGCCATTTGGTCGTATTTTGAGAAAAGACTTTTAAAAATAGGAAAGAGAAAATAGGAGAACCTGGTGCTGTCAAAAAACCCCAACTTATTCCATCAGGCATTTCTGGGAAGAAGGAGGGAGGGCAGCTTTTAAAGCCATGCCTGTTGGCTGCATGTAAGGGATAGTTCTCAAAGGATTCCCTTAATCAGATTCTGAAGAAGAGGGGCTGTCTCTTTGTAATTCACTCCATGTCTTATTCTAAGGCCATATGCTCTGGTCACGTGAAGATTTACAGTCTCAGATTTACTGGCCTTAGAGAATCTGAAAGAATTATGCAAGAAATCATGTTCCATCATAACTGAGGCCTCACACAGCCGTGCTTCCTAAAGACTGCTTCTAACTCGATATATGGCCCCTCTAGGGCTTTGTAAGCCCTTCTGGGCAAGAGGGAAGGGGAGGGAAAAGGGGAGCTGCTGATCATTGCCATATGTGAGAAGCATCCCTGTCTGCACGTGGGTGTGACGTCCGTGTTGTCACAGAGGCCGAGCTCTGCGGAGCCCCCCTGTTTCCTGTTTCCAGTCAGACTCTTGCTGCCAGAGCAGGAATCCCATATCACTCCATCCTGCAGTTACAAAAGAGGAAAATTATGGCCAATGGAGGGGGAAGGGGCGGGGGAAATCCTCTTAAATAGCCATGTAGGATGTCTGGGCAGGGATGTGAGCCTGGAGTCCTCAGAGGCAGTAGAGTAAGTGGGAGTTTAGCAAACAACCATTTTCTTCCTTTGACCAGTGTTCCTCAGAGACCTCAGCACTCCAGTTCTCATAGCTAATTTTAGCTATTTGTGGTTGGCCTGTTCCTAATGTTCCTTTCCTATCTCTCTCACATACACTGAACCTTGGGATACTCTCTGTGGGCTGACAGATGACGTGAAAACCTCTAATCTGCAGGTCAAATATCAAAAAATGAAGTGGGATCATGAAACTGGAAGCATAATTTGCTTTTTTTCCAAATAAGGGAGATCTATTCATATTAGAAGTTCTTAGCATACCAAGTTTATGAGGTTTTTTTAAAGTATATGAGGGGAATGACTTATTCTTTAAAATTTTATGGTAACCACCAAAGATGTAATCGTCCCATGGACACTGCCTGTCATATGCAGACTATGACTGATACACTTTCATTATTTTTTGGCACTGCTCTTTGTTAGAAAAACCAAAACCACATTGTCCCAAACACTGTACTGATACATAACAGGCAGGGTGAGTCTTTGCCAAAGGGCATCGAGTGCATGTTAGAGAAGGTTTAAAATGAACATAGTGACAACAAATGTGCCATGCCAGGAGTGAAGAAGCTGCCAGCGTGTGGCATTCAGACTGCAGATATCACCTTCATGGAACTGAGTCTTACCTACTTTACACTCCTGTGGTGAACTGATGTCAATGCTTTGTCTACCATGAAGTTTGCTATACAGTTTGTGATGAGTCTGATGTCCAGAGGCACCACAGGGTACAAAAGAAGGGTAAAAGGGTAGGGATGATGACTCCTGTTTCAACCAAATCTTCCCAGAAACATGAGCAACAGGAGGCTCTTTTTCTTCCCCTAAATTTCTCCCAGATTCCCTGTCCTGATTGCCCCTCCTCTTCATATAGAAGTCTATAGAAGATGCTCTGCAGGCACAAAGTTTATGCTCTAAGTGATGGAGGTGTGGGACTGTGGACAGTAAAAGGACATATGGGCCCTTACGGGATCTGGAAGAGATGTTGGCTCGGCTCTGTAAGAAAATTTCATTCAAGGCCTGGAAATCAAGTCACTAACCTTGGTTTCAGTTGGTCAGTTTAAAAAGTCTTAGAGTCAGGTGAGGAATCCTGAGAAGTTGATTAGGAGGAGAAAAAAGTAGTTATTATGTCTCTCAAGGATAGAAAAGTAGTATTGCTTGAGCTGACAGAGGCCAGATTTACGTTATTAATTGGACAGACACCTCTGGTTTTGTGTTGGACCAGAAATAAAAGACTGACTGGGGTATCTTGGACAAGACTGCCTGTAGCACCCTGAGCTGGCTGGCGGGAAGCAATCAGTCTGCACATAAAACAGACCTCATGAGCTGCTTTCCTGGGAGCTCTGCTGGTTGCTGAAGGTCCCTTAATTTTTAAGAAGTGTTGGCAGCTTGTTCAACTTTCAGACGGAGATAAATCCTACTTAAACTGAAGGAATGAATGGGGGGAACCTCCCCCACACACACCCCATCTACAGGTTGTCCTAATAATCCCTGAACAGATGGACGTGGTCATGTGAGCCCTTGAAACTCTATCTGTTTTGGAGGAGTAGAGGGTGTGGTGCTGTGGGCATGGACAGATATATGTGTTGCCTTTCACAGAGAAGCTCACTGTC
This sequence comes from Oriolus oriolus, assembly GCA_013400235.1. Taxonomy (NCBI): domain Eukaryota; kingdom Metazoa; phylum Chordata; class Aves; order Passeriformes; family Corvidae; genus Oriolus; species Oriolus oriolus. Next base: position 2,089,612 of record VXBT01010117.1, read on the forward strand.
CTCCAAAGACTGAATATCAACAAAATCCTTCCTGTGGGGACTTCCAGTTCTGCCCGAGCCAGCTGTAAATTCCTCTGAGGCTAAGACTAAGAAAACTGGAATCCTGGGAGGGCTTTGGTACAGTCCCAAAACCATTTCCACTGAACCTTCCCAAAAATATGGTTTCTCTGACCCAGGAATGTGAGCGCTGTAACAATGCAAAGCTGAGGTCCTAGACCGCTGGAATTAACCAGTATTAGCTCATTGCATCTTTGCGCTCCGTCTGTCTCAGCTAATCTGAAAATCATTGTCCCTCTGGGAGACAGACTTTGTTCCATTTTTGTGTAGCACCTGGCATGATGGGGATGTTTAGTATTGGAGTGAGGTGCTACCTCTATATAAACAAATAAAAAAAAATAGTGGGACCCCTAGTTTCTCTCTTTTGCTACTTTTGAGTTGATTATTTAGGACTAAAAAATCATGAAGCATCTGAGTGAGCACAGCAGACCTAATGCCTGCTTCAGCCAGGAAATGCCTGAGGAGCAGGGAAAACAGAGGCTGGAGGATAAATTGCCATAGCACAGTGGAACAGAAGCCATGGGCTGGTACAGACTGGCTGAAGCAGGAGGCATCAGAAAAGTAGTTATGTACGCAGAGAGCTCCTCCGCTGGTCCCAACAAAGCTGGAACAAAACTACATTTGCTCTACAGCAGGTGAAGTTCCAGTCCTCCAAACCCAGGACAGCTGGCCATCCTGACCACCGGACCTACCAGCTGCCTCCTCACTTGCCAGACCTTCTGATTTTGCATTCTGTCCCTCACCATCTGTTTGTCCTTTTTATGGGAGAGGTCCCATCCAGTTGTCACCCTCTGCATGAACCAGTTGAAATATTTGCCTCCCCTACTGTGACAAGTTTCCTTCACATTTTTTGTGCTTCCTTGCACAATACAGTTTCTTTTCTGAGGGAATATTTTCAGTCTTCCCCTTTTAAACACAGAGATTCTGGAGTGACGTGACACCTCTTGGAGCAAATGCATTCCCTAAAAGCCTTCCCCATGATGTTGAGGCCCCAATTGTCAACACTCTTTCTTCCAAGGATAGAGAATGTAATCCAGGCCTCCCTCCCTTGCCTGTGGTTTCTCCATCGCAGTGGAGTCCCCAGTGAGCAGACAGCCAGAATAGCCACCAGCGTGCCAGGAAGGGCATGTCAAGGGTGGGAAGGAAGAGAGGCTGCACCACGTTGTGTTCCAGGCATGTTTAGTTGGCAGATGGTCCCTAAGGGACTGCTGGATGCTGGAGTATATTTAGGCCAGCTTCTGGGCTACTTGAGCTCTCACTGAGAGAGAGAGGTAAGGCAAAATCATGCAGCTGCACCCAGCTGCTAGGGGCTGTCTTCCTTCCCACCGCTTGTGAGCAAGGTCTGAGCAGAGCAGAGAGAACTTAGACCCACATCACACCACTACACACAGCAACTTCTCTGCCTCTTCCTATCTGCCGAAGTAGGAGGGTGCCAGTTCCAGTGAAAACTTTCTCCTGGAGTGAGGAAAGACAAAGAATAGCCAAGTGGTTTGCTGTGCTCACACTCTTCTTTGCATCCTAAACTCGGCCCACAGACTGACATGAATGATCTTATTAACTTGTGTTCCCATGAAATACACACAAACATAGAAGCGGGGAAGGCTGTCAGGGCTGTTCCCAGCTCTAAAGCAGCCCTTTGACAGGACTAGACTAGTTGGTTTGTCTTCTCCCCAGATGAGAGGCTGGTCAACACCACCCCTAAACTCACCTCCACCCCCAAACAGCTGTTTTGCCAAAGGGTGGAGAAGCAGACCTCCTGACTGAGGGTGGAGCAGTTTGAAGGGGAGGAAAGCAGTGACTTCACTTCTTATTAAGTAATAGCAGAGCAGGGTGTGCGTCACTCTGAAAAACAAGACTTTGGGTGGGGACAAAGGCTCTCTGCAGCATCTTATGCATGGAGCCTTCCCCTTTGTGGGAAATGAGTAGAATACACCACTCTGAAGAGGGAATTCAGAAAGTCAAAGATGTAGGTTGAGCACCTCAGAATCTTATTTAAGGGCATCCAAAAAGAGCATCAAGGTGAAAGGCTCATAATGGTGAAGGTCGTTTGGGCTAGACTTTAGGAAACACTTTCCTCCAGCACGGATAGAGAAACATGGGAATTGACCGAGTCCCTGTGAAAGAAGCAGCACGTGGGGGTCAGCTTTCATGGGGGGCAGATAGCACTGGAGTCTAGGTACAAATACCTGGGGGGTATGGCAGAATAGACAAAGGTGTCTTTGTTATCACAGAGAGTTACCTGCAAGGGGACTGCTGTTCCTAGGCTGGAGACAGCCTCTTCTCACCCTGTTCTAGTGAGCAAGTATCACAAGGTCTGGATCTATCTCCCCAAATAATCCTTTCCCTGCAGCTGACTCCTTCAGGGCTGTACGGACAGCCTCGGGCCAGTCTGTTGCATTCTCGCTGCCTGATTCAATCGGCTTCTGCCAGTCCTCACTACTGCTGAAAGAGTCTCTCAGGCTTGAGAGCAGTCTGGTATGTTAGACATCATTCCAAGCTGTTCTGAGCAAAAAGCAGTCTTGGACTCCAAAGGCTTCAAATATAACAAATATTTTCGTACTGCTGATACTCTTCCTACTGCTCTGAAAGTGCAGTCACCAGAATGGCCATCAGAACAGAAGCTGTTTCACTGATGCATGTGGACCAGCTGTAAAAGGCCATCCCAAAGGCTCTGGGCAATACTTATGGCATCATCAGAGTGTACCTCTGGCCCCACTTACAATGGGGACATAACCAGAGGCACTTATTTCCTCTCCCAGGGCTCCCAGGTGGAGCTTAGAATGCCTTGGCAGTGTGCTAGGGAGACATGGCAGCGTGGGGGCACACCCACCTCGTTCCCCTGGCTAGCACAGGGAGCCGCAGTGCAGCGCATCACTGCTGGCGTGTCCTTCACTTGTTGGGTATTTACCCAGGGTCTTGCCTGGGCATGTTTGACCTTAGAAGGTCAGGCTCTTGGGTTTAGACCCGTGCTACCACTCACATGAGTTATTTTATATCCAGTTTCTACACGCCTTAGCATACTGCAGCCACACATGGTGAGCACGTCTCAGAGGCAGTCAAGAATTCAGGCTCTGCTTAGGGGAGGTGTAAAAGCTGCCAGGCTGCCAAGGGCTCAGGCACTTAATTTTTTTCCTGTATATAAACTGAAACCTAAGTTTTGTGGTACCAGCCCCACAATGGCTCCTCATGCAGACTTTCACTAGAGACTCATCAAGTCTGCAAAAAGCTCAAACACAGGCAATAAGCAGCTTTCCTCACTCCTGCCTCAAGTATATGAGAAGGTAAAGATAAAAAATCAAGGAAGGAATAAATGTACCCTTCCTGCCACTCCGACTGACAGCAACAAGGGCAATTCAATTTCATTAATAAACAGAATTTTGTGTTCCAGCTTCCAACCTGAGAAAAATAAATTGACTGAGCATTCAGAGAGCTCTGCTTCCTTGCTCACAAATCATAAATGGCTTAGCAGAACAGCACTGTTTTGGAAATAAAGAAGAAAAGGACAAAGGAACATAAACAAAATAACAGGCATCCACCAGCTCCCAAAATGATACTTGCCAAAGCCCTTTCTCACTGCTTGCTGGCACAGCTGCTAGAGCAGACCATTGCTCCCCTGCTCTGGAAACGCTCCACTCACAGCTGACAGTTCAGGGAGACTGCCACACACCTGCTGAGTAGCAAAGGCTTCCTCAAGCTGGAGCTGAGATGGTGTAGGAACCCTACACTACAGAGTCCCTCTGGGTTGCTGCTTCTTGCAGCTATTCTAACTCCTTTAGCAGCTCCTCTTAAGCGGCTCCAGCTAAGCATCTCCCACCACCTGCAGTTCCTGTTAAGCACTCCTAATCCTCACTGGGTCCTGGCTTTTTGTTGCTCAAAGACAGCTTCTTCAACATACTTTCCTGGTCCTCTAGTTTGCTGTATTTTTATCAGCCAAGGCTGCAAACATGAAGCTAAGGGTGGTCATCTACTATGGCACAGCTAGTCCCAGCTTTTCACACTTGGTCATCCTCATTATCATGACTATGATGATAGTGTTGTTTTCTTACACAAATCTTCCCATATGTGCTAGCATATGTTGGTCAGTATTAGGCCTACCTCTAGGCTTTTTCAGCTCTTTTCTCTCCAGCTGAGGCTAGTAGAACAATCCTGTCCCTATAGCTCTCCATCCCTCTGGGCCTCCTTGCTGGTCAGCCAACAAAACAGAAAGGAAAACACAGTGTCCAAGTTAGTTCCTTGTATCTCACAGTCAGCCTGAGCCTCTCATTAGGATTCACAAAAAATAGTAGTTGTCCTATATAAGCCTCAGGACAATCCTCTGTTTGTAACAATTTAAGATCCTACTGTCATATCTGTACCGCAGACAAATGACCTCAGAAAGGCTAAGGGATGCTAGTGAGTTTGTGAGTTCCAATGCTTCTCCACCCCTTCCCTGTTTTCTTAGAGCGGGCACTATTCCCTCCTCAAGCCAGGGAATTAGTAACACTAATGGGGGAATGTGTCACCCCTGCATGCTGAGCGTGACTCACAAAGTCAATACGGCCTTCGCAGCTGAGAGGAGCAATGAGTTGTGCTCTCAGTTACGCTTTTTTTGGCTGCACCATCACTGAAGCCCAGAACAAGGGCAGTGATGTCATGGCCATAGGCTCATTGTGCGAATATCATATACAACACTACAAGCTCTCTGTGATCCATTACTTCCACATTAACGTAACTTGGGGCATATAGACACACAAATAGTTGCCAGAGCCAAGAGTAAGTCATTTGGAACAGATTATTTTATTTCAGGCTTTTAACAAGAATGCTTGTCAGTCTCAACAGGCTCATTCTGGAGAGGTAGTACCTAGCTCAGTACTGAGCTATATAATTTAGTCAAGACCTCAGCTATAAAGACGGAAGTTTGGAATGTAGAAATGGGCAGACAGGAATCCTGCTAAGAAATAGCTTACATTTTTCTGACAATTAGCCATTGTTGGAAGCATTTATGTAAATAAAGAGTAAGAAGAAGTTCTGCGACAAAGAACAAAATTACTCCCAGCCATTTTCAAGAAAATTACTTTGAAGCATTTTGTGCACTTGTATTTGAACAAGACTTTTCTCCATTAGCCTCTGAGTGGAGCGGGGGATTGTTCCTCCCTTTCAGAAGTGTGCTGTGTGTATTAAGTGGTCTGTGAAAGGAGCCGGTGCAGGAGGGGTGTGGAGCTGAGCATACAGTGACACTGTAATCAGAGGCCAGCCCCGGGGTCACGCAGGCAAGCTCGAACTCGCTGTAACCTGCCTGGGGTGCGTGCTGATAACCGAGGCTGTGGAGTTCACAGGCGAGCTGTTAGCAAACATCCTCAGCCCGGGAGCTGCGCAGGGCTGGAGCCTGCACTGGGCTCTGAGCAGCCCACACTGCTGTTAAACCCAGCTCAGGTAATCTGAACTTCACATGGATGGGGCTGCAGGAGCTACTGTCTGCTTTCTGCAGGGACAGCTGTGCCAAGAGTGATGGTTCCCTGCTTTATAAAACTCTTCCCTAAGGTACTGCCAGGTGCCTCAGGTGACAAGGCCTGCCTGTGTCCCATGTTATGGGCCCCTTTCATCATTTGCTGGGTTAAGCCAGGATTCCTCTGCCCAGAAAAACAGGGGAAGCCCTGAGAATTCATAACACGAAATCTTATCTCAAGGGAAAAAACAGAGGCATGTGTGTGGAGGCTTGTTGAACTACGCATTCCTCTAATAGTTTCCCAATGCTGAGCACCAGTGGGACAGTCACACACTTTGCTGCATGTTCCCAACAGGCTGGAGCCTTTATCTGCTGGGCAGGCTGGTGCTGGAGCACTGCCAGCCTCCCTGGAGAGCAGCTGTGGCCCCCTCAATTCCTGTGCCTCTGCACTGGGCAGCAGATTGGCGGAAGCTGGTGCAAAGCTGCCTGTCCGATTAAATTTGTTATTTTGCAGAAGGATTTAGCTTTGTTTGTTGGTTATTACTAAAGAAAAATCCTAAGCTGGTGCTTTAACCTGTTTTAAACCTTTGACAGGGTGAAAGAATCTGGTTCCTTTGCTTCCAAGTTGTAAACAAGGAGCAGAAAGCTAAGAGAAGGCAGAGAAAACAAAAAAGTTTTAAAATACTATTTTTCTTACATTCTTTTAATTTCCCATCAAAAATTGTTTTAAAATTTCCAGTACTAAAAGGCTGCCACATCAGAAGGGCTGCTGAACTTCACTTCTGAAAAAAATCTGACAACAGGTCATCAGCAACCATCTCAGACATACTCCAGCTCCCACACATACCTGCTGTCTCTCCAGGGATGTGCTTGCAAGCCCATCCAGAAGGGTTTGTAGACTATAAAAATGATGAGAGATGTTCACATGTTTCATAATTTTTCCTGTACAAAAAAAAAACGCAGCAAATGAAGCCAAATCAAATAAACCACTTATTCCAAGAAAAGCTGTCTATATACAAGATTCACTCTGGCTTAATTGAGCTTGTGGCTGACTATTAGTTAAAACAAAACATTTTCAGTTGAGAAGGTCGTAGGTCAGCAGGGACTGGTAGGCTACAAATGAAGATGACTATAAGTGTATTGTTTGAGTGCAAAAACTACATTCAAATACTACCATAGCTGCAAAGCCAGGAATTGCCCATGGGAAGTATCCATACAAGGGTTGACACAGAAGTTTTAATATCAGTTCTCTGAGCCATGCAATGTAGATCATTTGTTTCACAGGATTCCTGTCACAGAATTGCAACAATTAAAAAAACAAACATACTTAGCTTTGTCCTCCTGTTCAGTGGATGAACTTAGATCTTCTCTAGCACATAGGATTTAAACAAAGTTCTGAGAGCAGAATGACTAAAACCCCTTTTGAGTTCATGGCATTCAGCAAGATATGGTATCTAACTGCTTCAGAAACATCAACAAATTTGTTTTCACAGCAGTACAGTAGATATGTATTTTGTAAATGAGAAGCTGCCTGCTGAAAGTACAGAGTCAGAAGATTTGTGTACTTGATATGGAATGACAAAGACATGGATTTTCAGTTTCTACCATGCTGCAGCATTTCATATTCAAAGCACAAAGCCCAGGTGCAGTTGCAAGTGTTCATTCGCTTTTGCAAGTTGGCTGTGGCTCAACCACTCAGGGGCTGCAATGCCAGCTTCAATAGCTTCCACCCTGATCAGCAAAGCCCTTGCCTTCCCACCCTGGCCCTAAAGTGAATCTCACAACACACACTTTCAGTTTTGGGCCTGTTCTGGAAATAGAATCAGGGAATCAATTCATAATAAAAATAACCCTTCTTGGCCTTAGAGTCTGGGACTGGAAGCTGCATCAGGCATGCAGAAAGCAATGGATAGCCTTTTCACAGTCACCCATGGGGAATCTGACTAACTTGCCCAGCATCACACTGGATGACAGGAACACTGGCCAGCTCTGCAGGGCAGCAGTCCATGCCTTCAGTCCCATGGGGACTCCTGCTCCTTCTGCAGTCCCTTTTCCTCTGGTGACCACTGCCGTCTACTTTGCACAATGCATGAGGCAGGGGGTAGTCCAGAGAGCCCTTGTGAGGCTTTCACAGCCATGAGTAGCCATCAGGTGATGCTCAAATGTTGCCCAGGTAACTTTCATCCTGGATTTCCTGGGTTTCTAAGCACTTGACTCCACAACCATTACAAATTTTTTATGCAGGCTTTTTGTGTGCAATGTGCAGCACATGTAGGTGTGGTGCTTAGGGACATGGCTTAGTGGTGGACTTGGCAGTGTTAGGTTAATGGCTGGACTTGATCTTAGAGGTCTTCTCCCACTTAAACAATTCCATGATTCTGTACGTCCTCATTTAAAGTAACCTGAAGTATAAGAAGAATACGTAAGGGAGGAGGTAGGTATCTGTACAATGCCAAGGACCAGAACCAATGCTTTCTCCTTGCTCTTTATGCTAGATTATTTGGAGATAAAGGAGCTTGGAGGGATTGCCAGCAAAGGTTCCTCACTCTCAGAACCTGGTTGTCGCTGTGAACAGCAGAGCTGAGCTACCTGTTGGTTCCTTGCAGAAAAGCTGCCACATGCAAAGTGCCATTTTCTATTGGAAGCAAATGGTTACTGTGATGTTCAGCACAGGCTCCTTCCTAACCCAGGACCACTGCAAATATGTCAGTGTCTCTGTTGGACGCACAGAGCATGCATGACAGGCTTTGCTTCATGTCACTGCCTAGCAAAATCCTTTTTTTGATCTCTCATAAAGAGAAATACAGAAAAGAAGTGACAGTTCCTCTGCAAGTATTGCCATCACTAGGATGGTCTGTCTAGCTCCCCTCCAATAGGACCCACTCCCAGACATCAGCTGGAGAAGTCTCAGGGCCTTTCTGACATCTTCATGACACATGGGACATGCTCATGTCTCCTGCTTCCTTTTCTTTTACCATTTCAGCAAAGCATGGGGCAACAGCATCAGCCACTTCACTTATGCTCTTGTGCACTAAGATAACTTCCCCAGATCATTATGTCTGCTTCAGTGAAGATCTGGGTAACCAAAATGGCACAGGGCCAACTACTGAAGGGGCTAAAACCTGGCAGAAGACTAGCTCTTGTGAAGTTCACTAAAAAAAACAAACAAGCTTCAGCTGGGTCATCCTTAAAGTAATCTCTTTTGTTTCTTTCATTGCACCTGATCCAAGATCCTCATCCTCAGTTTTAGGCTCAGAATATCTGTGCCTTCCTGCCCCAGTCTACCATTATTTTCTTAGAAGTACCTTCCGAGGCTTACACTTCTCTGTGCTGTGCTGTTTCCTTCTCTCCCACTCCAGAGTCTATGGGATAGACTCAGACACAGTCACCTGGCTACCCTCAGGGTCTCGTGCAGCAGAAAGTCCTCTGGGGCACTTTTCCTTGTGAGGAAAGGGACAGCAGCCCACTTCCCACTTTCTGGAAGATTATCAGCAGTTCACAGAGTGGGTGCACAACTAAAATAATCCAGCAACATGCCAATCCCACTTATTCTGAGCCATGCCACTTCTTCAAAAAAAAATAATCTCATTGGGTGGCAGCTGCACCATAAAAGGTGTATTATCATGCATGAAAGATTTTTCATATTTTTTTCTACCTGAAACAGGCAGCTCTTATTTCCCATACAATTGCAGCCTTCTCATTTTCTTTTCCAGGTGCTCCTTAAAAGCCCTGACCAAGAGTTTTCCACAGTTCGATATGCCATGCCCACAGCTCAGATTTTCTTGTTATTATGTCTGTCATTACAGTCTGCGAGATACTGAAAGGCAAGTTTGATACTTGGGTTTTCTGTGATGACCTCCCCATAGATATTTCTGTGTTAATAATCATAAAGATAATATTGTAAATAGCAGGAATGATGATAACTATAAGGTGAGTGGTAAAATTACTCTTGAAACCAGCCTTAAATTTGAACAAAATGTAGTAATATCCCTTCTAGAGAAGCCAGAGGCACTCTCCTCTTGCAGGATGAAAGGAGCTAAGGAATGTGCTGGCTGGCACTGAATCCCTGTCCTCTTGGGCCTTTAATGGGTTTCCTGCTCCTGAAGGTTCAAAGAGCAATTACAGTCTCCGGCAAAAGTACAGCAAATGGAAAACAGATTCTCTGGCTTTCACTAAAATGCTGAGAAAATAAGTAACCAAAAGATGGAGGGCTCAAAGTCACCTCATTGCAGCAGTTGACTGAGCTGAAGGGAAATTTCCCTCTGTTCATCCCCAAGGCCAGAGGTAGTCCCTGCCATGTGCAGAAGGTGTTGGGATCCCAGTTTGCAGACCTATCTCCCTGAGGAGGCTCATGTTAGTGGAGAGAGATGATATCAGACAGCTGGAAACTGCCTCCAGGCTCCAGCTCCTTCACCTCTTTGTTGAGAGTTTGGTTTTGTGCCTTTGAATTGGCTTTTGGAGAGGAACAAAAGCAAGGTCAGGGCAACTTCCTTCCCTGCAGCAAGTCATCATATATAGGGAGGTACATATCCAGCAGAAGGCAGCTAGACAAGCAGAGAGAGGGGCTAACAGAGGAGCTAGCCATGGCTCCCACCAGCCTGGTAATGAATCAGCTCATTCAGGCCAAACAGCCACCTGCCTGGGGCAGGAGAGTAGAGTTGTGAAGACAAGTGATGGAATGTGGAGAAAAAACACCCTTAGACTGAGGGTAATCCTTCCAGAGAGCTGCCTGGATGTACATAGCATAAGAGGGACTAGAGGCACAAGTGCAGTGAGCTGCACACTCATCTCCTGTGAAGACCTGCACAGATATACAGGGTGGGCTCCAACAGGGTGGAGCCACACAGGAATTTCCTCAGGGGGCTGCACAGCCAAGCGCTCAAGACTAAAAATCAAATCCGCAGGTACAGCAGGACTGGATGTAGAACCAGCAGAGCACATGTTTTTTTTCAGGTCAGGGTTTTGATATAATAGAAATTATGTATAGCCCAGGATTAATTAATGGAAGTTAATCTAAGTACCTGTTCTATATAAAAGGCAGCCTTGCACAGTTTTCTCTTACTCCTGGCTCTAGAAAATGCACTCACATGACCAATAACTCCTGCAGCATTAGCACACCATGGTGCTGCTGTGTTGTGAGAGAGGCTCCTTTTCCCTGAGAAGAGCTATTGCTCTACCAATAGGTTTCTTGCCTTGTATTCAATAAACTCTGCCACACAGGGGGAACTGGATAAGCCTGTCTGAAGTGAAAAGCCCTCCAAGTTGCTTTGCAGCACATTTCATTTCCACCTCAGATTACATGAGATTAAATCCTATCATGGGTGGCAGGGAGAAATAGCTAATAAGTCTGAGCATCGGCAAGAATATCAACTTGTGCTCAAACAAGGATGCTCAGTATCCAGTGACAGTACAAGAAGGTCACCCAGCTTAGCAACAGGAGGAACTTCTCCATTAGGACTTAATTCTGGCACTGTTCAGTCGTACCACACTCATCTGGGATGTAGCTCAGCCCTGCAGCTCCTCAGGTGTAGAGAGGAAACCGTATCCTCATAATTAGATAGTTGTGATGAAATAATTGCTAAGGATTTCTTTGGTCATCTTATATTACAAATTGATGCTTCCTCTAGTTTTCCTTATTGTCTACAGAGGAAGAAGGAATCCGTTCTCTCCTAACCATATGGATATGTAATTCCCCTTAACCTAACAGGAACCAAAGGGAAATCAAATGCTAAAGAGGACTGGTAAGGAATGGACGAATGAATAAAAGGCCCTCTTATAACAGTTCTGACCTGGACATGTGAGGTGGTTTTAATCCCTGACCTCCTGCTAACAAATACGGACTATGCAGAGAGTTTGGATATGAAATATCCAAATCCAGAGCCAGGCACATTTGGAGATTTTTTTGGTCCCATCTTTTCACACCAGGAAGAAGGACTTGCAGTCAAAACAAAATTAAAGATTGATTTCATTTGTCAACTTTTTGAAACTCTTTCAATCTATCTGGAGTGGGGAAATAAGTCTGATGTAATTAAATGTTATGACAGAATGCCAGGTAATTTTTCCTAGAAGAAGATGTTTTGAGTTAACATAAGTTAACAACACAAGGTGAAATAGGCCTTTTCTCACTGCAGTTTGTTGGGTCTGTAGACATTAGCCAGCAGTATCAGTTCACTGTCTCTACCCCAGACCTCATCCCCTCTCCTTAAACTGCACAATCAACCTAAATTTCAATTTTTGTACATAAGGAAAGAAGCAATAGCAGAATGGGAAGGGAAAAGCAACAATTTTGAAGCTTCCAGTACAAGAGAGCCACTGTATCTTCCATAAATGCCTAATTCCAGTTTGAACATGATCTTTCCTTTATCATCCCCACACTGTTGCAGACATTCTCTTTTTGGAGAATCTCTGTGAATTAATTTAGAAAACAATACCCCCAGTGCTACTTTAGAAATGCCTAGAAATGGGAAAGCTCTGCCATCTTCTGGGCTCTTCGATGCTAAGGTTGGAACAAAGGACTTCTAGGTGAGTTAAAAATCAGCTGGACCACAAGACTGAAAAGGTAGTGATGATCAAAGGCTTAGCATCTGCTCACATCTAGTAATAAATGGTGTGCACAAGAGGTTGATCCTGTGGTCCATGTGCTTCAGCAACAACCTGGATAATGGAGACATGCACCCTCAGCATATCATTGGAAGATGAAAAATTGTGCCAACTGACACAACAAATGACACCTTCAGCCAAGAGGCACCTCAAAGACATAAGGATTGTAGCAACAGAAACCTCATGAAGTCCAGTAGAGAGAAATGCAAAGTTCTTCACCTGAGCTGGAACGACTCCCTGCATCCCTACACCCTGGGAGGGAACTGGCAGAGATACTGAAAGTCAGGAGGTCACAGTGGATGTCAGGCTGAATGAGCTGATCGTGCATCGACACCACAAGGCAGCTGTGTTCTGCACTCTGTTAGGAGCAGCATGGCTGGCACATCTAGAAAGTTCTGGTGCCTGACACCGATGAGGCTGCACAGGACACGCTGTCCGTTGTGGAGGGATGCGAGGAAACTCGAGAGAGTTCAGCAGAAGTCTACCACTCTGACCAGAAGTGGTCAGAGGCCTGGAGCACGTGATTGGCAAGGGTGTGTTGAGGGATGCTGAGGCAGGTGAAGGGAATGGTGGTCAAACAGCCTTCAACTGCCTGAAGGGTAATTACAAGGACAACAGATCCACATTTGCCTCAGCAGCATCAGATGATACAACACTGAACAAGAGCCACAGGAGCTGGACATTAAGAAGGAAATTCCTATAAAGGTAGCGCAGCTTCGGAACAGACAGGCCACAGAGGTCACAGAATATCCAATTTAGGGAGTTTTCAGGATGCAGCTATTCAGAGTTAGGGCTGACCAGATGATGTGCTGGCAATAGTACCTCTGAATAATTCTGTGGGTGGACTAGATGACTTCTACAGCTGTTCCAGTCACAATATCTATTGTTCTGTGATTCTTTACAGTCACTAGTCAGTGAATTTGACGTGGGGATTTCCCAAAGTTCACTCTACAGATAGAGTTATTTCCTAGCAGACTTAGATCATTGCATGCCTGACAGCTATTTTTCCTCTAAAATATGGTGAGCAGCATTATAGTTAGATTTCCTCATGCCAAGCAACGTGATTCCCATTTATTATTCTGATTCTAAGTCAGCCACAGATCATACTTACATAGAACTTGAGTTTGAGATGGATGCTCTTTGGGACTAATATGGGCACCAGCTGTACAATCAGCTTCTTCTCTAATTAGTCCTTGGTCAGAGAGGACCTCACCAGGCAGTAACATGGGATTTTAAAATCTTACACTTAAGTGAGGTTTTGAGAGCAAGATCAGACCATTCTTGATGGTCAGAGATGCCTTTTGGATTTTCTCTTTGGTTTTGAGAAGCTATAAAGATATTTTCAGAGATATTCAGCCACAATGAAGAGATGTTGCCACAAAAATCATGAAGCAAAGGGTCAGTTGGCTTCAGATGTCATCTAAAAATACTCTGAAGGCCCATGCCTGTATCCCAGATGTATATACACCATACCTATGCAAGAAACTGCACTTATTCAGGTGACAGCAATACAAGAATCATTCCTTGCTGTGACAGCTGAAATGTGAATGCCAGGTCCTCTTTTTACCAGTGTAGTCTCTTTGTCACAGAGTAGTATCCTGAGAGAGTCCTGGCTACAGACACACAACAATGACAAACAGCCAAAGTCTAAATCTGGTAACAGCAGCCCACATTTCAGTCAATGACCCTTCAGTTGAAAAGGCTGACTGGTACCAAGGAAAACCCAAAGTGTTGCATTTTTACAAAGAATGCAATACTTTTACTCCACTGTTTATGACTAATGTATCGCAAGGAGTCAGCGCTGCTAGTTAATTTATGATCGTATTTGTGAATCACAAGGGGGACAGTCTTGTGGTTAACAGCTGGACTGACATTCAGGATGTCTGGGTCCAGTTCCTAGTCTAGCATAGATTTTCCTGTGTAAACTTTGGCAGGCTGCGTAATCTCTCATCCTCAGTTCCTTGCCTACTAATTTTTTCCTCCCCTTGGCTTTTTTGCTGTCTGATCCATTTTAGTTGTGAAGCGTTTCTGTAGTTTCTGACATCCACAAAAGTACAGAGTAACGTGTATGATGTAACAAATTATGCTTTGAGCTGCAAATATCTCTAAGACAGCCTAAAGGCTGGTGGTGTTTTCTTCAAATAGCTAACAAACATACTTGAAGAAACCAGCCTGGACAAGTGAATGGTTAGCAAACAGAAACTACATTCAAAAGTAATTGTTTATAATGAATTCGGTTAAATACCTGCTGCTACTATTACTTTTGAAACCAGTACCAGCACAGACATATTTACTGCCATTTCATGCCAACCCATTTTAAGTGATGGTACAGGTTTCCATTGGTGTTTCTATCACCTGTACGGTATTAAAAAACCAAGTACTTGAGGGTTTTTTCTGATCATTAAATATGAAACAAGAATTTTACGTTTGACATTTTAAAATATTCTTTACAAATTGCAACATTCAAGTGCTTATCAGTGATGTCTCCCAGGGATGATACCTCTATCTTTCAACATAGAAAATAGTTTTAACATTGAACCTACTGCTGATTAGGTTGCTTTGCAGCCTGAAATTTTCAGGGGTTGATTGAAATGTCAAGAAAATACAAAAACAAATGTGGACATAATTATCTGTATCTTACTGTCTCATTTCAGAAGAACTCTCGTGGCACCAGGAGGTCTAGATTTAAAGAAATAAAATCAAGAATAAGCAAGTAACATTTTATTCACTTGGCTCTTTGGACCTCAGAATGGAAACACATAGATCTCAGGGTGTTAGAACTAAAACTTAATTTTTATTCTACCAGCAGAGTTCTATACCCTTACAGACATGTCAAAAGCTGTCCCCCCAAAAGAGTAAAGCACAAATATAAATACAGAACAGAGATTTAATTCAAAAACAATGGCAGACTAATGTATGTGCCTGGAATCAAAGAGAGAAGGTGGATATCTACAGAATTAGATGCCGAGAGAAAAATACTGACAAAGAAAAGCTTCTGGTTTCCTATCAAAAATGCGATAATCAGGGTAAAATGCGTGTACAGGGCATATGAGTTTTTCTTACTAAGCAGGAAAAGACAGCGTCCACAAAGTCCAGCAATGCAGTCAGGTGAGCCCTCATTGAAAACAGTCTTTGTGCATGCCAGGCAGCTTTCATTCTGAACTGGGGAAGCCATAGGTTAGAGTTAGTGGGACAGTGTTTGTCCTGGGAAACAGCACGAGCTGGAAAGTTCTCCAACAGTACTAAAGGGCAGCAAAACCAGAGAATGCAGTGGGGCTTTGACCCCTACAGGAGATAATGTGACCCGAGTGGAAAACAGCTACACATGCATTAGCTCTGCCTGCAACACAGGGAAGGATCCCAACAGAGGTCATTGTGCTCAGCAAATTGCAGCTCTTCATTATATACAGCTCTGAATGCAGTACTACTACCAAATTCACACAGCTCTGCCCATGTAGTTATAAACCGCAAAGCCTGAGGGACAAAGGAGCAAGGCCCTGGGGAAGTTTTGCAAAATTAGAGGTAGGAGGTGATGGACTCAATGAGTTTCTTAAGAGTTGCTGTACTGCAGTGAGAAAGGCTTACAGAGATTTTAGACAACCATGCTGAACTCTGAAAAGGCATCACAGGGCCCCTACAATTTTCCGGAATCTGAGGTCCTATCAGCTGGCCACTCTTCTATACCTTATGAGCTGATGAGGACTTTTTCCCCTGAAGCCTTTGAAAGCCGTAAAGAAAGTAAATACTCCTTGAAAGTAACATTCTCCCATTTCTTTATTTATGTTTAGAAATAAAGGAGATTCTCATAGCAAAAAAGTCTGAAGAGAAGCTAACGTTGTATAATCCTCCTGCATGATCCTAGGCTAGCAGCAGAATGGTACAGCTCAGTTTTGAGGCTCTAACAAACACCAGCTGAATCTACCACCTCAAAACATGGGAAAACAAGAACTGATGGGCTCATCTGCGGGCTCAGCTTACCTGCTGCCATATGGTGCACCTAACAACTTACCAAAACAGCCCTGATGAATAAGGGAAGACAGTAAAAATAAAGAAAAATATGTACTGTAAGAACAATGAGGTGGAATGGCTAGATTAATCAATCAGACCTTTCCTATAACACAGCCATCATTTCAAGCCCTCTCAGTTCTCAGCTGCCAGTGCTGTTTCAGAGGCATGCTTTGCAGTTTCTGCTGGCCTGTGCCCGAGACAGTCACAGCTGGATTGCAAGGCCTGAC
The DNA here is from genome assembly GCA_013400235.1 of Oriolus oriolus. Taxonomy (NCBI): domain Eukaryota; kingdom Metazoa; phylum Chordata; class Aves; order Passeriformes; family Corvidae; genus Oriolus; species Oriolus oriolus. The sequence continues at coordinate 2,105,929 of VXBT01010117.1, forward strand.
CCCTGCTTCCTCAGGCCACATCACATGTCCAGTCAACTAAAACCAGTCTGTTTTAGCCCATTAACCACCTCTACAGGTTGCTTCAGCTCACCACCTGCACTGAGTTTGACAGCCGCTTCAAGTCCCCACTAACACCTGTGTTTTAACAAGAACATGCACAGTTTATACACAGACACACACACACACTCACTCCATTCTGTCCAAAAAAAGGGTTTTTTTAAACAACATATTCTAATCCATCCTTTAGACTGGATTTTCACTTCCCTAAAGTACAGCTATTGCCTAAGATGAAGGTGTTCAAGTTCTTACTGTGCATGTTTAGGTACCACTGGTTTGCCGAGCCTATGGCACGTAATTAAAAGCCACAATATCCCTCCCTTTTACACTTGAAACTTTTCTTTTTAAACTTCATGATAAAACCTAAAGTGCCAACTGAACGGACAGAATCCCTTTCTGTCGCTTCCCAAGATGGCGAGAGGGGACACTATCCTCACCCGACCACACATTTTCTCAGCAGGGGGATCGCCATACCCTTCAAACTAGAGCTGCTCGGCTCACAGGGGAAAGCCTGCTTTAGTAGTTAAAAGCTGTACAGTGTCGGTATTACAACATCTATAAACCAAAGTAAATGCCTTCCTGTTAGTCTCTGTCGTGGACGGTAACAAGGGTGGTTACATTGCATGATCTTTACTTGCTGGGAAACAGGCAGAGGGCATGCACGGATACGCTTTTCACAAAGCTTATACACAGCTTCTGGAAACCACTCACCAAGGCTGGCTTTGAGCAGGAGACCTTACTTCCATCCTCCCCAGGATGATCATTTTTGTCCCACACTTGGTTTCTCACATATCAGAATGTCATAGAAGATAAACAGATACAGCAGAGGACCATGATGGGAAACAGCCTTGCCCAGCTCATGAGGAGCCATCGAGCCTGTGTCAAAGCAGCATTGTTTTGACTCAGACTCTGGAGTACGCTGTGGCAGTCTGCTCAGGGCCAGGCCTGCATCCTGCCTTGAATGTAAACATGCACGAGGCTTCTTTTACCACATGTTTGGGAAGCTCTTGGCAAGCAATAGGAAAGATGACGGAGAGGCTGCTGGCATGCTCCTCAAGCTGATGTCATCTTACAGTCAGACTGGAGCTCTGGGTGCATGCACTTAGTCACACATACACACAGCTACCAGTCACCAAACTTTTGTTATGGCTGAAAAATTAAATTAGTTATGTTTGGCTCAAGAGTTCTCCCTCCCTCTCAGAATTGTTGCAGTGGCTTCTTGCTCCAAATGGCAAGGCAGCTGCTCCCTCAGAGCACCCACTATCCAAACACCAGGATAAATCTGTCAGGGAGCAGCAAGAGCAGGGCTGCTCCTTAAAGGGAGGTGAGCCCAGGGGGGAGCCTTACTAACCAGGTCTCAGTCCCACATTGCCAGAGAGAGGCAAGCCAGACAAACCCAGAGGTGATGGTTAGGTCCAACCAAAAATTCAGGTCAAATTGCAGTATAGTGGTGATAGGACAAGTTCTGAGGCCAAGCCAAAAAGTCAAGGAAAAGGATCAGATCCAGTGCTCACCAGGCATGTTCATAGTGACAAAAAGCAAGCCGTGAAGCTAAACCATAGGTTTAGATGCAGTTCAACAGGCTTCATAACCAGACAGGAGCAGGGCCATAACTGGACAGGAGACCAATACTCCTCCAGTACAGATCAAGCATGCAATGAATCCCTGGGGCTGAGCTTAAATAGAGCTGGGCCCATGGGTGTGAGCTCCAGGTGAGGCGTCTCAGGGTCATTAGGGCCATTAGTGAGCTCAGGGCTCTGAAAAAAACAGAGGCTTCATTTTATTTTGTGTGTCAGATAATAATCTCAGGAACATGATCAGGCTGAAAACTGTAGGTATCTTAGGAAATTCCAGAATCAGTGTTGATTGTACAACTTTCTCTGCTTCCCTTATGCTTATGCATCTGTGCTCCGGTGCTTGATTACTGGATCACATACTGACTTCTTTCCCGCAAGTTTTCTGCATTATTTAACACCCAGTTCTGACTGAATGACCTGTTACCTCCTCATAAGTTTTGGTCCACTCTTCTGACACTATTCAAATGCTGTCCTGAGGTGGGAATTATTCTTTTACCCATAGGCATTTTGGTGGTTCTCATTGCTGAAGTTTCATAAATAATAAACAGTGCACATTCAAAACATCCCTTCCAGCTAAGGGGAGATTATGAGACCTTCATATAGATGTAAATTTGGGCTAATAAGGGATTATGTTCAAAAGTGCTATATTTCAGTGTCTTAAGTGAGGTATCTGAGATTTTGGGGGTTTTTTCTGTCTGTGTACCACTATTTAGAATTTTATATAATCATAGAGAAGTTTCAATTGACTTCAGCTGCAACAGTGACTACCTGGCACTTGGATTACTAAAGATAAGGGCTGTTCAGTCACAGAGTCTAACTTCCTCTATTTTACAGACCTATATATAATTTAACTAAGTTATCTCTATAATTAGTTAAATACTTCAGGATTATCCAAGGAATAAAGCAAATATCGAGGAAGGCAGTTAGTCTCGATTTGAAGACCTGAAGAGATAAAGAGCTGATGGTTTACTTGGGCTGATTTTCGAGGGATGATTAATTACTCTCACTGTTAAAGCTTTATGCCAAATTCCTCGTGTGAATCTGCCTAGCTTCATCTCACAGACATAGGTGCTTACTTTACTTTTGTACACTGGATTATAGATTCTTTTTACATCTGGTATTTATTCCTCAGGAACATATTTGTAACCTGTTTTCCAGTCACATTTTAAAAAGTTTGGTAGGCAACTCACTGATGGACATGTCCTTCAGCTCTTAAATAATGTCAGTTCTTCCTTTACGCAACAATTTTTAAGACTTTCTTCTTTTTTTATATGTAAACATGAGTCCAAGATGTCACTCTTTGGAGTTAACTACAGCAGGATTGAAAATTTTTCAAGTGAGTTTACAGTGTCCAAAACTAAGAAGGCCAAAGACTGAGAGACAGAACATTAATTCCTACAGAGAACTGTGATTTAAAGGATTTTCTCAGAATTTCTTTTGGACTTTTTGGCACAGTTAGGGACAGAATTCAATCCCCTAAGATGTCTTTCAGCTGCCTAATCATCAGAGTGACCTTTCTTTTTCGGCTACTCCCTGACACATAATTTATGCATTTTCTGACTTCTGGAAGAAATGAAGCAGGGGTCCTGCAAACAACCTCTTCCTCAAGTCCAGATTTAGCCTTGGAACAGGTCTACTTGGTGGACCCTTCTGAAGGGGACCTCTGGAAAAAATAGCTCACAGTCATGTAATTAAATGCTGATTCATAAAGCTTATGTACAAGGAAGGAAAACTAAGTTTATGTTTCCTAAAGTTTGGGTGCTTAACTTTTTGACCTTAATAAGGTTCTTTTCACATGATATATGGGCAGGGCAATCCCTAGGCTTACCACAAATCGCACTGGAAAAAATAATTCCCTCTGGCAGCCGTATGTTGGTACATGCATGACTCACCAAGGCTGGCACTTTGACCTGCACTTCATGAAGAGCAGGCATGTATTTGCATTCATCACCTGTGGCCATACGGACATCTTTGCAAATATTTTCTGCTAGGAGAGAACTGGTAACAATCAGGACATTTAAAATCTACTCTGGACTCTGAAGGGAAAAGGTCACGTTGGAGACAGGCTTTCCTTCCCCGTTCCCTCGAGTTCATCTGTATCTGATTTCTGAGTCTGGCCTATCCTGGCTCCTTAGGTGAGCTCCATTCTCCTCATGTAGTTGGTCTCAATATCTGTCCTATTCTTCCCTGTCATGAGCATGGTGCCCACTGAGTCCCGGTGTTTGTCACCAGTGCCACTGGCCTCGGCTGACCCATCCAGTGCCTGTATCCCTGGCTCTCTGTCCATGCTCTCTCCCCTCTCTGACTTTGCCTACCTGTTTATTTCTTCTCTCAGACTCCCTCCCTAGATATCTGTTCATTCACAGAGCACCCCTTTGTTTCAGACTCTCTCTCCAGCCCATCCCAGTTTTCTGTTTGCTGCTTGATTACCTGCCTTCCATAAGATCCTGGTCAACACTCTGCTCTTCCTTGGTCCATAGTTCCTTGCCCAGCCACTCCTTGCTGCACATCAGATCAGATCTCTGCTGTCTTTCCTCATAGACACTTTGTCCCACTGGTCCCCGTGTACTCTGCTCTTGTCACCCATCCTTATTCTCACCCAGCTGGACTTTACTCCTAGTTTCCTCCTCCACAGCAGTCTTCAATCCCAGTGTCACCAGCTGACTTTCCATTGCTCCCTGGACAAATCCACTCCTTCGCAGAACTGGTTCTTGTTTTCTCTCTGTTTAAACAGTGGCTTTCCTGGTAGCCCTGATGTTAGCCCAGCACAAGGAGTGTGGCATGCACAAAGAAAAGGACAGCTCTCACCATGCTGAGAATGTAGGGCAGTTTACTTGCCTTTTATTGAAGGGTAAATTGCTGTGAATTACCCCATTTTATGCAGAGTAAGAATGAACAGGGATAATTGCTACGTATCAGTTCACACAAAGTAATATGCTTCCCTACATTTGTTTGTTCATGTTTCCACACCCACAGACTGCCTTGCTTCAGTTCAGCACCTGTACCACCTGAGACTTGCAATTGCAGGGGAAGATCTCAGTGAGCCTCTGTTCTTCAGAAACCTGCATAGCACAGGGAGATGTTTTGATACACTTGGGATAGATCTTGGGCAGGGCTGTGCTTAGCAGGTGCATGCTAAAGGTACCAGAAGTTTGAAATGTGACCAAATTTGGCCCAATTTTTATAATTATTAAAAAATTCAGGGACTGCTACACTTCATTGGCTCTTTTCATAGCTAAAGTTGTCAGATTCACAAGGAAGCAGTCAGATATTTAAGTCAGATAGATATTCTTCACTATGGGCAAACCAATTCTTCCTTTGCTTGTGTGTCTGGCTTTAAATGTCTACTAAGCCTCCTGATTTACTTGAAATATTCCATATATTCTTCTTAAGGGAGGCACTCGGGGTGGAATATTCCATCCTGAATGGTCACCAGAAGGCAAATCTTTCAAAAGGTAAACCAGTATCTTCTAGTAAGTTATGATCAGCCACAGAGACATCAGGTGATGGCAGCTCTGCGTGGCACCTGCTTGTGGAGGACAGTGTTAAACATGCATAATATCCGCAGTGCATATATTGACATAGTGCAGTCTCATGGAAACAAGGAACAAATCGTAATTGCATCTATACAATCTTCAACAGAAACATACATGATGATGATGATGATGATGCTAATGATGGTGGTAATAATAATAATATGCTGAGCACATATATGCAAGCCCAGGACTGTTTTCAAGCAAGAGAGATTATTATATATTAGTCTAGCATAAAGCTGGGCTGAGTGATAGGAAACATATGTTTCTTGGTACTTGTGCTTGCACCATGGTATGGAAAGAGTCCTGACACTCTATAGGTCTCTGGACAATTCTGCTATTGATGTGTTGTGAGTCACTGCAAACAGACCATCGTATGTTTCTGAATCACTTCCTGCTCAAGGGGTTCCTCCACTTCTTCCACAGATTGTATGCTGGGGAGGAATTCAGTGGGCTAAAGCCCTGGAGACCCGTTCTAAATGCTTTCCTTTTCCCTTCCCTTCCATGCAGCTGAATGACTCAGACAGGGGATGACACCTTGAACCAATGTCACTATTCCCTTATTGGAATGGGAGAACCTTATGGGGAGTCCAGAAGGAAATTTAATTCTGTATTTTATTTTAAGGACATCCCTTCTGTTTTACTTTCTTTTTGTTGGTGGCATTTTATGGTTTATGGGGGTTTTTTGGGGGGAATGAGTTTAGAAGTTAGAAAACGGTGCTGTGATAAAACGAAGGTTGTTTCAGCTGTTTCAATACCATTGCAATGCTTTGCCCTTCTATCCCAAAAGTATTAAGGCCCAGACCACAGAAATGGTCCTTAGATACTTAAGTGCCTCAGAAGCCTAATTAACTTTACAACTGTTAATACTTGTAACTGGCTTCGTTTAGATGCCCAGAACATTTCACAGGTGCTTCTCCTATATCTGTGCTGTTGATTTCTTCTGATAACACAAGAGACTGTAAGCCTGGCAGAAGATAGCAGATATACCATCACAGAATTGAAAGTTTTTGTGTGATTTACAGTGTCCTGAAAGTCCTGCTTTGCATAAAAACTATTGTCAATAGACTGTTTTAATGCATTTTCATAAAGAATAAAATCTCCATTTGAGGAAAACGTATTCTTCTCCTAGTGTTTAAAACGCTCCTGCTTTCATTTGGCATTTCCACTAGAAAATACTGTCTTGATGACATTTTTTCACAAGGAGATAAGCCATTGTGAACAACTAAAGCCTTGCATTTCAAGGGCTTTTTAGTTTGCTTTTCCCAAGTTATACTGGACTGATACGTGATCTTTCGGCAAATTAGTATTGTGATGAAAGTACAATCAGTTTCTAAGTAACTGGAAAATTATTTTGACTTCAAGAGATGCTTATCCTGAATGCCAGCTAATGCAGTACTTCCTCACTAAATGGCAGTAAACAGTAGTCCTGAATGAGTTGTGCGTGTTGTTCAGAAATTATTTAGAGCTATCATATCTGAAGGAGGTGCATTTCACCGGGGTCTGATTTTCAGTCCATCAGTGCATAACACAGGCCTGTCATCAAGGCAATTGCTGCTGCCACTTGCTTTCAGAAAGTGTCTTCAAAATACAGTTCTCCCTATGTACCTTCACCAACAAAAACATAGAATGCCAGATAATTTTTTTTTCATAGATCATCTGCTTTGCTTTCATATAGGAGTGGATGGTTCCAGGACCAAAGTCCTGGAAAAGTTTGTTCTACCTCATCTATTTCTTTGTAGATGTGCCAGGCTTTGTTTTGATCACTTTCTAACACTTTAGGCATTCTTACCTCTTCAAATTTTTGCTGAAGGAAATCTGTGTAGCTGACAAACTACTCATCTTCTCCAAAATCCTATAATTTAGCAATGCTAAATGCAGGTCACAGTAAACTTCCTTACATCCTTTCTCTTTTCCACTGGGTGGTTTCTCATTTTGATAATGCTTGCTACTGACTTGTTGTACTGAGTGTAAATTTGGACCAGTAATAAAATGTGTCATATTGTGTTCATCACAGACTCAGATCTGCTGAAACTGCAGTGCTGTGTTAGCAACTAGCTTTGCCAGATGAGTAGACGGAGCAAAAATGGACATGATCACCTTTATGGCTATCTAGTAAGGTTGCCTCTGAAATAAATACTTCATTTCTCCAACATAAAGGAATTTATGCCAGACTGCACCAGCTGACCAACTGTTCCCATGCCATGGGAGCTTTCACTTGACGGGCCTGTGATTTCAGTAATTGTGACAAGCCTTAACAGGTTCTCTTTCCCTTGGAAGATATCCTCAAACTCTTTTTCAATTGTTTTGATCTTCTGCCTGTTTGGTGAGTTACCTCTTTAATGAAATTAAAGGAGTGGCATGTTTTTATTCGTGGATAATTTTTTTCTCTTGGAGTGATTATAAATTGTACTTCTTCCAGTTTGCTAATTGCCCATGAGTTTAGTCACAACTCTAATAGGAATTAGCTCACCACACTAAGTCCTGAGCTTCATTTGTTTATGGTCAATTGCCTGTAGTTTTACTTTCTATGCTAACATGCCCGTTCTTGGCAACTCTTCACCAGCATCGTGTTCAAGACACAGGCATTTCATTTGCTTTTGAGAAGGTAATGCTTTAATCCTCTGCAGCACTGCTCTCTGGTCCCATGAAGTGTTGCCTGCAAACACGGTGCTATTGTCCTCTTTGTCCATGCTGGGCAGAATCTTAGACTGTGACAGAAATTACTGTGGTCCTTGAAGGCTTTTCCGAATGCAAGCCATTGTCCTGACTTGTGGTGCTCATAGATCTGTGTGCAGCTTTATGAGGCAGCTCCATGCTCAATGTTCCGTTCTGCTGCCACTCTCCTGTCTTGTAATGGCATCCTCTGTTGCGTGACAGCACTGTCTGTCTTGTGTACTTTGAGTCTGAATTAGGTAATTTCCTTTGGCTGGCAAATTTTAATGGCATTTCCAAAAAATTACTCTGGCTCATCCAGTAGATTTTGACTGCTTTTTCTCAGGTTCCAACCATGTTTACTGTCTTCCTAAAGACTCAGCTCCTCAAGACCAAGGAGTTTGGCTTTTCAAACCTCTGACAATACAAAACTCTGCTGCCCTTACCCCTGGTTATCTTACTGCTTAATGACATATGGTTCACATGTTTCATTTTTACATCGAAGCCAGTTCTCTTCAAATTCCTGTGATGCAGCATCCTGGTGAGCCACAGATGTCAGGCTTAACTCAAAACTGTTAGAAGCATCCAGTAATTCAGAGCCAGCTATTGTCAAAAATAAAGCCACCTCTGAGTGATGTAGAAGCATTCAGCTGAAGAGTCACCTAAGCATAATTTCCTGTAACCACTGAGAAAGGGGAGGCCAGAAAGACACAGTGTCCACACTTCCACACACAGTCACTCCAGCTACCACTCCCCAGCATCTCAGAGCAAACCAGGCTCCCCCTTTCCCATGGCCCTCTATGTCTGCTAGTAAACAACAAGCCCTGTTTAAATTTTTCAAATTACACTCCATACTCCCAGTGAGCATCAGCTCCAGTAAGGTGAAGGTTTCAGCAACTCCACTCTTTCACTCAGAGAATTTTCTTACCTTTTTTTTACCTGTAGGAACTAGGGTGGTGCTCAAAATCAATTTCCTTCGACCAAATGCAGACATGCATCCTGTAGATGTGTATACTTGACCTGGTCACCAGCACTGTCATCAGTGGGGAGGAACACAGGTATTACTGTGAAACAGCTATTCTCAGCCTGAGGTATGTGTTTCAAATAGTTAGGACAAGCTAGGCTCTGAAACCTCCAATTGATCTCTACTGATGTTAAAGTTTGTCCAGACTGGCTGCTGCAGATGTAAAAATGAGGTTCATGGGTGTCTAATGTTGGGTGACAAGTAACTGATTGGAGGAGTGTGACAGAAACTTGCTTTATTCAGTTTCTTACTCCCAGCTCTTCAGCCTGAGTAACATGAACCTGAGCACAAGAATGGAATCTATCTAGAACTTATAAATGTCTTCAAGCTTTGATCATGGAAGAAAAGTAGAGTGCAACAGGGGAAGTTTCTTCTGGAAGGGATGCAGCGGCTGGAAGGATGTAGCCACCAGGTTCCAGTTTGCCAAGTTTCTGCTTCAAAGTGTAATCTTAGTGCACTAATAAAGTGCATTGAATATTACTCACATTTTCCTGACATTCCTTACAGACAAAAAAATCCTGTAAGATCACCCCAGTGAAAATCAAAGCAGGGTTTGTGTCATATTGGCAGCAATGTCACAGGAAGAGAGTGTTGCGCCTTTTCAGCTCTGTAGACAAAAGCCAGAGGTCTGCCAAATTGTCTAGTTTCACTTTAACTGTGGGAAAGGAGTTGCAGAAGAGAGCCCAAGCTAGTGAAGGCTGATCTACATACAAACCATGCAGTGGGCAGATTTGCAGTTGTTCAGCACATGCTCTGGGCTGGCAAGGAGGGACATCATCCTCCCAGTGCCGCACCAGGCTCCAGCTGACCCACCGCCATCCACAGGGACAGTTGCCTCAGGCTCAGCACTCCCTGTCAGGGCTGATGTGGCTGTGCTCTGGCAGGAGTGTAGCTGCAGACATGGGCTGTGCTTGCATCATGCATTGCAAGAGTGCTTACCACAAGAGCTGCTGCCTTTTGACCCTCCAGGTGAATCTGTGCTGGCCAGGGCTACGTGGCACCAGGCTGGTAGGCAGCCCCTGCAAAATGATCTCTTGTTTGCCTGGGAATGCCATCCCCATTGATCACTTTCCAGCTGGCTTATATTGATTTAGCTTAATTCAATGCAAGTGTTTTGCATGTAGAAAAGGCTCCGTGAATGTTCCCATGAGGTCTAAATCAGTTCTTCTGTCTCTCTTGCTCTTTAAATCCTATTGTCACTCATGTGTAGCTTTCCTGCACTCAGTACATGCCTATTCCTGGGGGGAGTAATTGCCAGGGGCTTAATTTTAGAGAGGAATGCTCACCCTGCTGTCTGGGAATGAAGCCTGGCATAGCCAACTTCAAAGACTAGACAGATTTGTTGCTGAGTTTAAAAGACATCGTTCCCTTGACTGGGATTTGCTATTGTATCCCTCTTGCTCTTATCTTCCCTTTCAGCATATGGGAGGACTCAGGTGCTTTCCAGACTCTTTCCATCTTTGGACCCTCTCAAATGCACTTGCAAAGGTGCTAGCAAATTCTCAGTTCTGCCTCTTGCCCTCTGCACATCACTGAGCTGACTGAGGATGTGGTGGATTTGATGGAATCTGTGCTTAAAGAATCTGTCGTTTGACTCTCTGTTTACACAGAGCCCTGGCACTCAGCACAGACCTAAAAGAAGGGTTATTTTTAATTCTAATGAACTAGCACAGAAGGAGAGAGTTCTTTGCCTTCTTCCTTCACTTCACATAATAATTTCAGTCCTAATGAAGGACTCCACGCCAAATATAATAGAAGGAAGAATTATTTTGCCTGTGTGCCTGTTGTTTTTCTAACAAACATATGTGTTTGTTTATTTTTAGATTATAAAATGCAATTATTGTGTTCTCTGAAGTACACAAGTAAAATTAAAAACACATTGAGTCAACTTGCTGCTTAATTTATGTTAATTAAACTATTCAATGGAAAGGATGTTCCTAGTTAGGTTGCTTCAGTGGGATCTGGATTTTATTCTTGGCTCTGCCACAGATTGCCTGTTTGATTCATGGCAAGTCACTTAATCTCCCAGTGTTTCAGTTCTTCATTCCCCAAATGAAGATAACTCTCCTTCATCTTCTCTGTTTGGACTATAAATGCTTGGATCAGGGTGTGTTTTGCACAGTATTCAGCATAGTATACCCTAATTTATAATTGCATATACTGATAACGGGTCATCTTGTCTCCAAGAAAAAACACCTCTTCAAGTTCTTCCCAATGCGTGGATTTGCAAACAACTATACTTTCCACCACACCCAGACAGGCAGTTTCAGAGCTCTCTCAGATCATGCTCAAAACTGAGTTTTCATCAGTGGAAATATGCTGATCTCGGGTTTCCAAATCCTAGGCTTTTAATCTGGAAGTTAAGAACTCAGTCTCAAGAAGAGCTTAGTTCTTTCATTGCATCCTTAAACTTCATCTAAGCTAAGGAGTGTGTGAAATCTCATCAGAAGTTTTACTGCAGGTCAGGTCCAGGCCTGTGGGTTAGGTAAGACAGAAACTCTGGCTTGAGCACACCTGGGAAAACTCAGTGTTGTGTGAATGGCTGAAGGACCTGCTTCACTCTGATGGTTTCTCACATCTCCACCTGTCAAATAATCAGTCTCAGAAAAACTTACACTGGATGATCTACTCCTGGACTTCCTCAGGATCTATCTCTGACTAGCCAGATAACTGTTTAGAAACAGTGATGATTTTCTGTCACAACTTGATGTATACTCATTGTGCTGACCGTCTTCCCACTACATCTGCGCTCATCTGCATTCCTGTTTATTCACCAGCTGTGTTTTGCCTGGATGTTTGCATTATGGTTTTGTACAATGCCTAGTGCATTGAAGACCTCAGCCCTAAGCAGTTACCAGAGGAGCTGCCCTCTGTTTTCAGTCAGTTCTGGCTTTAGCTGAATCATTTTCTCAAGCTGATCCAGTCCATTGAACCCTAGACCCAAGCCCTTATTTCTCCAAATCTGGGAACTTGGGCTGTATTTGCAGTAAACAGGGTGAGCAGTAGCTAATGTGTGATGGAATTATGCTTTTCTTTTATCACCTGAGCACTCTGACAGACTGTTTTTCAATGTCATCTGCAGTCACTACAAACCTCCCAAAAAAGGCCAAGGTATCTGTGGGGCTTCCTCCCTTCTTGCTGCCTGTGTCTCCCCAAGCAGTGTAAAGGCCAGGTCAGCCCTATGATCTTTCTACCTGCAAAAAGTGTTGGCACACTTCTACTGACTAAAACTCCTTTCTTCACTTGACATATATTGTACTATTCTTTGTAAATGTAGCTGAGACACATCTAACATGAGGTTCACAATGTGATCTCAGCGTGCCAGTGCTTTGACTGCCTGGCCAGCTGGGCTTGGGCTCCTATCTCTCAGGAAAGGAAGAGTCCCAGCCTTGCCCTACTGCCAGAACACATGCTGGGGTTTGGCCCCACACTCCAGATGGACTTCTGCTAAATGACACACTTCCCATAGCCAACCTGGAGAGCAAAGCCCCTGTCCCAAGCATGACCCAAAGGGACAAAGTATCCATTCTCTGCTGGCTTTTGTGGTCGTGTTCACAGGGAGGAACTGGTGAGCAATAGCACTGATCATTCTTAATGTCATCTGAAGTCACTATAAACCCCATTTCTTACAAAAATTTCCTGCACAGTTTAAATCTACACTCCTCATTGCTAGATATATTTGCCTGACTGCATTTTAAACTGCATGATGCAACTCACCATGCTCATGAACAACATGAACATGAAGCAGTCCTCTCTTGCTGGCTATTGCTTGGGGGGAAAGTTCTGGCCACCGGCTGACACTCCCAGGACAGATCAAACGAATAAGTTTGAAAATAGAGGTCACTGAGGTTCAAAGCTGGTTCAGTTTGCACCTGGGTATTTAATGCTTCATGTCGCTGGTTCCCATCAATAATCTGTAAGCAAAGGAGAGCGGTAGGAACCAAGGATCGGGGTGTCCGTGAGCATCTGCCTCCTGCAACACTCACACTGAATTAAAGCAAATAGCCTCTGCTTCACCCTATTTAGGCAGCTCCCTAACAATTCACACCTATTCCATACAGCCATTTCTGTCTTCCTCCTGATTCACTGAAAAATTCCCTCTCACTCTTTCCGTAAACTCAGCATCCTGTCTCCTGTTGAAGTTACAAGCCAGATGTTAGCTTAGGCAGTGATTAATACCTTCGAAAGGTCAGCTTTGAATTTCACTGCCAAGTTCACCCACCTCTCTGGGCAACTCCTTATACATCTTCTCTTCCCTTCATAACATATTTGCAGTTGAAAAATATTAAAACCAATATACTACTTTATATCTTGAAAGCACATTAAAAGTAATCTTGGATGTTGGGAAATGTTTTAAGGCTGTGCTTGGAGAAGAAGGACCTGTTTAATCCCCTTCTCACATGGATTGCTTGTAGCTCTAATCTGATCTCTGGCTCTCTATGCAGTCCTGTGTACCACTCAATCACCTCTCAACCAGCCCAGTGGATCTAAAGAAGTGAATTCAATATAATTAATGTCATCTTTTGGTGGGGACACAGAAAGTTTATGCCAAATTTTACAAATTAAGGATCTTCATTCTCGCTCAGTACCAAGCCAGACTTTGTAAGTTGGGACAAGTAGTCTCACCACGTTAAAGATTAACACTGTCTTTGTCACACCCCGAACAGCTTAGCTTGTCCCAGTTCTGTCTGGGCTTCTATGTGTGCAGCATCACCAAAGAAGCTCTTCTCCCCATCAACAAATGCAAAGTAACCCTTTTGATAGGTAATATTTTAGAGAATTTGATCTTGGATCCTCTCACATGGAGAAGCACAGTTAGGAGCAGGCAGATTTTGCCTGAGAGTGTTTTGTTTTCTTGTTTCTTTTGAAGTAAAAGAGGAAATGTGGGAACCATTTCTAAACTGCCCATGCTCCAGAGTGACAGAAGAAACCCAGAAACAGATAAAGGCCGACAGCTGGAACATATTGTGGGACAAGGAAGCAATTAGCTTATGGCATTAGAGAATGAAATCACATATAGAAGTGATTTGTGTGTCCTGGCATTACTTGGCAACCTGGAAACTTTGGGGCAAATGAGGTCCGTGGTCCCAGCCCAGTGCTGGTGTGGCACAGAGATGTGCCACCCTAGAAGGAAGAGTCCCAGCCTTTCCTTAACAACCTCGTCTGAGACCTCACAGATGTGTGGGAAGAGACAGGAGGGAGGAAGGGGTCAGCGGCTTCTCCCTCTCTCTGAGCTTTCCCAGCATTGCTCTGAATTCCTGAAAAAGCCTGATTCTCCCTGCTGTGGGGACACTTTGAGGCTGCTTTGGTCCATGTTCCCCTGGGACCTTACATGATTAGCTGGGTGAATGGCTGCAGCCTCTCAGCTGTGCCCCTACTCTCAGCTGGCCTCAGCTTTGGGCATGAGAGGCCATCCTCACAGGGATTGCTTAAAAGTTACATCATTGAGCAATAAAAGAGTGAAAATACCTCGGGGTAGGAGAGGAATTTGAGATAAACATTCTTTACCAGATATTGCAAAAGCAAGCATGGTCTCATCGAAATGAATGAGCTAACTGCCGTTGCCCTGAGTGCTCTAACTCCAGCCCTTACGTGTGCGATGCCGTGCTGCCGCAGTGATGAGCTCAGGACAGCATTAGCTGCATGAAGTCAGACGGCTGGATTGATGGATGTAATCACATTTCCTGCCCCGGTTACAGTTTTACCATCCAAAGCCTCACTTTAATCAGTGGTTGTACTCATAGTGGGATTTGTTTCAGGAGGGATCCCGTTCACCACTCCCAGTTTCGGAGAGCTGGTTAATCCTTCCGTGGGGCAGGGTTTACATATCATGCCTCATAAACTCCCTGTGTGAGGGTTTAGGAAGAAAGGACAGGATTTGTTGTTAGCGTCCTGTGAGCGTGTCTTCACAGCAGGCACAGAGATACCCAACCAGATGGCTTCACTCCATTAACTTCTCACAGGTGGAGGCCAAGGTCCAGAAATACACAGCAGCAGCCAGATCCATGTAGGCCAACCCCATGCTCCCTCCCCAGAAAGGTCTGGGAACAGAAACACCCAAACTGTCCCTGCATAGGCCATCTACATGTGGCTTTTTTGCCACATTCATCCAGCCCTACATTTTCCAGCTCCAAACTGGTAAGCCTGCATCATGATGTGCTTCATGAGCCTATCAACCCAGAGGATCTCCACGCAGTGTCCCAGTGAGGTTATAGAAAATTTCGCTCCGTGCAAAGGATCAGAGCAGCGTTCATGCTTTTGGGAACCCCTTCCACTAAGGACTATCATTAGCCCTGTGTGGTGCAGGATCAGTTTAAAATAACTTCACTTAGAGCGCTCCATGGAAATCCCCTGCCAGTCACCCTCCTCACGTGCTTTTTGTTCTGAGAATCAACAGGCCTCAAAGGGCAGTCTCAGAAGAGGCCACATCTGTACAGAGTTTGCTTTCATCCCCACAAGGGCTCCCAAACAATGCCAGTGCCAGCCGGAGGTTTGCTGAATGGTATGAGAACCAAAGGCTTTCTTTGCCTTCTGTTCATCCATTAAAACCTTGTGAGTCAAAATTAAGAGGACAGGAGTGGGAGCTTTAGGAGGCTGTGGTTTCTCACAAATGCCTAAAGCTAAGTACTAATGAGAAAGTTAAAAAAAAAAAAGAAATCTGCAACCCATCACCAGAGCAATGCCACAATTAGAGACAAATCCAGTGTGCGCTGCTATACATTTATGATGCAGACAAACTAATTTAACTAATTAGGGCTGTCTACAAAATGCATATGAAATAGTACTCTTTCCTCAAGGTCCAGTATCAGAGATTCTTGCTACTGAAGTCCGAAACTGCACAGATAGACTGCAGGGACACCTGCTATTCTCTGAGCATGGAATTAGCCAAGCCACCTCTGCATGGGAAGTTTTGAATATTTTCTTTTTTGTCCCACCCACAACTGATGGGTGAAAACCAACCAGTTGAGAAGTCTTCAAGGATAACTGTATACAAAACTCTCTTTGATTTCAGAATTTAAGAAACAAAACAAAGAAAAAAATGACAAGTCCATTTGGCTTTTCCCATTTCAAACTAATTTTTTACACATTAACTTAACTTCACAGCTTTTATGTAAGCCTAAGCAGTTAAGGTATTATTTAGCTTCTTTGAGAAGGCCAACGTTTTTCTTTGTCTGTGCAAAGATTTGTTGTTGTTGTTGTTTAAAAGGCACTCCTGCTCCCCTGAAGTTTGGTCTGTGTATTTTGATAGCAACAGTTTGTGCAGCACAGAAACTCTGCAGAGAAGTTCAGCTGCTGCATTACTGCGGTGCTGGCACTACCTCCATGAGAATTAAAGTCATGGCCACAATAGAAGACTTCATCAACTAGTTTTGAAAAATAACTTAATGTCATGAAGTTTGATGGGAAGAAAAGAGGTAGAATTGTATTAAAGAAACAAGGCTTTAAAGAAACCCACCTTTCCAGACTAGTTTCAGACTTTGACTGTGCCTGGTTCTACCTCCAGCCAGAGTGCCTGGCGTGAGCTCCCCTGCTGAACCCAATGCCCTTTTGGGCACATCCATGTGAGTTTCTGTCCGCATTCCAAAATCCTACCTGGATCCCGCAACAGCCTCAGCACTGTGCCTGGGAAAAAACAAATGCCTTCCTGTACTGGGCGTGGACCAGCTCACTCACATTTGTCTCATTTATCCCTGAGAAGTGGAGATACTGCCTCACAGATTAAATCAGCTCAGGTCTCCACCTCTTTTTCCAGTAAAGGGTGAACCCTTTCTCTCTAGACAAACAGAAGGAGTGGGCTCACAGAGACCACAGCATCCTTTGCCGCTCCACGCTTGCCCAAGGTAAAGAAGAGGGTCTATGTGTTACTCCAAAAGGAATTTCTCTGCTTCCTGCTTCTTGGCTTCCATTCCTGGCTGTTGCAGCCTGCGGTACATCAATGTGTGGTCAGCAGGGGAAAAATGCCACTGGCCGAGGTGGTGGTTGCGAGATGAAAAAGGCTGATCCGCACAGTGGTTTCTTCTGTCTTCTTCTGAATGCTTTCACTTCAGGAACCCCTTCCTTGTTACAGCTGGGAAAGATGTAAACAGAAGCCAGTTCCAGCTGAAAATAACTCTGCCTGTGTCCTGTGTGGAGCCTGCTTGTTTTCCCTTCTGCTTTTTACTCCTAATATCAAACTAGGTTGTCTCTCAGCACTGAGTTCGCAGACAATTAGGAGCACAGCTCACCTATAGTTTCTTCCACTTCACTGGGAGCTCTAGAGGCTTTAGCAAACAGGTGGAGCAGGATTGTATCTTATCTTACGGTGTGAGACACAAGAGGGAGACAAATACCCAAATGGTGCCATTGTGGGCTCATGCCCTGGAAGCCTAGGCAGGAAAATGTATTTCTTAGCCCTTGAGGGGTTCCAAGGTTTTGGATATTTACCTAACCCAAAACTGAAATCTCCAAAATCCTCAAGAATGAAACATGGAGAAATTAAATGCATGTCAGAAAAACTTCTCTTTTGCAGTTTGAAAGCATTCCATGTCCCATTTGGATTGGGGAGAAGGGAAGAAGTTAATTAGTGCTCATTCACTGAATCATTGAAACATACTTCCACCTTTCAAAACATAAAATTTGCCCCTTGGGACCTCATTCTCTTTCCCAAGCAACTGCTGAATTTGGAGAGATTGTGAAATACAGCCCTTCCTACAGTTTTTGGCTCCTACCGAAAACATGTAATTTGAAAGTTCCCAAGAAATCTCAAAAGACACAGAGCTAATTCAAACATGGGATACAATGGCTGCCTTTCATGTCTTCAATGTCTCTGACATGAGCCAAAAATTAGTCTGGATAAACACAGAAGATTTTTATCTGGAGAAAGAAGCTTTAAACTGTGAAGCACAAGAATGAGGATGTAGGAAGAACAGAGCTCGTACCTGGCCCCCACCTGCTCTAGGTGCCTACAGAAGCTACCACAGCAAATTCAGGGTTAAGAAGAGCTGTTGCCAGTGTTTAATTCCATGTGCAGCACACGGAGGAAATAAATTCATGGAACAGGATTTACTCCCCACATTTATGTCCCAGAGCACGAGAAGTAGGGGATGTATTTCACTCCAGGCCACATTAGCCTGGTATTTGAATTCCTGGATGAGCCTAAGGGCTCAAAATGCTGAAAATATGATCTAGCTGTAAAATAGAACAAACTGAGCCCATAGCTCAAACATTTCTCATGTGAGGCAACACCTGACTTTCCAGGTCAGTGGGCAAAAGAAATGTGGTGTAAATATCTGTGGCTGTAAGCCAAAAAAGGACCTACTGTGAATTCAGTCTGAAAAAGGGCATCAGCGGAAATTGTCATATGGGAATGGTATGACATCTGGCTGCACGAGATAGACCATTTGTCTGTACAACCGCAATGAAATACTAACGTGGGAGCATCCAAAGATAGGGCATAATGCAAGATGAGAACTACTCTCCTGCCCAACCAGTAAGACAGACAGAGGCTACATTAACAGTGGCAAACCAGGCTCATTCTCTGGCAGCTCTGTCATGGTCCAGCCACAGTCGTGCTATCAAGCTCTCCTAGCCTCCAGTGTTCTGTGGGGCATGTCTGCAGACTTATGCTGGTACCATGTTGTCCTTGGGAGTTGTCTGGGAGAAGGCTATTCATCTTGAGACAGAATATGCCAGAGATTGGTCTAACAATTTAACAGTATAGGCAAATCATGGCCAGTGTCCTTGCTATGTCATTGTTCCATTTACTAGTATAGATGTGGCATGAGATGCCAGCTACAGCGTGATACTTCCCGTAATCCTCATTCTTTTTTATGTCCAAAGTTCCTCCTGAGGCATTAATCAAGATTAATCAAGATTATTCTTAAAGCTTTTAAAAAAGTATAAAAAATGGATTTTTCAAAGAAGTCCAATGATGTCTGCCTGGTCCTTTGTGCTGCTATTTCTATAGCTTTCAGTGCTGAAGAATGGCAAGAAGGAAGGAGGCAGTGATTCATTGCCCAAGAGCTTTCAGGAGCCCAGAGAGTATTTCAAATGTTCCAGTATCCCATTGCCTGTACCAGGCAGCATCCATGGCTCATTGTCATGCCAGCATCTGACATGGCAATGCCAGCCAAGTCTGCACAGGGTAATTGTTACAATGGCATGAGGTTTACAAGAAAACTTTGGAGCCATTTCTGTGGCAGGCAGGTATTTCTCAATTAGTGTACTAGTAAGCCCAGGACCTGCTTCTCATTTTACACTGACATAGCTGCACCACTCTCAGATGTGTTACAGAAGGTTGTGAAATCACGAGTAAGCCCTTGGAGTCATGTGGGGGCCTCCCAGCTTTGCCGTCAGGGCATGTGGCTTCACTGTGTGTAAAAGTTGGGGGGAGATGCGTATGCACCTCGTCCTTTGGTGACAGAAAAGTACCTGCAGCAGACTGTGTGGTGAGATTAGAGACCAGCGGTAACGGGGGCATGATTGGCTTCAGTGAAACTTGTTGCAAAATGTTGTTCTCCTCTGTGAAGTTTAGGGACATTTTTTCTCTCCAAAGAAACCCCATGCTGCCCATTTTGAAATCAGTGAGAATTCAGAGTTTTCCCAAAAAGAGGGACAGTCAAGCCTGCCAAGGGAAGAAAGGTTTGTTGGCCAGTATCTTGTGAACCTCAGGGATACTTGGAAGAGTGATGGCTTTGAAGACTCAGCAGAAATTCATAAATAATTTTATTTCCCATCTGTCTCCTTCTTATATCTTCTACCATGGCTTAGATGCTACAGTTTTTCCAAAGGTAACCCATCAAAAGAAAATTCCTAGGGAGCTTTCTACCCTGTTAACAACTGGTGTTCATCATCTCTTCCTTTGCAATGTGTTTACATGGTGTATGGAATTTTCTAATTAGAGAAAAATATAGCAAAAGGCATGCAATTCAGGTCAGGGGGAAAAGGACACTCAAGAGTTTCTTCTTCTCTTTCACTGCACAAAAAATATTTGGACAGTTTCTCAACATAAGGAGTTGGGAGAATGTATTCACTCTCCTAGCAAAAAAGGAAAGACAAGATGTTTCCTTAAAGGCACTACTGCAAAATAGCTAAGTGAACATCATGCATTAAAGAATTATAGAAATTTTCTATGTAGTCATAGAACCCTTAAAAAAACTGCCTGTGATTTGATATGTGGTAATGGGGATTTGTTGACCAGGACTGCTAGGTATGTGTGCGAATACAAGCACGCACATACTGCATTTTGGGGTTTTTTGCTGAACATCTGCTTGTCTGGATATGTTCACATAATTCTCACACCTGAAGCTCCAAAGGAATGAGAATAATATCAAATGCTCACACTCTTATTCTCCACTAGGGGAACCCAAATACTTCCTGTCTCAAATAAAGAACTTACATAACAGTAGAGGTGGAATCAATGACAAAATGTTCTGGTTTGTGCTTACCCCTTTTTATTCACTTCCATGACCCATTCTAGCCACAGCAAGTGTTAGGAGCCCTGAAACATTGTTTTGTGGTTTGTTTACTCAAGGATGTGGGGATTAAGTCATAGTGCTGTTGGGGTTTCTCTTTTTCTATTTTATTTTTTGTTGTGTTTTTTAAAAGCAATGGGAGAATCAAAGGATATTTTTTTGCCACTCTGCTGCCATCTCATCCATCAACTGCCTTGCTGCTTCAGGTCCCACCTGCACAATTGTGTCTTGATCCAGCTGTCATTGAAGTCCTGTCACGAGTATCTCATTGCTCTCCTCGTCATAACCCCTATCTCCTCCTTCCTCCTGAGACCTTTGCAGGTCCCTACTCCTCCTCAGGATTTACCTCAGCTGTCTTGAAAGCTGTCTTGAGGCCCTCTTTCTCCAGATAATGATTTTTTCTTTGTTGTGCTCTAATTACAATCAGTACGCAGGTGTGTGTTTTACAGGAATCCATATCACATGCAGCCCTGATCTTGCCATGCCTGGCAAGGCTGGCAGGCAACCGGTGCTGATCTTCAGCTCAAGTTTTCAGTAAGATAGTTCCATAAACACAATGACATCGTATCATGACATCATTGTTTTCCTGTAGGTTTGAATCAGCTTGCTTGCTTTTACGGGAAATTATATGTTCACTGCTCCTTCAACTTAATTGACACCAGGGAAGTGCCACACACGTTACTTCCAACATTTAGGTCTCAAGTGCGTGAACAACATTCCCATCATCCATTAGGTACCCACCCAAACCAGACTTTGTCGTCATACAAGTAAAAGCAGCTAAATAAACATAAAAGTCAGGTTTAGGGTATAAAAGAAAAATTCAGAACATTACTTCTGGGGGAAGGATGAAGGCAAAATTACAATACCTTGTGCAATGGGGCCTTCTGGCCTGGTTGAAAACACTGGATGCTATGGTAATACAATACCGATGCCAAGAGACCAAAGTTTTAATGACTCCACCTCCCACCACCCCAAATCCTTCCTAATACTATCCATGATGTAATTGCAGCCTGTACTATTCATTTTAGCATTGATTGGAAAGGTTTTGCACAAGAAGGAATTATACTAGAAACTGAAAGTTCATTGTATAAAATAAGCTAGATAATGTGAACTAATGCACAAAACTACACGTAACATAAGGAAATAAAAAAAAAGACATTCTGCTTTGTTCATGGACTACAGGACAGTACAAAAAATCACAAACTTAAAATCAGCATCTCATGCTGATTGACAGTTGAGGGTCTCAGTGAAACAAAAGAGTCAAAAGCATCATATTTATGGTTTAGATCAGGTTTCATAGAACCATAAAACGTTAAGGGGTTGGAAGGGACCTTAAAGATCCTCTAGTTACACCCCCACTGCCATGTGCAGGGACACCTCCCACTAGGCCAGGTTGCTCAAGGCCCTGTCCAACCTGGCTTTGAACACTTCCTTCCTTCAGATCAGTTTAGAGCCAACTCTGTTCTACTGCTCCACCAGTAAAGAATAGAGAAAATATTCGTAAATTTACAAGAAGTACTGAAGCCCTCATTATTTGTTGGAAAGGAGAGGCAGAGGGTAAAGGGGAAAGTGTCACAGTTTACAGCCACGTGTTTTCAAATAAAGGCTAGTGTGTGCATACCAGCACTCATTTTACACACCAGTGCCAAAACTGATAAATTGCAAAGTTGTCTTTGCAGTGACACTACATACAGAGCAGAGCCCTGAAAATCAGGGGCTAAAATGGTGCACTTTTGGCCATCGGTGTTCTAAGTCGGAAATAACTTCATGACTCTCCCTTCAGTACTACCAAAGACACAGATGAGTTCCTAGTTCAGGATTCAAAATGCTGTTTGACTCTTAACAGGCTTCCACATACACCAAGCTCTAGACATTTATGTAAACCTTGGCATCTTAAGGCTTTGTCACAGCCTCTGGGAATACATTTGTAAGATTTTAATTCAAAGGGTTGAGCTATTCATACGAGCTAACACCCTGCATATGATCACTGAGCTAGCTGTAGTACGACAGCCCCATCCCAAAACCTACAGACTTCATCTATAACAGTCCTGTCAACAGTTCATGCACATTTTGAAATGATCAAAGTGTTTCTCACTATTTTTCTGAGAAAAAAAGAGCCCTTGCAAGACATAGAAAGACACAGACATATGTCTTTGCATGATTTCAGTAAAAGCATGCTTTTATTATTAAAATGTGGTGCTATTCTGTGATTATAATAATCTTCTTTTCCTGGAAATTTATGACTCAGTATGTGTAAATACTCATCTCAGGGGTCTGCCCTTGTGGTGGCTTTGGCCACCCTCAGAACTTCTCACCGCGTCTGTGTGTGAATTGCATCAGAGTTGTGTGTATAATAGATTCTCCCTTCTTTCGGCTGCCCTGTCCATCTGGATTCTTGCCAAGTATGCTGGCTGGCCACCTTATTAGCAACAAAAATGGGACTCGAGTCCCAGCCAGACTCTGGTGGAAGCTGGAGGTTGACTGGGAGTGGCGTTTAACCACTTCCACTGCTTCATCAAGGGCTTTCCAGCAGGTAGTTGTGGACACTGGTTGCTTTAGTCCTGTGGACTATGGAGAGCTTTTGATTACACTTAAGTTCAGCACAGGCTAGGGGCACTCCACTGTCACTAGATAAACTCATTATATAATGCAGCTCTGTGTATGTGCCATACTCTCTTGTGGGTCCCTCCATAAGGCAGGTTCGTGTACGTGGAAGTTTGGGGGGTTTTCAGTGGCAGAGGCAGATTCCTGGCTAACCACACACCACCAGCATTTCTCTGGAGCCACAGCTTTCCCAGCGAGGCTACCACATGTTCACAGTCAGGATCTGTCTCGCCCCAAGCCCCAAGCACTGTGCCTAGGACAAGCCACATGTGACCCCAACATCCTCTGACACCAGCTGGTCACCCCTATGTGAGATGAGACCAAGCCTTAGTAAGAAAGCTGAGCTCATGTTTCCAAGAAGCAAAGAAAAAGGGAGACATTTGCGCAGCACGTTGTCACTGCCGCCGGTATTTTCCAGACTAACAGTAAACTTGGGTTGTTTACTGGATCCCAAACTTTCTTTGCATGTATACAGGAAAACAGATGCTTCCCACTCCCAGGCCCCATGCCTGAGCAGGCTCCCTCAGCAACATCATAGGCAGGGGACGAAAAACAGGGCAGCAGAGACATTTCTTCCTGCCTCTGTCTGCTTTGAGCTGGTGATAGAGCATTATCTATCCCGCACACTTCTGTGGCCTCCTTGCCAGGGTATCAGGCGGGCTCACAGCACGCAGTTTGCTTTTCCTGCACCGTAGGAACAGCTGCTGCCTCCGCTCCCAAACAGGGAACAGAGGCCGGGGCTTGCAAGTGCTTTGGCTCGAACGAGGGGCATGGGGCAGGGATGAGAGAGCTGGGAAGTGAGCCATGTCTCCCAGAGCCTGAGCAGGTGGGTGCCCCAGCTACTAGGTTACCTTTCATCTTCCAGCATTAAAGGTCTGGCATGGTCCATCCATAGCCCTGTCTTCAGTAAGCCTCAGGTGCAGCCCTCCAATTGATTCATTTATGCCAGCATAAATTAAATTTCAGGCTCTTACAATGAATTAAAGAGGCAAAAGTGAAATAGAGCACAAACTCATGTGCCTGGACATATACTTAACCATTTGACTTCAGGATGGTCACCTATCAGTCTCTTGCCTCTTCTTCTGAAGCAGTGGTGCTGGTCCCTGCCTGTGCCAGGACTGTGATTTATTGTGCCCTTCTGTGGTCCAAAGAAGATCTTCCAGCTTTCTGCCTGAAGAAAGTGACACAGGCTGCTTGAGGATGTGATGCACTCACTGTTCCCCTCTCTCATGACATTTCTTTATATAAGCAGCTGAATAGCAAAACATATCAGTGTTCATTACTAATTTCGTTATTTATAGTGAGCTGCCACAGATGGAGACTGCAGCACCATTCTATCTTTAGGGCGTAGTGCCTGCCTGTCCATACAGACAATTGGTAATTAGCACAAGAACAAGTTGTTTATGTATTCTCAAACTTAAATAAATAGGAGAGCCATTTATCCATCAAAATTCAGCTGCCTCTCTTTGCCAGATCTCCAGGTTAACTGCTTAATGAATAGAGCTCATCGCTTCAGGCACTTAAATAAAGACAAAAGTGTCTTTAAAGGAAATGAAATATTCAGTATAATATATCCAGTTATATACTGAATAGTATGAATTTAGATCATACGAATCACGAGCACAAGACAAGATGAAGGTCACAGGGATGCCAGGCAGAGGTGTAGAAACAGATCAACAAGTACATAGAGGAGATGTGGTGCATATATCCTACTTACTCCTGACATGGGCACTTCCTACCAGTACAGCCACCCAGCTCTGAGCCCATCACTCCAAGTGAATCCTTGCATGAGCATGAAACTGGAGAAGAAAAGGCAGAGAGGATACTTGCAGTTCTTCAAGTAAAACCCCACATGTGCTCTAAGATGACCTTGTATGTCTTGGGTGACAGGATCCTGCCCAATGGAAACACCACACAAGCCAGGGAGAGCATGACTTTTCCTTTTTTCTATTTTTATTGCTGATTCCAACTGTTCTTTGTTTTCTTTTATTCACTATACACACCCCTGAAGACAGAGGAGAACAGGCTTTATGAATAGATGGACTTTGTGAGTTGCACCTAAGGGTTGGCCCCACTTCCTTCTCTCCTTGTCCCCCCACCCTCCCCGCTGATGGGAGGGGCACATTCATTATTAAGGCCAAAGCAGTCCATGTGGAAAAGAACAAACAACCTTTGTCTTTCTCACTATTCAGACGTTTTCAGCATCTGAAAGTGTTCACTTACTCAAGCTTGCAAGTGCAACTGCGTTTTACGTGCATATGAGTGTACACACATCCGTACGTACAGGGTGGGAAAACTGCTATCCCACAGCACAAATGGGTCACATCTGAGGAATTCTGCCAGGCCTCCATCTTCAATCAGTAAAGACCTATTTGCTCACTGCCCTACCATCCAGACAAACTTTATTTGGCCTTTTGATTCTCCAGTTTAGAGCATCCAGGAAGGGGATAAAAGCTACTAAATAAAAGAAAATTATTCCAAACACAGTGGCTGAAAAAAAATAACTGATAAAATGTCCTTCTTTTGTCTTTCAGCTCACAACTCCAAATTTTCCTGTAGTGGTCAAGCTGGGACATGCTCATGCTGGAATGGGGAAGGTAAGTAAAAGAAAAAATATATATATCTCTGGAAACAGATACATATGTGGCACAGCATTCTTGTGATTACACATGGCATGTGACCAGCCAGCAAAGGAGTTAAATCTCCCCACAACCTATCTGGGTTGCACTGGCTGTTCCTGTGGGAGAAAAGGCCTTTTTCTGCTGTCACGCACTTGGAGACAGGCAGTGGTATTGGGTTGGAGGCTGTCTAGGATGCAGGAAGGGGGGCTGGTGAAGCGTGGGGGGAAAACTGGCTGGGCTGAAGTCATTAGGCTTGTCTTTTATACATTTTCTTCTCTCCTGAAAGTGGTAGTGTTGTTTATTCAAGCACCTGTGAAGTGCAGCTACACCCCGTAGCACTCACAATGAGGAGCTGTGGCGCTGGGCTTCTGGAGTGCATTATGATGATCTTATTCAAAAAATGGGAGCCCTTCAGTTATTTTTTTCCTCCTTGCAAGGAAGAACAAGACCTTACAAAGAAGAGTGGCTGGTTGCCTGCCAAGGAATCCTGAAAAACAGTTCACTACCCAGAAGGACCTGTTTGTTTTTCCCAGGCTCTCTGGGATCTTTATTCCCCCAGTGAATTAGCAGTCCCTGTTTCTTGGGGTAACTGGGCTCCCCTTTCAGTGAGGCATCACCAGCACATTCCTGCTGCACTTGAGTCTCCTCCTTCTTGTATATATCTTTTCAAAAGGCATCCCCTCTCTATCTAAAATGTGACTTGCTCAGAAGTACAAAATTCTGAGGTATCATCTCTGAATCCAATTGAGTGATACATGAACTTCGTAACGGATACGCCTGTCACAGTGCCTCCCTAGAGGGGACAGACCTTCTCCTGGCCTCACACTTTGCTGAAAAATATATATAGTTACGCCAAATTTAAACTTGGTACAGTTTGTTTGCTTGTGCTCTGGAAACAGAAGCCCTTTCTGGCTTGCTGGATTGCACATGGAAGATTTAATAATCTTTCTTGCTTTGGTCGCAATGTTCCCCTGTCTGGATGGTAGCTGCTGGGGAGGAAGTGGGCACAGATCCCTGTGCCAGTGGCAGAGTTGGCTTTCAGCATCAAGGAACAAACATGTAAATAAGCAGGAAATGTTGGTTAATATATTGGTGCTGCCTATGTTAAGCAGGCAGAGGTGTTACTGAATTAGAGTACATGCAGACAGCCTAGAGGTGCTTGTAGGGAGCCACTAACTTGTTCCTAGGAAGGATTTCATTAGCAAAAACCAACCAGGACAAACCAGGAGAAAACCCCTCCCCTGAGACCCTGCAAGCCCACGTGTCCCTGACTGCTCTGCCATTTCACCTGTAATGCAGGGAGGACTTCATGTGTCTCATGCACCAAGGACCCTTAGGGGCTACAGAAATGAGTGTAGAATCAGAGAAAAGTACTCCAGTCTTAACAGCATTTCCAGACAAAACTCTCAGCAGAACATTTAGCTATTGTCTTCTGCACCCCACACCAGATCTTCTTCCACCTCTTACTTTCCCTCCCATTTTATTCTTTAATTATGTTGATTTTTGCTGTCAAAAGTTACAGAGGAAGAGAGTTTCTATTCAGACTCCTGGCACAATTGTACTCAGTGGTACAAGGAAGGTATGTAGGAAGTCGTTCCAGATAAAGATAGGCTAACAGCCAGCATCTTAGAAGAAAGAATTGGTCTGAGGCCAAGTTTACTTTAGTCCATGATGAAATTAGTGACTACTAGCAAAGTCTGAATGTGCATTTGGGCACAGAGTTTCAACACTGCTCTGTTCAGTAGATGGGGAAGGTACAGGAAGCAAGGGTTGTTGACCTTATGGTTTTAGTTTGGGCCCTTCTCCAGCCACAAGCAGCCTGAAGAAAAGTTGAGACTGATTAAATTTTCTTTCTTCAGCCTCACTGCATTTCATTGCACAGAGCAAAAATGGAAGAGAGAAAGATAAAATAAAATAAAGAATAAATCAGTTGGTTTAAAATACAAGTAACAAGAATTTGTTTCATGCTTTTTTTGAAACAGTGGGGTTGAAGCCCAAGTGGGATTGACAAAAGAAACCACAGAAAATATCAGGAGAAATACAGAGAAGCAGAATTATGGGTATGCTAGAAAAGTAACACCTACAGGTAAAAAAAAATCAAACCTACAATAAAGTAATGCTGAAAAGGAAAGTTCCCAGGAGACATCATGGTGTTTTTAACCAGCATAATGCAAAAGCAATAACCAATGCAGTTACAGAGAGCTAAATGATTTCCTTGCACTGGTCTTCAGAAGCAGAGATGATAGCAGGAAATAGCAGGTCTTTAGCTATAAAATATACATAATATGAAAAGAAAGAGGTTTGCTTTTGGTTTGATGAGTGCAACAAAGTAAATGTTAATAAAGCACCTGCATCAGGTCGTGTTTTGTATTAAAGCAGTGACTGGAGAAACAAAGGATAAAATAACCAGTGTATTAGCCAAAGTACACATGTGAGTATTAAAATAGTACTTACTGCAACAAATGATGCCAAGATAGCAAGCCATGTGTTTGTACCTGTAATGGGTGCTTCAAAGGACGTGAGCATTCAGGTTACAATGTTATTACCAACAGAAATTGTCAAGGAAGTACTTACATTTTTTTTTATTATTAATGATAAAATCACATGTAATGGGAGGCACCAACACGTGGAAGAATGAGCAAAGATGGGAAGTCCAGGCACTGTTATTCTTTATTTGTCTGAGGCAGTGGCCAGGAGCCAGAAAAATTCTGGATGCAGAAAATGCCTCTTGCCCAAAGAGATCCACCATCTGCTTGCAGGGAGATTTGTGCCATTTCACAGTTTTCTTCAGTTTCTCTGTGTTACAGACCAGAGCAATTATAATGATTACCTGATACTTATTGCCAATTCATGTTCATAAGGTTCTTGGCAGTGCAAGTGCTGAGTGTTTATTATTTTGCAATAATTGCTAGAAGGAGCATAATTATAATAGAATTTCATTTTCACATATTGTTTGTTTTGACATAATTTTCACAAAATTCACTCACCACATTTTTTAATCAGAGGGCTGAACAAAGACTCCTCAAAGCTAAAATGAAAAATAACCACATTAGGACTTGTAAAAAATAGGCTCTATTGACTGCCTTCCCCTTAAGGGTGGGTCATCACAACTGTCTTTAGCTTGGGAGAGGAACAGCTATTATTCAAGATCAGAACCAAACGGGGTGGCAATATACCATTCATGAAAGAAATGCTCTTGCCAAGTGATGTGTGCGTGTGAGGTGCACATGGAGATGGAGAAAACAAATTTGCAATAAAAGGCATCTTTTGAAATTTCCATTGAGAAATGCAGAAACAACAGTCCCTCTATTGACTTGAACAGAGACACCAGTAACAGCCTTCACCCAGGAACAGACAATCTTCTAATCTAAAAACAGAACATATGCCCCTCAGCCCCTCCCATGGTCATCGTTATCCTCCTTCCAAAATTTGGAGTCACTTTATATTTCAGTGGCACTGGAAGATCGTAACAAATACTCTCTGTGCTGCTGGTCCTGTGCAGTATCAATACAAATAAAGTATCTGTAGAAATACTGCTTAGACAACTGTTTACAATGGAGCCAGCAGAGAAGGACTTTTCTCATGTTGTACTTAAGTTGCCCAGACTCACAGGATCAACAGTAGTCAAGGACTCTTCCAGGGAAACCATGGATGGACACCAAGAGGAGATGTCTTTCCTTGTGCAGAACAGAACTGTTGTTTACCCAGCAGTTCCTTAGAGGTCAAGGCATTTTTAAGCATCGTGCAGTTCGAGCCTACCTTCCCCAGGAGTGATTGAGGGTCTCTTTTGAATCGGGAGAGCACTGCAGTGAGAAAGGAATGACACTTCTTCCTGGCTCTGGATCTCATAATGCCAGAGCCCATGGAAAAGAATAAAGCTCTGAGTGTGTTAGTATTTGCCATTGGTGTGCTAACATGACCCTAAAGTGCCCTAGGAACAGAGCCCAGTACTGCAAATTCACTCAAAGAGCCTCTTCACCTCTTCCTGATCAGATCATGAGAAAGAAACAGCTGCCATATCTACAAAGAGAGGAAAACCAGTGTCTGTTCACGTGACTTTACATATATTTATATCAATTTTATATTTGTTTGTTTGTTTGTTTTGTTTTGCTACTCCTACTTCATTTTTAGACCTCTCTAATTAGGTCAGTTTAAGAGTCACCTCCTGTCCCCTCCTGCCCCAAAATTATGAAAACACCTTCCCAGTACAAATCCTGGCTCAGATGAATTTATTACATTGCAGAAGAAAAACTTGTTGTTCCTAATAATATGGTCAGAGTTATTTTCTCTCCTACTTGGATGGGAAAGACTTCTCTGCTTCTTTTTTTTTCCCCCTGGTATAAATATAGCACAAACTAAACAGAGCCACTCTGTAATGTAAAAATACTGCAAGGTTTTTATCAGGAAGGACAGCTCGTCACCTTGTCTCTCTCGGGAATGGAAATAGAATGTTCCAAAAGTGAGAGCTTTGAAAATCCAGTGTGCTAAAGAGGAAAGGAAGGGGAAAGGGCTGCCTCAGTTTGTCAAGGAACAAATATTTTCTTTTAGAGAAGACAAATAATGACTTGACATGTAACATTCATTCACAACAGAGCAGCCCAATCACTGCATTCCCACTGACTCATGAGTGAGGATGTTCCAAATGTCTTGAAAATAGCAAAAACATCCCCATTTCTTGTGCATCAGTCTGAAAGCTTTTGCTGGACACAGGAAACAGTGACTGACCCAGGGCACCAAGGATCAAAGCAGCCGGGACCTGGGCTCTGTATTAGGAACATTCAATGCATTAAAGACAGCATCTGGGGAACTTCAGTGTGAGGATAATAAGGAAATGTAGACCCCATTGTGACTTTACTATTTTGGGGTGGGTCCAAGTTAGGCCTCAACTGATTGTGTGTCAGTTGGATCAGGTACTTTCTGAGATGGGGAGTGTAATTCAGGGTAGAGGAAAGGAGAGATTCAGGAAACGGTCTGCACAGATCTGCTCCTGGAGACCCACTATCCCAACATAGTAAGCTCCCCACAGAAAGGCTGAGAGCAGGTTGAGATGGACAAAAAATCACAAGCTTGGTGTGGCTGCACCAGTTCGTCTGGAGGAAAACACTCAGACCATGCACTTCCACAAGCCTACCAAGACTCAGTTAGACATCACGTTGCCAAGTCCAGCCCTGGCTCAGCCTTGGACACTCACCCTCCAGATGAACCTGGCTCTAACCTCATTTTGGACACAGAAAGTGCTTCTGCAAGTTATCTCCAAAGTGATGTGTGTTTAGCCTGTAGGGCAGAGTTAACCTCAAAGGCAGAGTTCAGACTGGATGACGCTCAAGAAAGGCAAAGCT
Organism: Oriolus oriolus; assembly: GCA_013400235.1. Taxonomy (NCBI): domain Eukaryota; kingdom Metazoa; phylum Chordata; class Aves; order Passeriformes; family Corvidae; genus Oriolus; species Oriolus oriolus. The sequence continues at coordinate 2,136,792 of VXBT01010117.1, forward strand.
AGGGTAGCCCCCGCAGACTGAGATAATTATGGCACTTTGGCTAACCGAGTATTTTTACATGTGGCCACATAATGAAAGCAAGAGGGGACTGCGAAGCAATACCTTGCAATGCCTGGGCTAAAGATGAGGAAGGAGTGCCATAGCCCTGGGACCCTGGCGTCCAGGAACGTCTGGGATGTACAAGAGGCAGCAGATTAGGGAACAGTGAGACAGAGGAAGCAGAAGTTTCTACCCACATGGATGCCTCACTGAAGGAACCTGTGCTCACACAGATCTCAGGCATGGCTCAGACTGCCCAGGAAATTGTCACAGTGGGGTTTTAACACTGCCAGAACCAATCCAAACTCCTGCCTTGCTAGAAGGCCTCAAAACAAGGCCTGCAACAGGGATGGGGCAGAATGTTTCTTCCTGACCGCCCCTTGGACTGCTCTCCAGCCAAGGGCAGAAAGGTGAGGGCTTCTTAGGCAGGCTGAGGATGGCAACAGGTACCAGATGCAGGTCATGTAGTATCAGCCCCTGAGATGCCACCACAGGGCAAAGGGATAGTCACATCTGTGTGAGCACAGCCCCAGCAATCCAGCCAGAATCTCCTTTTCAACAGGGAGCATGCTAGGGCATCACTGGTGCCTGGGTTTGAGAAGAGAGCCAGAAGGGACAGAGGAATTATCCCAGCGAGTTTCTTAGTCAGAAAAGGCATTTTTCAACACACTGGCCCAAACCCTTCTTAACAGGTCACTAAAATGCTACAGCAAACAGCAACTTATGGCTTCAGAATGAGTCTATTGCTGCTCAAACAGCCAGCACAGCTAAGCAAACAGGCTGCCAGGGCAGGGGCTGTGTTTGTACTCACTGTTTGCACTCCTCTATGCAGTTAATGGGATACAGCATTTATCCTAAGAAGGTTGCAAAATAAAAGAGAGAGAGGGAGAAAATGGCTTCCTGTTGGTTTCTTTCCAACTTCTTTTATCAGTTTCATGTATTGGCCAACCTGCCATTTTTGAAGACAGATTTGTCTCTTGCTAGGTAAACTGGTACTTTGCTCTGGAATGATTTTTAAAAGTCCCTTCTTAAATAATGCCCTCTGGTGTCACACTACATCCACCCTGGCTTTGGTTATGTCTGGGATTTTTTCTTCTTTTGGTAGAATGGATATCTTACTGACATCTAAAAGGGTTACAAGGCAGGATGAAGTGAATTATACAAAATTTAAAAGTAGAAAGCTAATAAAATGGTGGACACAATAGATAAGGCAGGAAAATAAATCTAATTTGACTGTAACTTGAGTGCTTCCTGTTTATGAAGTAATAACCGTACCCTGGGATAAACCAGCATTAACCCAGAACACGGCTGTTATTTTGTCAAATTTGGCTGGCTCTAACAATTAACAAATGGTGGCTCAGATTTCAGCTTTGGTGTGGTGATTATTTTGATGCCTGGTGGGAAATAAGGCTGTGCTCTCTTAAAAGGGGAATTCTGTGAGTTGCTTTCTCTAAAAAGTCTTTAAGAAGTACTCTGGCACAGGCCAGGGAAGATGCCAGAGCTGTTTCCTGAGGACTATGCAGTGGTGTTGCACTGTGGGAGTCATCTTCTTTATTTTTCATTTCTTACTTTGTGTCCTTGGTGAGTCCCCCGTCTGTATTAACCCAGCCAAAAGTCCTCAGGGACATTAGAGAGAACACTTCAATTGCTTTACTTCTCTCCCCATGGGGAAGGGGTGGTGGAGAGGAGGATGAAATGGACCCTTCCTTTCCATAGCGTGCTGTATTTTTGAGGAAAAATCCCATTCAACAAAATGAGCTCCTTTCTAGCAATAAAAATATGGTCTAATTCCAGTCTGGAGGGGGAAGCTGCATCCTTTTCTCTGCTGTGGGACAAATGTTCCTGGGCCGAGGATGCAAACATTTTGGTTTGGGCCAAAGACATCTGTTGCACAAGCACAGCACTTTGTTTCAAATCCCACAAACGTCTTTGTTCCAAGTAGGTCATTATATAACGGCTTTTGTATTTTCTCACTCCCAAAAGGGTCCGGGAGAATATGTTGTAACACCGTGTCAGTGTCGCCTGCCCTTGCAGTCCCTCCTGCGATCATCTCATCTGGGTGGGACTCTCTTGCTTGATGTCATTCAGCCCAGGGCAGCTCTTATCAGTGCAACAAAAATACCCAGCTCCAACACAGCCTGCATTGTTCCCTCTGGTATTTTGCAAGTCTGGGCTCTGGGTTCCCTCTCCCACTCTCCCCAATGCCTCCAAGGCATTCCTACCACCTCAGCCTGCCCTGCACATCCCCACTCAGACAGAGAGGGATACAACACAGCCTGGAGCAAGGCTGCTCCTCCTGGATGCCGTGTAATGGTTGCCTTCACATATCCCCTTCATGTTTGTTATTTCCTTTTTTTTTTTTCTTTTGGTACCCTCCCTTCCCACAGATGACTCTCATCTCCCTCTGCTCCTTTCCTCAGCAGTTCCTGGACAGTGAGAGCACAGCTCTCACCACAGCAAAAGGGAGAAGGACTAGGGGTATTTGGTGGTCAGCAATAGAAGAAGCAAAGAGAGTTTCTTTTCCTATTCAGGCATCTAGAAATGGTCACGGGTGAAACTGGTTGCACTTTTCACCTTCCCCACAACTGTTCAGTTTTTGAGAGCTTTTCTGCAACAGGATGTGGCTGAATCTTTGGCCTATGCGTAAGCTGGAACTTACACAAAACCATCTAAACAGAGTAAAACAGGTTAGCAACAAGCGTGTCCTCTGTTCTCTAGTGAAGATGGCTCCCACCCTCCCACGGCTGAAGGCAGATACGCAGAACCACTTGTTTGTTCTTTGCGAAGAAACACCAAATACCACTGCGTGTGCTTCCTTCAGCTGGCTCCACACAGTCTGGCATCACCCTCCTTTAACACACAGTGATGCAGCTGGGAAACTCTTCTGGAGAAGAAACCGATGGATTGTCACCAGCCGGTGCGCCTAGCAAAGCAGGGTTGCAATCCCCAACTGTGGTCTCAAAGCACTACCAAAGTACAAAGTGAGGGTAATAAAGTAAAGAAAGTCACTCACTTGCTCATCCTTTTCGTAAAGTCTTGGTCTCTTTTCCACAAATTAATCCACCCTTCCTGCATATGTCCAGCTCTAAGGAGCAAGATTTGTACAGGTTTCTCTGATGCACCAAACAAGTGTTTGCCAATACACTAAAGGCCATGGTTAAAGGTATGGGTGAGGTGAAGTTGTCCACTATGTTCTTGTTACCCGCTTATTCAGTTTTGCTTTCCCAAATCGATGAGCTTTGATAGAGGTTTGATTATATCATTAGAACTTCTACTGTTTTGGTCCTTCTTCATTTCACTTTGTTTTTTTAATAAGATACAGAGCATTTCCCATAACTGGATACAGATCTGTGAAAAGCCATCTTCTCAGAAACACTGTAGCTCATAGGTCAGCTACTCCTTCGTTTCCAAGTGCAACTCGAGTCTAACACCCAACCAGCTGTCCTACCCACATGCCCATTGCCTCACGCTCACACTAATCTCCCCAAGAGTCACAAACTCCCCCAGAGACATCCTTTTCCTTCAGAGCTTGTGTGTAGTCGAGAGACCTGCACCATTCGTCAAAGAAAGTCTGGAGGGGAGTAATGTGAAATGCCAGGGAACTGAAGCCTAGAGGTGGCAGACAACCAGCTCTCATGTTGATTTCCTGGAACTGGTTTGTATTTCCTGACCACCCAAAATACTCCGTTTTCATCCATCTCAACAGGGGAAATAGCAGTTCCAAAGTTTGAATGAAGTGATGCCTCTTAACAGATTGAATATTTTTCTGAAGCATCCTGAAAGCAAAGAGCATTAGCAAGAGCCACTCGGGTGGAGGTCAAGCTGCCTCTCTGATGCCAGGTTTAGCAGGGCTGGTGCATGAGGAAGGAGAATGGGATGGATTTGCTCTGGGTTGGTTTGCTCTGAGGAACTTCTCTCTTTAAATCACAAAAGCCCTGCTCTGTCCTCAGCTGTGTCTGTGTGGGGTTTAACTGACATTGTGCTGTTCAGGTGCAGAGATGACTTCTGCTCACAAAGTATTCATGTTCTTTTTGTTCTTGTCTCTTTTTCACTGGATTTTGATAATTAAGGTCAAAGTTGAGAACCAGCACGACTTCCGGGACATGGCCAGCATAGTAGCCATGGCAAAAACCTATGCTACCACCGAGCCATTCATTGACTCCAAATATGACATCCGAATCCAGAAAATTGGCAGCAACTACAAGGCTTACATGTGAGTGCATGGCTATGCCAGAGCGAGACGGGGAGGAGACAGTGCTGTGGATGTGATTGAGTCGGTGTCTGCTCTGGGCAGGAGTAGGTAGCTGACTTAATTTCCTTGAAGAATAACCCTGCTGTTGTCCTCCCACCTCTGAAGCCGCATCCTGCATCCACCAATCATCTTCTCCATTAGTCACTGTCAGGTCATTGTTTCTGGAATGTAAATCTCTGTCTGTCTGTTTCTGAGATCCAGTTAGTTCCCACTATAATGACTGTGCTCTGCCATCAGCTCTCCATCCTGTTGTTGAAGGGCTCATCTTTCCCAGCAAAATCCTCCAGCTCCAAGTACCCTCTAGTGGAAACTGAACCAACTCACTTTCCACCTGGAGGGAAAAATAAAAAAGATTGAGCCAGCTGCAACCCCTGGAGTCCTACAGTGTCCAGGCGATAGCAGCACCCCATCCTTCAGCCCACAGCAGCACCCTATCCTCTCCCCAGCTGGAGATCACATCACCACAGTCACACAAGGAGCACAGAGCACCAGGTACTAACGGCCTCAGCTGAGGCAGCACGCAGGGTTTCTGTCGGCATTTTGCATATGTGCGCCTTGATGCATACAAAGGAGGGAGAGGAGGTGAGACTGGGTGTTGGTGCCTCAAAGCTCCTCCCTGCCCTGTGGGGTAGTGAGGGAGGTGGCATGACAGCAATCTTCAACACTGGTATGTTTAAAAGTATTAAAAAGCATTCAGCCAAACTTCAGTAATCACCACACTCAATTAAAGATGTAACCACATGAGTCAGTAATACACCTGTTTCTTCTTACCACAATCCAGTAAATGAAAAAAAAGCCACGCTGCATAGCTTCTCCAGAAGCTCCTTATCCAGCCACAGAATTCTGGACAAGTAGTCAGCTCCAGCAGTACATTCTTCAGGCCGCGAGATAAATTGCATGTGTTACCTAACACCCACAATACTGTGACTTTTGGGTCCATGTTTACAAACCTCCAGGCCATAGTTCTGCTGAAACATAGCTAAACAAGATAATCAAATGTACACAATCGCATATTTTTCAGCTATAACTGCCTAAAATTCCCAGGTGGATTCCTAGCACAGAGATGTTTAAGAAAACTAGATAATGACTGAGTCACAGTCTTCATAGGAAGGAAGGACGTGTGGGACACTTGCCTACTTCATGTGATCTCAATGAGAGAAAATTTATTTTTAATTGAATCAGGTCAACAATAGCACAGTTGCCTAATATTACATTAACATCTCAGAGAGTCTGACTCAAATTGGCCAAAGGAAAGAAGGTTTAAAATATCAATTAAAATTCCCTATTCCTGCCAACATGCCCAGCCTTGGCTCCAGAGCCTGCTCCCCAACTGCCTCTAGCTGAAACAAAGGCCAAGTTAGCCTGACCATATTTTCTCCTCGCTTATTATTCGCACTCACCATGCACTCATCCGGAGCAGGGATCAGAAATAATACCAGATGACTGAGGAAAGAAAGCAGTCACACTAAGACCTAATCCCACTTGGGAGTATAGCTGTACAAACAATTGTTTGCTAAAGGCAAAATGTTTTCATATGAAAACAGTCATGAACAGAGAACACCTTAATGAGAAATCAAGCTCATTAGCAAAGAAAGCATACAGCAAGATTCACCCAGTAACTTGCTGACCCAAGAGGCTGACTTAGATTGAGAGAGCCATTTATGGATGTGAGCTTGGGAGAGTGGTATAGTCAGTCCCACCAGGGACTGTTCCTTCTGCCCCAGCATTAGACAAAATAGGTTATTTCTCTGGTATAAATAAGTCCATACTATGTCCAAGGACAGAGGTAAAAGCACACAAAATATCAGAGCTCTCACTGGTGTCCCAAATAGGAGACTCAAAACCATTAGTCATGCTAGCAAATCTTAGCCTTAAAGGCAATTCCAGCATCTGCAGGAGCATCATACTAAGTGACTTGCTTTGATCTGTGAGCCATGGAATCTATCCAGTAATTTTATACCTTCACCCACACATATAGATTTTAAAAGCCCCTTTTCTTCTGAGAAAAGATTGCACTGAAATTCGCCAGAATATGTTTACTTTGCACCAAGCATCTGCCAGAGGGAGGATGCTGCAGGGTGAGTCATGCATTCCTCCCTGCCCCAGATGTTCAGTGCACTTCCTTCCAGCCCATGACCCAAGGCTTCAGTTTGGTTTCCCACTGGCTTCAGTGCAGTGACTCCAGATTTACACTGCTAACAAACTCTTACTTAGCCCATGCCTTGGGTCAGTCTGAAAACAGCAGATAAGGAGTATGTGATATATGCCTAAAATTCTACCAAATGTATTTGACTGCCATTGTAATACTGGTGAAGAGAAAACATGAAAACCGCTCATGTTACAGGGGAAATTGGGGCAGAAAATATGCTTCCACTCTCACCCAAACTGGAGGCAAACAGGGGGATCATTTCCAGTTAAGACTCATGAAATGTTGTTCACTTTGAATTAAGCCAACAGGTACTGACTTTACAGGCATGGGGTATTCTTGCCGCCAGCTCTTATTGAGAGGGTAATACCCTTCCTTTGTGGTTTCTTAAGTGGGATTTCTGACCTTGTCACCTTCAGTGCAGTTCAATGTGCTCTGTAGGGGGCACCACATCAACTGTGTCTAAACTAGAGCTACTTTTAGACAGAAGTGGTCCAGGTTAGAGATGGTGAGTATAGGACACCAACAGCTTTTGATCTGCTCGTTTATCCATTTACACTAAACAATGCTGAAGGTGTTGTGGTCACAAATCTGTTTAAGCAGCTGTTCTATAAAAGCCTGGGGTCCCTTCTTTTAAGATACTGACTGTACATTGTGTGGCCCCCTGATGCTTAGGATGGTTGGAAGCACTTTGACTTTCAGTCCCTAAGGGAAATAGGGTTTGAGGCAGAACATCCTTAGGAAAATTTTTTTTGTCTTCAGTCTCCTTTTTCACTTCATACAATACAAAAAAGAAAATCGAAAAGAAGCTGTATGAGGAGCAGCTGGGGACATTTGGTCTGTTTAGCTTGGAAAACAGGAGACTGAGGGGCGACCGTATCACAGTCTACAGCTTCCTCACGAGGGGAAGAGGAGGGGCAGGCACTGATCCCTTTTCTCTGGTGACCAGTGACAGGACCCAAAGGAATGGCATGAAGTTGTGTCCAGGGAGGCTTAGGTTGGATATTAGAAAAAGGTTCTTCACCCAGAGGGTGGTCAGGCACTGGAGCAGGCTCCCCAGGGAAGTGGTCACAGCACCAGCCTGCCAGAGTTCAACAAGCATTTGGGCAATACTCTCAGGCACATGGTGTAACTCTTGGGGATGGTGCTGTGCAAGGCCAGAAGCTGGGCTCGATGATCCTTTTGAGTCCCTTCCAACTGAGAATATGCAGTGATTCTGTGATTCTGTAAGTTTGGGGGCATAGTTGACACCTGAACTGCTCAGATATGCTTGGAACGGAGTGATCTTGACAGAGGCTGTGGTGTAGGGTTTTGTGTCTGATCCAGTGGGCTTCAAATAAAACTCCTCAGTTTCAAAAATCCCTAACAGGAAAGTTAGGAATACAGCAGAGAGATATATTTTAAATCTTACGCCCAAAATTGGCTCAAGATGGATAGTCATAAACAAGTCCAACAAATCAGCCCAATGGCTTGAGCAGAGTTCTTATTTTGGGAGCTTTCCCATGTCAAATTTCCTTGTAAAACTGTCAAGCTGTGGTTTCCTTTTCTCAGGGGCAACACAGCTGCTTACATTTGATATGCCAGGTACATTTTCTAAACACCAATGTCAAATCATCTTGTCACTAATGAGACTCCAGGAGCTCCAACCAGTACTGATGGGATTTTGGATGTCCTCTGCCACTGCAGGGCAATTTTCTGTTAAAAATAAATGCCAGCAAAGAGTGGTTCTTCCCACTGCAGAACTGAAAAACATAATCCTAAGAATCCCATATCAAAAGAGAAAGAAAGGCTGAGGATTGAACACTGACCTTGCAGGCCATCAAAGGGCTCATGATAGTCCAAGCTTGAGGAGGAATCTATTCTTTTGCTTAGAAAGTAGGGCAGCAAAATGGATGTTAGGTGAAGGCAACAGGCCCAAAAGTCAACTATATGGAAATACAGTTATTTGACACAGTAATCATGTCCCTTTGGCCCCCCACTCCACTCCTTTAAACATGGTTACAAAGACAATTTAAATTTCACAGCAACTATACATACCAGTTTAGAGGAGGATTGGAAAAAGCACTCCAGGGTGCCTCTCACAAGAGTAAAGGGGAACCTTGGGCAGTCAGCGAAAATGATCCAAGTTTACAGTCTAGCAGGACATCAGTATTACCACCGCTGAACATAGATTTGCAAATTCAGTATCTTTTGCACATGATGCTGAAAATGTGAGAGAAGTGGCAGCGAGGGTTCCCACAACCTCCTATTGAAGTGTTGGATCACACCTCATACTCTCTCATAAATCTCTACCTAAATCTTCTTCAGCATGGAGAGTCACCCTGGATGTATCCTGCCTGCTTGTTGACTTGTCCTAACTTGTACACTGTGGAAGGGTTATCTGGAGTGTTGTCAGAGCAGACTGTCCAAAGTCTGCCTTGGGCCTAAGGTCAAGAAAAGGAAAATTTTCACCTCGATGGATGATGGTGAAACCTAGAATTTCCCAGCAACAGTACCTTTTTTGGAAATTAACTATCAGTTGCAGCTAATGAAACTCCAAAGATTTTGAAATAAGAAATTCTCTAAGTCCAAACACAGTGAGCCACCGACAGGTCAGTGAAAGGTCAATGAAAAGACAGTATGATAATATATTCTATGACATCAGTACCACTGAAATCAAATTGAATTGGACCCAGAAGATCAACTGAAATCAAATTTAAGTAGATTCAGAATGTCAGAGCTGATATTTTGTGCCGCTGCTCAGCAAATATTTGCCTGGAGAGCTTCTGTTCCATGGATGGAGGATGCTACCCATTGCAGAACACAAGGGTGAGTATTCTAGAGATCTTTTACACACATTTCAGCTCCCCTAGGTCTGATGTATAAAGAAAGAAAGTACTCACAGAGCCTGATGTGTGCTCAAGATTCCTTGGAGGTTTCTCTGTCTAAACCCTCAGTCAGTTTTTCATGAGTCTGAACAACATATCCTGTATGGAGTGTTGTTCGGGAAGGATTTGGAAAGGCTTCTGGGAGGAAGAACCTCGCCTCATCCCCTCCTGTACAAGCACAGAGTCAAGAATGAGGACTACAGTATGCGGGAGGATGGGTCAGGAGTCTATTTTCATGTTCAGGTTATGTTTTTGGTTTGTTTTCCTAGGAGGACTTCCATCTCTGGAAACTGGAAGGCAAACACAGGTTCTGCGATGCTAGAACAGATTGCAATGACAGAGAGGTAAGGAAGAGTGTTTCAAGACAGTATTAGCTATTCTTGGATTAGAAGGGAGGAACTGTATTTCCGACTTTGGTTAATTGAGAGAACGGGCAAGTGATGTCTCATGGGAGGCTGGATAAAGAGTTTAAGAGGACTGAGTGTTTTCTTATAAAAATACTAAGGACACAAAGGCAAACTGTCCTGTTTTGAAGAACGGACTGAAAGTATAGCTAGAAACCAACATTGCTAAATCATTAGATCTTTAGTGAATGTAACCACAGGAAACAAGACCAGCATGCTAGGTCAAGCACACCAGTACAAACATGTAGGGATAAAATCAGAAAGGTCAAAGCACAAAACACAAAGTAACATGAAGTTATTCTAAGTACATTACTAATGAGAGGCAGACACAGAAAAGTGTTTTTTCTTCTGCTTAACAGAGGGGAAAAACTGTCAGCTGAAGCACTGAAAGTACCTTTTTTGCTTTAGGCTCACCAAAGTGGTCACTGTCTTAGCTAAGGTCTTCTCACTGAACAGAGCAGAAAGAATTCCCTCATGCGTCTCACAGACTAAAATTCGCAGATGCTACTTCCATGTATTCAAATCACTGCAATATTTGCTAATATTAATAGCAACTGCCTGACACTGTGGACTCATGGTAACATGCTTTGCTGTAACTCCTATTCTGCAGAACTAACGCTTGCTCTCGCCACTTTTCTCCATCCTATCTAAGTAGACTATTCATAGATTTATAGAATCCATAGATTACATGTAGGCATTCATCCCTAGTGAATTTAAGATTTTTTCAGATTATACCTCCAGTTTGTCAGGTTCATGATTAATTCTGACTCTGACCAGGTTTGGGCACCACATTTGAAGAGAAATAGCAAGGAGCTGGAGAAAGTCCAAAGGACAATAAAAGGAACTTTCAGAGAAAACCTAATGAACTGTTGAGAAAAACATGCAACAACTGTATGTAGTTGTATGTAGTTTTCCACCTTTTTCAGTTAGGAGAGCACTGATATTTTTCCAGTAGTGGTGTTGACTAAAGCACAGTGAATCCCTGCCTGCAGTGCAGAGGTTCACTCTCCTTCATTAGCTGTTACAGATGTGGAAGAAGTTGCCCACAAGCTGAACACCACTTCATCATGAAGATGAACAAAACAAAAGAGCATAGGATCTTTAGGTGTATGAAAGCTTGTTAATAGGCATTTCTCACTACTTACTTTACACGTATAATACTGTAAGAAAGAAATTATAGCAGAAAAGGTTCCTTTGAACATTTCCTATATTTTCTTACAGTAAGGATAGCATAGCACAGAAATCGATTCTTTGAAAGACATGGCAAATCTCTGTCCACTTTCAGACCAGATTAAAGTAATGTCTCCTCTTGGGAGCATGAGAGTTGTGCAGGCAATCATCTAAGGCCCCTTCTGCACCTTTAGCTCTGTGAAACAGGGAAGCCAAGCCCCAAATCAGATGCTGAAGGTCTCTGTAACACCCTAATGGTACTGTGGGAAGTGGAAATCATGATGCATCCTGGCTGTTTATAACACTGCTGAAGCTAGAGACATGAAGGGTAGACATTACCTTATTGCAGTGTTGTAGGACTAAAACCTAGACTCCCGCCAGCCTGTGACACTGCAGTTTGAAGGTTCGTTTTGTAGATATACTACCACAATTAACCACTCTAGCCTTATTCAGCCATAAATGCAACAAACCCTGTTGAAATATGTGAGCTGTCAGTGCATGAAACAAGGCAGGAATATGCTCAAATGCTCTGATGAGTAGGAGCAACCTGAAGTATGTACTGTACTGAACAATAGTACAAAGGATTGACATGTTCAGGTAATGCAGAAATGACAGTAAACCCTCTGAAAATGCAATGCCTGGTCATGTGCATAAATATGCGCTTCTTCCCCATAATACGCCTATTACACCCCAGCAGCCCTGACACTCCCAGTGCTCACCTATGGCCAACACTGAAGATGTGTAGCTACCAGAGTCTCTGGCATGAACGATTCCCTGAGCCTGGCTGCTGAACCCAGACACCTAGAGATGTTCCTCAGGAACACAGGTGGTTCCCACAATGGTGCCCCTGGATGTGGGGCCACAGCAGTGCTTGAGTGGGGCTCTCCGTGCCTCCTGCCGGGCTCATGCAGTCCATAGGTCTCCTCCTCCTTATGCTATTGGCTCCTCCTCATACACTGTCTTCCTTGGCGGTCCAGGGTGAACACACTTGGTCTCCTCATTAGGGATAAAAGAGCACCAGTAGTCATATAAGTCATAATTTTGCTTCTTCCCAGAGACATTGTGTTAACACAAGTTGGTCATTATATTGTCAAGCTATGGGGACTCTGGCTGGCCTCAAGGACATAAATTTGTTCTTTAGCCAGAACAACTCTTTCCCCAGTCCCTGTAGGGTCTGCAAAATGTCAGTGTTTTCATGAGACTGTGGCCTTCCCTCCCCTCTCTGCATCTTGTCATAGTCCTGCTTACAGATCTGCTGTTCTGAGATTATTATTTTTATTTAAATGGCTGGGACCACGGCACAGCTGCACAGGAAATAAAACCAGGCTGCCTCATTCCCTTCTCGTTTGCACAGCGGGGGATGTGGTCCCCCCATAATATGCCTCTTGTCATTCTCTCTCCTCTTCTGACACCAGGATAGCTAAGGGGGCACCAGCTCACATTCCCATCCTGGGATGTATAGGGAAAAGGGCTGCAGCCTGCAGGTCTCCCTCTAACAAATAGTGCCTGGTCCACGTGATGAGACTACCTGACTAGGAACAACACCCAGGGCATAGAAGGAGGCAGGAGACTGTAAAAAGATAAAATTGGGAGTAAATTGTAAAATGCAGGAGCCACTGTGTTACAGATCACAGAGGGGATGGCTACTCCTTGCTAAATTGGACACTCATTTTCTGATCCTATTCCAGTCCTAATGTCCAGGACATCTTATCAGGAGAAAGCTGCCTGCATAATGGAGGGCTTTCAGGCAAAGCCAATACAAATGCTGAGGGGCCAACACTACTGGGAGATTAAATGAGCTAAATATTTATAGCTTGGCTGAATGACAACCAAGTGGAGATCTGATGTAAATACCAAGGAGGGAAAGAAACATTTTAAGGTGGCTTTGAGGGCAGGATGGAATCAATCTGAAATGAAGGGAAACTTTAGGCAAGATTCTTTTTTCTTACTCCATCTCTTACACAAGACAGGGAGTCAAGGACCTAGCAAAGCCTATGAAGGACACATTGTAATAAGGGCTCCCAAATCTCTTTGTGTTCCTGTAGGCAGTGGGGTGGGTGGCTGGTTTTCATGGACTACCCAAGGACAGCTAATCTTAGGCAATGCTCTTGTGGTTTCTGCAGGTACAGACTCTGGGCAGATGCCTGTGCAGAAATGTTTGGAGGTCTTGATATCTGCGCTGTCAAAGCTGTCCACAGCAAAGATGGAAAAGACTATATCATTGAGGTGAGAGCATGGGCAGCCTGAATGCCAGTCTCCTTTGGGAAGTGTATCTGCAAACACACTGCCTTGGAGTTCACATGCACCAATGTGCTCGCTTACCCCTGTGCACTCCTGCAGTCTCTGTTCCTCTGTGCCTACCTATATCCTCAGGCCACGGCCCACTGATTATGTGTTCCTGTGTAAGGAACTGATTCAGAGCCCCAGCCAAACTAGCAGATACACAGCAAGGTGTCAGGGTTGATGTGCCTTCCTTTCTCAGTGTGGAACTGTGAAAGGAAATGGAGAGACACAAAGTGCTTGACCACCTCAGCTTTGCAACAGATGATTCAGTTCATTAAAAACCTCAGTTTCTCTCTGAATGAGCCTGTCTTTCTTCAGTCACTTTAAAGGGGACTTCCAAACAAAAATCCTAGCTGCATCTAATTTAAAAGAGGAAAATAAACAGTGAGAGTGTAGCAAAAAGTTCACAAGCAACAGGAGCAACTTGATTAAACAAAACAAGAAAGGTGTATTTTCTAAAATCTTTTGCTCAGACAGCATCCACTACAGTAGGAGGCCATCAAGACAAAGCACCACAGAGTTACTATGGGCAATGTGTACTACAACATTTTGTGTTCAGAGCTGGACAGACTGTGGCTCCGAGAGCTGAAGTTCGATGTGCTCCTTGCCAGGCCAGGAGGCAGATATGGAAGTGGGGTAAATAGCACACTCAGGTCATCCTAACAAGGCAGAGAAGGAAAAGCTGGCCAGAAAATCAAAGTGGAAACTGAAGAGATGCCCTGGAGGAGAGACAACCCGGCAAATAAGCAAGTGCCTCTGTCAGTATGTGACTCGAGGAGACACAACATCTGACCTGCTGTAAACTCCACCAACACAGGCCAGCTGAGGAAGACGAGCAGAGCCAGCCTACTGGCTTCATGCAGGGGTGCTGACACACTGGAAAGCTATGTGTGGGAGAGCAGTCCCACCCGCTGAGGGCTGGGATGCTGATGAGAACCACATGAGCCCTACAGTGACTGCACATTCCTGCATTATGTATCTGCTCTCCCCAGTGGAGGGGAGCAGTGACCTGTCAAAGGCCATGTGATAGAAGTGTGCTGCCAGCAACCAAATGCTGGCAAGCCTCTGTCTTTTCCTGAATTGATGGGGCCAGGGCTAATGGGTCTGCTCCTGTATGCAATTCATCAGCACCTAGAGGAGCATCCCCCAGGGCAGACTGTTTCCCTGCTGTGCACTTTCAAATCTCTATGCCCCTGCAGCTGGGAAAGGAAGAGCAAGAAAGCAGCCTTGCTAGAGACAACCGTAAGGACATTTGGATTGTGTCCACACATGGTTAGACGTGATCTGTGGTTTTCATATCCCTGCATATATTCTTGCACATAAGCCTATGTACGTGCACACACAGCTAGTTCTGGGCTTAAAGATTATATGCCTCTGTCTGGGTATGCCTCTGGGTTTTCACATCTGCCACTGTGTGTGACTGACTGGCAAAAAGCACATCCGTACCCTGACGGCCACCGTCAGCTAGCACACGGAGAAACACACGCTCACGCTCCTCTCTCTGTGACCAGGGTGAACAGCAATGCATCTAATATGACACAAATCAGAAGAAACACAGTAGTTTCAGATGGGTCATGCTGAATTATCCCACTGGAGAACCTGATTGAGCAGGCCTGATATACCAACATCTAGCAAGCATTCAGATGCCAGGCTGATGGACATTGTTGGAAAAGTAGCAGAGTAGTGCAATATAAAGAGCAGAACAAAGCCAAGCAGGCACCTTTTTATGCAGATCTGAGGGAGATGTTGACAAGTAATTAATTGCCTCCAGCCAGCTTCATGGGGTACTTTTCTTGGTCTGAAACTGATTCCTTGTCTTGCTTTTTTCTTTTGATAGTGGGAGAAAAAAGTTATTTGACAGAGTGACAATTGTATTTTCTTGGTAAGAAGGAGCAGTGTGCTGTGACATTTTACAAGAAAGCACGCCTAAATGGGCTGAACAAACAAGGAATTTGCACAATGCAGTTGCAGGCAGTAATTAATTTTCACAGCGCAAAGTAGTTCTTCAGGAAAGATTCACAGAGGTAGTGATGGGCAGTTCTATGAACTGAGATTTATCACAGTGGTTTGTAGCAAACAAAATCAGATGAGTTATCAACAGCACAAGAGTAATCTTGCACACATGGTATTTGCTCTTACTTGAACTTCACCTTCTTTTCTTTTCCCACAGCAAACAGCAGAATCTGTTATGCTTCTGCCTTCAAAGCATTAGCACACTTATGTACAATTTTCATGGCTAATACTGAAACAGATTGTGAATTTAACAGTAAAAGCTGGTAATTCTTTTCCTCTGCTTTAAAGAACTTTGTCACTTTGAGGGAATAGTCAACATAAGCAGTCAGCACTCAATCAGAATTCCTCAAAATAATGCAAATTCTCTACTGGTGTCAGCATCCAGATTCTCAAAAGAGCTCAGCAACATGTAGGGTTTAATAATCTCCCCTCTCCCTCTCCCTCTTTTTTTTTTTTTTTTTTTTTTTTTTTTATTACCCCTATTACATTTTTTCCGCCA